>CM076584.1:1033747836-1034059859 GCA_034641835.2 Pinus albicaulis
TTTGTAACAAAAACTGTACAAACCAAAATATGTTTTTTACTTAATGACGTCTGATTTATTAGCCCTATAAAATCAATAGCCCATTTTTCAAATGGCTCAATCATAAATTTGGGGAATAAAGGCATTTCATTGGTTTGATTAGGCTAGCCCATTCGTTGACAGTTATCACATCGCCTGACATACTGTTTGGCATCCTTAAACAAGGAAGGCCAAAAGTAACTAGCATGCAATATTTTATATGCAGTCCGCTTATTAGTGAAGTGGCCTCCACAAGGTTCATCATGAGCGGATTTCAATATGTCAAACTCTTCCTCCTCTCTTACACATCTACAGATAATCAGGTCTGCACCAATGTAAAAGAGATCTCCTTGAATCCAGGAGTATGCAGCACTTTTCTGAATAATATTCCGCTTTTCACGAGCGGATAAGTGGGGTGGTGTTTTCCCAGTAACCAAGTAATTAGCAATGTCAGCAAACCACGGAGAATCTATTGAAATAGCAAAGAGATGTTCATCTGGAAAATCATCATTAACAGGAGTTGCTTCGCCAAGATTATCTAATCTAGAAAGAAAATTTGCTACAGCATTAGATTTTACTGGCATATCAACAATAGTAACATTAAATTCCTGCAAAAATAGCAACCACCTAGTCACTCTACCACTAGTCAATGGTTTTTTCATCAAATATTTGATCGCGGAATGATTAGTATGTACAAATACTTCATATCCTGTAATATAGTGCCTGAACTTATTAATTGCAAAAATTACCACTAAAAACTCTTTCTCTGTAACTGTATAATTTAATTCAGCAGAAGACAAATTCTTACTAATATAATAAATAGCATAGGATTTATTATTTTCCTCTTGTCCTAAAGTTTTCAATAGCCAAATATGAAGCATCAGAGGAAATTTGAAAAGGTAGGGACCAGTTAGGACCTCTCAAAACTGGTGCCTGTACCAAAATTTTCCTTCAATGTTTCAAAAGACTATTGGAAAGCTGTGGACCAAGAAAATTCACTATCCTTAGCTAGAAGTCGGAAAAGAGGGGCAACTATCTTAGAAAAATTTTCAATGAATCTTCTATAGTAACCAACATGTCCTAAAAAACCTCTTACTTCCCTTTGAGTTTTGGGTGCGGAAAGATGTAGAATGATTTCAATCTTTGCTGGATCAACCTGGATACCTTTGTTGGCAATATGATGCAGAGTGTTGTCCTTGATGGCAACCCACTGAATGAAGATGAAGACATGAGACAGTTGACATGTGTTGTCCTTGATGGCAAACCACCTGATGAAGTTTGTCTTGACCTGATGGACTTGGTAAATGATGTAAATATGATATGAAATGATGTTTGTTAGCAATATGATGCTAAGTGTTGTCCTTGAATGGAAACCCTCTTGATGAAGATGATGACAAAGTTGTGCTTGATAGAATATGTTTTGATAAAATAAATCTGATGTATCTACAGTGAGTACATAAGACAATGGAGAAAGGAATTCAGCTTATGCTAAATATATGGTGAAAAGAGTATGTCTCAAGGCATACGCAGATCTGTCTAGGGGAAGTCGCGTATGCACGCGGGAAACAACGTTCCAAGTCGCGTATGGGAAAAATCGCTCATAAAGTGCAAAACCAGGGGTAACCACCATGGTATTGACCCATTGTATTGGGTAATGATTCGTCTAAATGACCCCGTCCAGGAATACCATCGGAAGTAATGTAGTTTTGGGCTCATGGTATTGTTTTGGCTCATGGTATTGAAAAAAGGGTAAACCTATATAAGGAGAAGAAATTCATTGTGCAAATCATGAGCGTGGGTGCAAGATGTCTGAGCTTGAATGAATACTTCTCTCTGAAGTAGATCTGAATGGAAAGGGTTACAGTTGAATGATAGATCCGAATGTATGATGCACCAATGATGAAGAAGGGGATCTAGATCTGAAATGTACTTATATTTGCTAGATCTGTTTATGGAATGATTAGATCTGTGATGAGGCGAACATCTGTCTGAGGTAAAGGGTAAAATCTGAAGTGATGTATCTGTTGTGAAGAATTGCAATGACATAAAAGTCCGAAGAACCATACGCTAGTTTTCCGAAGAGGAAGCGCGTATACACGCGGCTTCGCTAAAGAGAAAGCGCGTATGCGCAATAAATTTAGCTCTGTGATATGTACAGAAGTATACGCTGGATTATGTGAACGGAAGCGAGCATACGCAACATCGTAGAAAGGAAAGCGTATGCAAACTAGGGTTGTTGTGTTCGTAAAAGAAACGATCCGCTCTCGCTCGGTTTACCGACATTCGTTGAGTTATATGTATCTCTGCCGTGTGGTTGGACTCGTTGCAGCAGAGTGGGCTTTGCACCTGGGCGATGAAACGTGGCCCGTCGATCTGTGATGCTTTGGGATCCAAAGGTGAAAATTGGAGGAACGTGGGTCTGATGAGGTGCCGAGGGCCGTAGCCTTGCACGAGGGGTAGTAGCCTTCCAAAGAGGGCTTGCAAACGAGAGCAGGTCGTAGCTCCCTTCCAGGAGAGGCTGGTAAACGAGTCAGGGGGTTGGAGCTCCCTTCCAGGAGAGGCTGGTAAACGAGCGCAGGTGGGTGCCTGCGTGCTGGTAGAGTCTGCACCAGCACATATGTTGTAAAGATGTTTTCTCTATAATAAAATATTGAAGGTTGAGCAACTGCAGCGGTGGTTTTCTCCCGACTTGGGTTTCCACCTAAAAATCCTGGTGTTCATGTGTGATGCTTTGTGTAATGGTTTATTCTGTTCTTACTGCACATGTTTACTGTTTATAGAACATCTAATGAATGAATGATGGAATGATATAAGTGAAGAACTAATGGCATAATTAGATCTCTGTGTATACGCGAGTTTTATGAAGGATATCCGCGTGTATACGCTAGTTGGCTTCAACAAAGTAGCGTATGGGTTTTAGAGCATGAAAAAGTAAAAAGTTTTAGTTTTCCCTAAATACTGATTCACCCCCCCCTCTCAGTATTTTTCCCAACAATTGGTATCAGAGCAGGTTCTTCTGCAGAAGCTTGATCGCTTGAAGGAGATCCGTCGTAATGGGAAGTCAAGAAGGAGTGATGTCTATAAAGCCACCTCTATTCAATGGAAGCAATCTGATATTCTGGAAGGTACGAACAAAAGCATATCTGCAAAGTCTTGGTGCAGATGTATGGGCAATCGTGGAAGAAGGTTATCAATACCCAACAAGTATTCCTACCGATGCAGCAGAAAGGAAGAAGTATGAAATCAATGCCAAAGCAGTGAATGTCTTGTTAGGAAGCATGTCTGAATCAGAATTTGCTAAAGTGATGTAGCTACATTCATCAAAAGAAATATGGGACAAAATCATTCTAAGCTATGAAGGAGACACAAAGGTAAAAAGTGCAAAACTCCAAACTCTTAGAATTGAATATGAAAATTTGAAGATGCATAGTGATGAGAGAATTGCCCATTTCTTCTTACATCTGGATGATATTGTAAATCGAATGAGAAATTTGGGTGAAACCATAACTGATACTACTTTGGTGGAAAAAGTCTTAAGATCCTTGACTTCAAAATTTGACTCTAAAGTTTCAGCTATTGAAGAAAGGCAAGATCTACAAACTCTTACTATTGTTCAATTACATGGTATTCTGACTGCTTTTGAAATGAGACAAGGAGGTCCTTCTCAAATCAAAGAAGCTGCTTTTAAGGTATCTGCAAGAGGAAAATAAAAGGAAGTTGTCAAAGAATCCAGCTATATATCCGATGAAGAAGAAGCGAATTTCGTGAGAAAGCTCCAACTAGGTACTGGAAAATTCAAAGGTAAGCTTCCCTTCAAATGTTTTGAGTGTGGAAAAGTTGGTCACTATGCTGCTAAATGTCCTTATAGAGAAAACATGGTAAAGGGAAACAATTTGAAAAGAGGAAGAGTTATTATGCAAATGAAGATGATGATGAAGTGTCCAGTGAAGATGAAGAAGATTCTGACCATGATCTGAAAGTACTCATGGCAAAGAAGCAAAAGAAGACTTCAAGCTACTCGAAACAAGAAGATATCTCAGAAAACTTGTATAGCAGAAATTGAAGAAGATAAATCAGATAGTGATTGGGGTCCTTGTAATACTCTTCTTTGTGCAAACAATAGTGAAGATAGTGAAAGTAAAGTTGTGGATCTAGAAGAAGCTATCAAGATCAAAGTTGAAGAACAACAAAAGGAAATTGATAAGAAAGATTCTATTCACAAAGAGATGATCTCTCAAATGAAAGATCAAATAGAAATGCTGAATGGACAGGTGGACAAGTATCAAAGGTTTCATACTTATGCATCCAATCGAATTAAAGAACTAGAAGCAGAAATCAACGATCAAAATGCAGATCTCGAAAAATCAAGCAAGAAGAATGAAGGACTTGAAGTTGCAATCATCTCTCTGCAAGCAGATCTTGAAGCATCAAGTAAGAAGAATGAGGAACCTCTACAAACATTTGAAAAGGAAGGCCTTGAAGCAGAAATCATCTCTCTCAAAGAAGATCCGGAAAAATCAAATAAGAAGAATGAAGAGCTGCAACAAACATGTGAAGAAAACGAAAATTGGTTGAAAGAAGAGATTCTAAATCTGAAGGATCAAGTAGAAGATGGAAGAAGGAAAGAAGAAAGCATGACAAAGAAATGTCAAGCCTTAGAGGTTGAGGTAAACATTCTCAAAGGTAAATTAGAAGAAAAGGTTAAGCTTTTGAGGTTTCAAGATAGTACTAACATTTTGGACAATATTCTGAGTAATCAAAGGTCTCCTGCTATCAAACTTGGTCTTGGTTTCCATGAAACTGTTAAAGGAGAATCTAGCTCACAAGGAAGTGCAAAAAATTCAGAGGATGTCAATGCGAAACCTGAAGTGTTGAAAGAAACAAAAGGTCAACCAACAATGATGAAATCTCAAAGGAAATCAGTCAATAAAATTGAATGCTTTAAATGTCATAATTATGGGCATGTTGCAGCAAATTGCAGGAGCAGATCATTTCAGCCTCAATCAAACAGTTCCTACATAGAAAGGGACTCTGGTTTCTTCAAGGGATATTGTTTTTCATGTAACAAGTATGGACATAAAGCAGCTGATTGTAAAAGGAGGAAGATTAGAAATACTCATTATGATTCTTACGCTTATTTTTCTGGACATATGAGATGTTATTCTTGTAACAAGTATGGACATGTAGAAAAGGAATGCAGGTTGAACAAATATGAGAAATTGGATAACTTCCAGCACACAAATAGAAAGATCAAACAAATCTGGAAAAAGATGGAGGACCGATCAGAAACGTAGGAATATTGACTCAATGGGCAAATATCCGCTGCTTACTTTCGATCTGATCACAGAATGATGTGGGATACATTATGAGATTTAGTAATGTGTATTCATGCTGTGGGAGCAGCTGTATGATGTCTCATGTGAATGATTGATTATTCTGCTATATGTATTTCTCCGACACAGCATCTGAGCATGAAGAAGACAAAGAAAGAAGCCACAAGTTCGGGGGAGATGAAGAAATGAAAATTCTCATGCTTCAATTTTACACGCGCAAGCCCTATGAACAAAATTCGGCGTACACGCGAGTTCTAGCATACACCGCGTACTTACGATGATAAGAAAATTATATATAGTCGAAGATTCGAAATGTGAGGTTCAGTGGGGGAGCATCGCCTAACTCGTTAATAACTCGTATTATTGACTCGTGATCAACCACTTTCTGCGTAAATAATGATGATATGATACTTGGTTACGGTTGAAAATCAGGATGAGTCCTCTGTTTGCTTGTCGATGAAGAGTATTCGTTTCTGAGATGAAAGTCTTATAACTCGGAGATGAGGGCATTTCATGCAGAGATTGTTGCTAATGACTTGCTGATGAACGTATTCAGATTGCACAAGTTAAGGAAGAGCACTGGTTTAGGGGGAGCAGCAGGTTGAATACTAATGATTGCATTGTTGGCAATATGATTGCTTATTCTTTGGTCTTTGTGATACTCATGCTCAAATGATGATGACTTGGTATATGGTTTATTATGATGAGATTTTGATCTCTCATAATTAAAAGTATCTTTTGTGCTCACACATGGATGAGTTGGATGTCGGTTGATTCAGAGATAAGAATAATTCATGCATAAGTTTGTTACTATGGCTGAGATCTTTTTCCTACATATGTTACTTCATGATCATGGTGATAGTGGACCACATGGATGTTTGCTTATTTGAAGATGTTGCTCTGATATGATAATCTCTTGGAAAGATTGTATTAATGCTGCAAAGAATCTGAAGGCTTGGTCACTAATGCGCTTATGCTTACATGCTAGAAGTGGATGCTTGAAGATCCTCAACTAACGCTTCTATCTATCTCGTAGTTCAGAAGACCCAAATATCTCAAAGAAGCCAACACTGCTGCTTCGCGCAGGATCGTATCTCGGTTAAAATATAGAAGATTGTATTGGGATACGCGGGTTTCTCGAAACACAGTCGCGTATAGCACGTGCGATTTCATGCACGTAGTTCGTATGTCCCATTTTCGTCGATACACTTTTTCTGTTTGATTCACTTTCAGCACAAACATAGTGTCGTTTTTTGGTATCTCTGTGGTGTTCCAGCTCTCATCCATGTGAATGTTTTGATAAAGATGCCTTGATGACTTGCTGTTGAAAGTGTTCAGGTTACACAAGCTAAGGAGGAGCTTTGGTCACATGGAAAGGATGCATTGGATGCACATTTTCAGGGGGAGCATTAGTCTTACTTAGTATAATGTATTGTTGGCATTATGATGGTTCTGTAATATGATCTCTCTTCTGAGGTCTTTTCTGGTATTGGTCATAAAAAGTCATATTTGTAATTTGTTGAAAAGGTCATGTTAAGACCTTTGATGTAAATTGTAATATTCAGTCATGTAAGGACTTGTTCAATGTGTAAACCCACTTGGTTGGGTAATTGGATCAAAATGTGTAAATCCACTTGGTTGGGTAGCTGAGTCAAATTTGTAAACCCACTTGGCTGGGTAATTGAGTCTCATATGTAAATCCACTTGGTTGGATATTTGATGTAAGTATGAGTCTTTGGTGATAGGAAGTTCATAGAGTCATGTACTTCATTGGAAAATATGTTTGAAGATTCAGCATGAACTCAGGGGGAGCTTGGTCACTTCTGTATATATCAGATCTGCAGAATGCTTCTTCCATATGAGGAGAAAAGGGGGAGAGTATGTTGGTTTTTGATCAACCCTTTTCCCTTGATGTCAAAGGGGGAGAGTGACATGGTGATTGAATGGTGTCATTGTATTCTTAATATACCTATCTGTTGTGGTAACCAAACACCATCATGTTTTCCATCAAGTCCAAAGGGGGAGATTGTTGGCAATATGATGCAGAGTGTTGTCCTTGATGGCAACCCACTGAATGAAGATGAATACATACGACTGTTGATATGTGTTGTCCTTGATGGCAATCTACTTGATGAAGTTAGTATTGACCTGATGAACTTGGTAAATGATGTAAATCTGATATGAAATGATGTTTGCTAGCAATATGATGCTGAGTATTGTCCTTGAATAGCAACCCACTTGATGAAGATGATGGCAACTTACTTGATGAAGTTGTGCTCAATAGAATATGTCCTGATGAACTAAATCTGATGTATCTACAGTGAATACAGAAGGCAATGAAGAAAGGAATTCAGCATGTGCTAATTCTATGGTGAAAAGAGTATGTCTCAAGGCATACGCGGATCCGTTTCAGGAGAAGTCGGTATGCACCACAAACAATGCCCACAATCGGGCAGATGGGCAAAAGCACTCATAAAGTGCAAAACCAGGGGTAACCACCATGGTATTGACCCATTGTATTGGGTAATAATTCGTCTAAATGACCCCGTCCAGGAATACCATCGGAAGTAATGTGGTTTTGGCTCATGGTATTGAAAAAGGGTAGACCTATATAAGGAGAAGAAATTCATTGTGCAAATCAGAAGTGTGGGTGCAAGTCAGTTCTAGTTTAAGAATGAATACTTCTCTCTGAAGTAGATCTGAATGGAAAGGGTTACACATGAATGATAAATCTGAGTGTATGATGCACCAATGATGAAGAAGTGGATCTAGATCTGAAATGTGCTTGTATTTGCTAGATCTGTTTATGGAATGATTAGATCCAAGAAGAGGCGAACATCTGTCTGAAGTGAAGGGTTAAATCTGTGTGAAGTATCTGTTCTGAAGAAATGTAATGACCTAAAATCTCTGAAGAACCATATGCTAGTTCGCCGAAGAGGAAGCACGTATATACGCGGCTTCGCTGAAAGAAAAGCGCGTATGCGCAATAAAATTAGCTCTGTAATATGTACAGAAGCATACGCTGGTTTATGTGAACGGAAGCGCGTATATACGCGACATCAGAGAAAGGAAAGCGTGTATGCAAACTAGGGTTTGCTGAAGTCTGTGGTAAGAAATGTATGATCTGTTCTGCTGGTTTACTGATATCTGTCAGTGAGTTATATGTATCTGTTTCATGGTTGACTGTGCTTAAAAGTATGGAGTGGGTCCAGTCTTAAAATATGATGAAACGTGGCCTGCATGTTGTGTTCTATTGAAGTTGTTGGATCCAGTGTGAAAATTGATGAAACGTGGTCCATAGAGGTGCTGAGGGTTGTAGCCTTCAATCAGGGGGTCGTAGCTCCCTTCCAGGTGAGGCCGGTAAACGAGAGCAGGGGGTCGTAGCTCCCTTCCAGGTGAGGCTGGTAAACAAGAGCAGGGGGTCGTAGCTCCCTTCCAGGAGAGGTCAGACGAGTGGTGGGAGGGTCATGGCCAGGTAGGAGTCTCGCACCAAGACATATGTTGTAAGATGTTTTCTTCTATAATAAAATATTGAAGGTCGAGCAACCTACGGTGGTTTTCTCCCACTGGGTTTCCACTTAAAACTCGGTGTTCATGTGTGAAGCTTTGTGTGATGGTTTATTCTGTTCTTACTGCACATGTTTACTGTTTATAGAACATCTAATGAATGAATGATGGAATGATATAAGTGAAGAACTAATGGCATAATTAGATCTCTGTGTATACGCGAGTTTTATGAAGGATATCCGCGGGTATACACGAGTCTACTAAAGGAAAGTAGCGTATTTTCATTTTAGAGAGTGAAAAGTAAAAGTTTTAGTTTATGAAAATATCGATTCACCTCTCTCAATATTTTTCCCAACAACTCATTGTAGAAAATCAAATGGCCAATTACCACCTTCGCTTTGGACATTAATCTACATTTCTTTTTCATCTGACACAGATGGGGTTCTAGACAACGAAGAACATTTTCCGTATTTATGAGCTCAAAAAGAATCACCAAACATAGAAAAGGCATCCATATAAATTTCTACAAATTTAAGATCACAAAATGGCCGTGAGTGCCCTTGAAAAGGTATTCAAGGCATTACATAAACCAAAAGGAAGCACTTTGTAAGAAAATTTCCCCCATGGACATGTAAAATTAGTTTTATCCTGATCTTCAGGTGCAATCTGTATCTGGATATAACCACTAAAGCCATCCAAAAAGGAGAAATATTTCTTTCCTACAAGGGTATCAAGCACCTGATCAATGAAAGGGAGAGGGAAGTAATCTTTAAGAGTGGCTTTATTCAATTCTTGATTATCAATACAAATACGCCATCTTCCATCTTTCTTAGGTACTAGTACTAATGGAGAGACCCACTGACTGTCAGAAATAGGATAAATAAAACCAGCATCTAAGAGTTTTTGTACTTCTTCCTTCACAATGTCTCTTAGAGCTGGATTCATTCACCTTTGGGGTTGTCGGACATGTCAGGTTCCTTCCTGAGTATAGATGTGATGTGTACAAGTTTCAGGAGGGATACCCTTCATATCTTCTTAGCCCCAAGCAAAGGCACTAAGATGGTTTTGCAACAAATTCACAAGCTGCTCTTGCTGAGATGAGTCCAAATCTGAACTAATATGCAAGGATTTACTAGGGCTAATCTCAACAAGAGTGGTACCAGGCTCATGATTACTCAAAGGAGTGGTCAAATGCAGTGATACAGAAGAATGAGAATCATGATTATCTTGAAAATATAGGCTTAAAATCTGGCTCAATGGCTCAAAATTAGGCATAATGTCTAGATTATTCAGGAAATCTTGAATCTCATCTTCTTGTGAAGACCCAATATAATGATGAATAAGGGAAATGGGATGAGTCTCCTCATCACTGATTTGATCCAACCATAAATTATCTCGAAGGTCCTGAATGGATCTGGCAGGGGGATATAAGGTAACTTTCTTCCTAGAATCTCCATGTGAAATATACATATCACTGGAACGACATCCAATATAGGCATCAGCTACAGCAAGCCATGGTCAACCCAAGATCAAGGGATGTCCTCCAACTCGGTTCTTTGGCTGAAGCACAATGAAATCAGCAGGATATTCCCAAGAATCTAATGATATGATCACATCGTCCAATACTCCTTCTGGCTTAATTTTAGATATATATGCCAATTCAAGCGCAGTGGGAGTAGGGCGAAGATGAGATAACTAAAGTTGATCCATGGTTTGCTTAGTCATGACATTAATGGCTGCCCCCAGGTCTATAAGAACATTAGAGACAAGGACATTACCAATCTGAACTAAGACAACAGGGTTTCTGGGATCAGTATATTTTTCCATAGACACACATCTCGTCATCAACTCTGCTGCCCTACCAACAAATTGAATGGTTTGGGGTTCCAGTCTCTTCCTCCCGGGTTTCTTGAGACAGAGTTCCTTAGTAATATTAGTACAAATGGGGATCTCTTTAATGGCTTGAAGCAAAGGTATCTTAATGAAAAGATTCCAAAGCTCAGATGATAAAATAGTCTTAGAAATAGGCTCACTTATTTCCATTACTAGCCTCTCTGGGAAGGGAGGTTGGTTGGAAGAAGATGGCAAGGATTTAGAGGGTAAATGTTGCTTAGTGACAGCTTTCGGAGAATGGTTAAGAGTTTCCTCTTCTCCTTTCTCTTCAACAATCACCCTAGGTTGCCTCTGATTTTCTGATGTTACGGTCCTTCCCAATCTTAATGGAATATCATGAACCCCAACTGGAATAGACTGGTATTCAAATGGTAAAGGTGGGTTTGTTACATAGATCATTTGCACTGCTTTATTATTGTTAGTATTGGGCATAGGTTGAGTAGGCAACTGAGGAGGTCAAAAGGGTGGAGGTAAAGGCAATGGTGGAGTAGAATAACTCAGAAGTTGAGGCATTGAATAAGGTGTATGCGTAGATGGATATGACTGCATAGGTGGCTGGTGGGAATATAGAAAATTAGTTGGCCCTTTCCAACCTTGTTTTCCATGCTGATATTGATTCCCATACTGCCACTGCTGATTAGTGTTAGAATAAGAATTTGCATGTGACTTATAATCAAAATAGTGTGGAGAAAATTCAGGAGCCATACCTACACCTACCTGAGGCCAATTCCTTCTTGCTCCCATAGCATACAAGTATTCAGCTTCAGGTTGTCCCCCTGTAAATACAGCTTTAAGTCTAGGTATAGAGGGACATTTTTCTGTGACATGGTCTTCTGCACAAATGGCACACTTATTAGTTTCTTTTAAATTAAGAGGACACTCTTTAGGAGGATGCTTGTCTCTACATTTAGGACAGAAAATACATAATGACTCTTATTCCTTTGTGAGTTTTTGCTGGAATTTTAAAGAGTATAACTGTTTGGTAACAGTATTCATTATAACAATTTTCATGTTTTCCATTTTATTTTCTAGTCCAATAATCATAGCATCAGTAGATTCAGTTTTTCTATTTTTGTTTCGAGTTCCTCTACCAAATCTATACCGATTTCTTGAAAATTTCCTGCATAATTCACAAATTTGTTCAAAAGTTTGCTGAGAAATATCACCTTGTCCTCACAGATTTAAATTATTTCTAGCATTATCAATAAGTCCCCTTAAGAAAAATGTTAAGTCCATATATTAATAGTGTAGTCCCTTATTATGTTAGTGTAGCCCCACTTATTGTTATTGTTGTACCCCTGTAACCCCCATATTGTTATTATTGTGCCCTTACACTATTATTGTTAGGTCGGCTAGGATTACATTGTGGCCCCACTAGGATTATATTGTGGCCCCATGGACTCCTATATATAGAAGGAGGTTTTGTTCATTTGTATCATCCAAGAATTGTTCATTTATGTAATGTATTGGAGGTTTCCCCCTCGAAGTGGCTCATTTCTAAGGCGTTTATATCTCTTTTCTTCTCCTTTTGGAGCTGGTTACACAACATTTGGTATCAGAGCTTTGGATTCTAGGGTTTCGCTGCTCCAAACAGGTCATCGTGGCATTTTCGCTATAACTTTTTTTCTACGACGTTTCAGAAGCTGAAATTTTTAGGGTGCGAAGCTGAAATCCTGAGGAAGATTTTCTAAAAATTTCAGAGCTTGGTTTGCAATATTTTCGGAGATATCATCTGTGGAAGTTAGGATTTTTTTCAAACTCCTAAACAGGTCATCGTGGAATTTTAGCTATAAAAAATTTTCTACGAAGGTTCAGAATCTGAAATTAGTATGGTGCGAAGCTGAAATCCTGAGGAAATTTGTCAAAAAATTTCAGAGCTTGGTTCGCAATATTTTTGGAGATATGATCTGTGGAAGGTAGTGCTTTTTCAGGCTCCTGAATTTCATCTCAAAGAGGTGATCGTGGGAAAAGTTCAATAACTCTCTCTCTGGGCATCAGATTGGAGTGCCATAAAAAGTGGTTGCAAGTACACAGACTATAGTTTCTTGGCTATAAATTTCAGAGACAAAGGACAAAACAGTGACACGTGGCAAGTCATACAAGTTCGCTCTACTGAACTAGTCCATAATTAGGTAATTGTGGGAGATTGGACACAACTTTGTCTTGGAGAATCCAAATTAGGTCAAACCTGTGGCATTCAAAAGATAATTCAGAGGGATACTACAGGGCTGAATTTCAGATATTGAATATTTTCAATTACATAGATAATTCAATTTCAATATTGAGCTCCTCAAAGCAAGAAAAAGGTGTGTATTTGTTTTTTAAAATTGCATAACATTTGTTTGAAAAAGCAGCTTGAAGTGATTCCAAGGGCATATTGAAGAATATTTATCAGCATTGGGTTATATAATGCCTCCAAAAAATAATTCCATACCCATTAAGCCCTCAGAAATCTATACAATGATGCATGAAGAGGAAGAATTGCAGTATGAGATATCAAAATTACGGTACCAAGTGCAACAAGTTTCGATCTTACGAAGAGCAATCGAAGATGAAATAGATGGTTTAAAAGAAGAAATGGAGGCTAAGTTGAATGATTTGAAGGATCAAATAATAGCTAATATGGATGATAAATTAGTGGAAGATCACAGGGAGCATCAACAACAAGTTCTCCAACTCTCAAAGGATAACCCAACTTTGGTGCAGAATCTAATGAAACAACAGGAAGATCAACATCACATCGAAAGAAGTTATGAAGCAGTCATAGAAACAAGAAATTGACAAGTACGATCAATTTCAGAGTATCTCAGCAAGTGGAAGAACTTTCCTGTAAAATATTTCACATGGGAGGATGAGAATTTTATACGGAAGCATCAAGAAATAATCAAGCGTTGAGGACAACACTTGTTTGAAGGAGAGGGGCATGTTAAGTCCCTATATTAATAGTATAGCCCCTTATTATGTTATTTTAGCCCCCCTTATTGTTATTATTGTACCCCTGTAACCCCCATATTGTTATTATTGTGCCCTTACATTATTATTGTTAGGTCGGCTAGGATTACATTGTGGCCCACTAGGATTACATTATGGCCTCATGGACTCCTATATATAGAAAGGAGGTTTTGTAAATTGTATCATCCAAGAATTGTTCATTCATGTAATGTATTGGAGGTTGCCCCCTCGAAGTGGCTTATTTCTAAGGCGTTGATATCTCTTTTCTTCTCTTTTTGGAGTTGGTTACACAACAAAACTTAAGTTTCAACCTTTGTAAAATATACATAAATCTTTCCAAGTAATCTTCAAGAGTTTCATCATCATCCTGTATGATTGTAAAAATCTCATCCTGCATGTCCCGAGTTTTGCAATATTCTTGATATTTAGATAAAAACACTTTCTTCATCTTATCCCAAGAGGTTATAGTGTTTCCTCCTAACCCCATAAACCAGCATAGAGCTGATTCTTTGAGAGTAGCAGGAAATAATATTAACTTCTAAGCGTCAGTTGAATAATCATAACTTCTACATAGAATATCAAACTCAAATAGAAAAGAGTCAGGATCTTCATGAAATTTACCATGGAAATGAGGGAGAGCTGATGGTGGAATATTCTTCATTTGCGCCACAGTATCAGGATCCACAATTGGAAACACAAAAGTGGTTTGTTCTTCACTTACCTGGTTTTCACCAGTCCCTTCCAAATGATCTTCATGGTCCACCATTGTTTCCCTTTTACTTGTACCGCTCTCAACAAGCTGATCCACACCTCAGCTATTGTCACCAGAATCCAGGTGGATTGTTCATGCATGATGGGTTTGAATTGGATTGGGCTTCCTGCTTACAGAAGGAGACCCAATATGAGAATTTTTTTCAGAATTATTTTGGCCCTTAGTGGGCTTCGAACCCTTACCTTTTCTAGGCATTCATTTCAAAAAAGAAAGAAAAATAAAAAACAACTTCTGGTAAGAAATGGTGTCAGAAATCAATTAACACCAGTAAAATTCCTTCAAAGAAGCTTTTCCAAACAACACTGCAAAAATAAAGGGAAAATTACCTCTATTGTATAATCATAAAATTCTCACCAAATCAAATCGCCTCCCTGGCAACGGCGCCAAAATATTAGGTGCAGGAATTACACTTAAGCAAACTCCTCAACACATAATTTGTCAACCCAGGGGATTCGTAAAATTAGAGATGAAGCACAGGCAATGCCAGAGATGGTATGAATCTTCCTAATATAAATCCCTACTTTCTTTAAAGGAAAGATTGCAGAATCAAATTAAAGAGAGAAAAAGGCAACTTGAACCATCAAAATAATATAAGACTGGAACAAGAAAGGATGCATTTGCAAGAGGGAATTAAAGATAAAAAGGGAAATCACTCTAGCTAATTATTTTTTAACTACTGAGTGTGTGTTTTTCTTTAGTAGAGACACTTAGCAGTCTCATCAGATGGGCCCTTAAACCTGCTCTTTTAGAGATTTCCTTCTTGCACTAATCTATCCTGCATTATTACAGTCTGCTTGCACTAGTGCAGGAACAGAAATTTATGTAGAAAGTAGAAATGGTGTCTTTAATAAAGGCTTTTTACTTCAGGCAAGGGCTTGAACTTTTCCAGGTTCCAAGCACTCAGATTCTGTGGCAAAAACTAGTTCTTGCACTAGATCAGAGCTTCCTGCACTTAGAATTTAATTTAAAATGAGTGCTTAATGATTTCAAGTGATATTATACTGTTAAATTGAATTGCACACATAAAAAGTGAATGTTTCTGATCTTAAAAGAGTGCAGAAATAAAGAAACACTCAATATACATTTGTCTTGTCATAAGAATTTACTGAAATAAAGAAGGTTGCGGGAAGTAGACTAAGAAATCTTGTTGTATCACACCAACATGCACTGGTGCAGGTTCATTTCTCCTGCTTGGACCAGGCCAAGAACCAATCAAACAGAATTGCAGAAAAGGAAATATCACACCAATGTGCACTGGTGCAGGGTTATTTCGCCTGCTTGGACCAGGCAGAGGAAAACCAATCTGAAATAAAGTGCATGAAAGGAAAGTGCAGGAAAATGAAATTTATCTACTTCACACAATGGATCCGCTTTCACTCAGACAAGAATGCATGTGCTTAAAATTAAATCACACTTGACGACGTAAACAAAAATTACAGGAAAACAGGAAATAGAGTAAACGTGCTGGGTTGGCTGGGCCCTAGCCAACCAACGTGTTTCCCTTTTTAAATGAGAACGCTGCTCAGTACTTTAATCAATTCATCAGCTCAAATACAGAAACATAATTTTGTGAAGCATGAGGCGAAGCTCCATTTTATTAATTCACTGAGGCAAGTACATACATTAATACATCATCCAACCCAGATTCGAGCGATAACAAAATACAGCAACTTGTTAGTACTTCTCTGGCTGTGTCTCTGTTCTTCTTGCTATCAAAAACTTAGCTTCCTAGTCCTATTTACATTCTACATTATATATATATTTGGCCAAATTGACAAAATAGATCATTTAACCGATTACATAACCAAACACAGAATTTAGCTTTTCAACCTTCAAGATTAGATGGTTAGCAAACTGGCCGTAGCCAATCTCCATCTTTTTTCCTTCGCAGATTTGGTTTTGGCTGTCTTTGGGTCGATCTTTGTTTTCGTGGACAAAAGCTTCTCAATCTTTGCTATCATGGCTGAAGCTGCTCAAAATGAGGCGGTGATCGACGAGGTTCAGATCTGCTTCAAGGTTTTGTTGTGTTGGCAACAGTGCAAGATCCGATCCTGCACTAGGATCAACAGTCATGGTAAGTACTTTAACTACCAAATAAACATTGGATATATCGATAAGTTACAAAGAGTGATTAAAATTAAGAAATCATGTAATAAATAATTAATTAATGCTAAGTTGAATTAAAAATATGAAGAATAAATTTTATACGAAATATGTCATCGTGCTTGTATTGGGGCAAGATGAGGGTGCATAAAAGAGGTAAAATAGAGGTAAATGGTTATGATTTAGGAAAAGGAAAATGGCAAAAAGACAGAAAATTAGGGGGCTAACACCAAGTGTCAGGAATTCATTTTGGTGATATTTTTTCTCTTGTTCCCAAGCTAGATTTTATTAAATTACTTTTATCTATTGTTGTTGCTTTTGATTTTGAGGTAGAACAGATGGATGTGAAGACATAATTTCTTCACAGGGTTCTGGAAGAAGAGATATACATGAAGCAACCTAAAGGCTTTGCGGTGAAGGGTAAGAAAGAACCAGTATGCAAGTTAAAAAATTCTTTGCATGGGTTAAAAAAGTCACCAAGGATGTGGTATCATAAAATTGATACATATATACGGGGACTTAGATTCACCAAAAGAAAGGCGTATCATTGTGTGTATTTTAAATTAATTGGTGACTATGTTACTTATTTGGTATTGTATGTGGATGATATGTTGTTGATTGGAAATCACAAAGAAATTATCCATGATTTGAAGACCCAATTTTCATCCAAATTCAACATGAAGGATATTGGTGCTACAAAATATATTTTGGGCATGGAAATTAAATGATATAGGGAAAAGAGGAAGCTTTGGTTAAACCATAGGAAGTATGTTGAGAAAATATTGCAGAGCTTTAATATGCATGATAGTAAACCAATGAAGGTTCCTATTCCTAGAGGTGTAAAGTTATTTGTTGAACAATGTCCTAAGAAATACGAAGAGGAAGAGGACATGTCTTGTGTTTCATATGTGAGTGCAATTGGTAGCTTGATGTATGCAATGGTTTGCACCATACCATACATTTCACATGCAGTTAGAGCATTGAGCAAGTTAATGTCAAAACCATGGAAGGAGCATTGGACTGCAATGAAGCGGGTTTTAAGGTATTTGTGTGGCACTAGTGATTATGGTTTATGCTACCAAGGAAGACTAGTATTGGATAGAGTTTTGGGCATTCGAATACAGATTTTGAATACATGGCAGCCACTCATGCAAGCAAGGAATAATTTTGGGTACAAATATTGTGTTCAAGTATGGGGTTGGTACAATGAGCTATAAGGATATAATGTGACAAACAAAGTGCTATTTTCTTGGAAAATAACCCTACTTATCACTTGAAGACAAAACAAATTGATGTTAAATATCACTTTTTGAGGGATATGGTTGAGGACAAAAAGGTGTTGCTGGTAAAGGTGCACACTTTGAAGAATTTTTTATATGCATTAACAATTTTTTCTTGGTGTAGAGAAACAATGGGCATTGCAGGTTTGGACCAATGATTAAGCTCTCTTGTGACCCCCTGTGTGGAAAGAAAACAACAAGTGGGAGAATTTTGGTTATGTGTTATATTATTTCCACAACTATCCTTACGTGTTGTATCTTGCGTTGAGCGCAACAGGGGGGATCTTAGTGGGGTCGGTAGGCAGGCCTGTACGGAGTCCGGGGCAGCGCCCTAGGAATTTTTTTAATGTGAACCCAAGGATGGGGGGTAAACCTTCTCGTATGGGGAAAAACCTTTGAAGCCAATAATAAAAATAATAACCGGAATTATGTTGAAACAATACCAAGAAACTCCCACAATTGCATTAGAAAGCTCGTTTCTTTGGATGATTTCAAGCACCACCACCATGGCTTGGATGGGTGATTTTTTGTTGTAATCCCCCTTATTTAAAATGAAGCTCTTCCCTTAACGCATTGAATCATAGATGGAAATAACAATGAGAGGTAATTTCACAAGCTATAGAGTGGTGACGCCCTTGGGATCCATTCTAAACTCACCCATGTCATTGCAATAGACCAGCCTTAAGGGTCTGGCCAGGCCAAATGAAGCCACAACTATAAGATTCCAAGGACTTGTAGGAAAGTGATCGTATTATTTTTTATTTCCCACCCCACAGGGCTTTGAAACCCTAGCGTATGCATCATCTTTGCTTCAAACCATAATATAATGTGTTTATCTTTTAAACAAGCTCTTGAGACAAGCATATATCTTGCATAACACTTTTCAATCATACATGCCCTGGTTTGAGATTAAATTCACTAGTACATTATAGGCTTTTCTTTGAATTAATAAGGAATTAGTTAACCTATCACCGTAATAAAGTATAGGTATAATTAAAGGTTTCTTATTGTTCCATTTGTTATAAATAAGGGAGGGAGAGTAATATATCAAGTTTAAAATTGTTCAATTAACCCATATGTGATCCAATGTCAATGAAATGTTTAAATGGCTCTTCTTTATACATTAGCACCGAGTAAAACACCTATAAATGATCGTAAATTAATTAAAAAACAAACATCACAACAAATATGCAATTTTAAGTAAAGGGAAAGTACTTACAAAGTTTGTTATCAAGTGAAAGGGCAACAAGAAATATGTTACTCCTAATTTCCCTATTGTCCCTAGAATTTATGGGTTATCAAAAATCCATAAGATGGGACTTCTCGAAGGGTTATTGTTAGTATATATTGGTCCTAAGGTTATGTTCACTTCTCTAAGCTCATAAACCCACTTTATGACTTTTTCCTCTTTAATTTATCCCAAAAAAAAGGAAAAATGAACAAAAGTAATTGTTAAAATCTGTTTGGTCAAATCATTTATTTTATTATATATACCCTATCCGAGATGACCACTATTTTGCTTATAAATTCAATAGGTTTCCCCCATTTTCCATAATTCTCCCATCAAGTGTAATGAAGTGCTACCGAATTTTATTCAACCAATCAAGATGCTCGTTGTGCTTATGGATATTATTTGGTGTCATTCACCACTACTTTCAGTCATCAAGAAGAGGAGCCAAATCCCAAGCCACACAAAACAAGAAGAACCTTCCCAAGGAGGTGGCCAAGGAGACCAACTTCTTTAATGTGTTTTCTCCCAAAGTGTATTTAAATCATTTTCATTGGGTGATGGATGATTTCTTCATTATTTTATAGATGTTTTGTTCCAGTCTGTTTCTGTTTTCCTACATTTCTTTAATGTTTACATGAATAGTTGAGATCTAAAGATGAATATGTCCATTTTTTTTTTAGTTTAGATATGAAGATGAAAATTTCCAATTAAAGTTAGGGTTTCTAGATTTGTTTATTTTTTATGTCTGTGATCTAAGAAAACCACTAGATTAGTATATTTTGCTAATCCTTGTTGCATAATTCTACACAACACTATGGTATTGAGCATGGAAAAGAAGGTTGTAATATAAATAACATAAAACAAATATGCAGGAATTGAACAACTAAAGATGACATACCATGAAGTAAACATAATTGTTCAAAAAATAATATTGAAATTGTTGTAAAGTATAGCTAAAATCATTTAAGAATTGAATGACACAAAGAAAATAATCCTATTGCAATGTCATGCTTGAAAAATGCGTGAGAAAACTAAGAATACTTTCTTTCTTTTTTTCTAAATTATGCTAATTCTATTATGGAAACATATTGTTACAAAACTGCCTCAGTTCAGCTGTGGGATCCTGAAAACTGGGCTTGATTTCCACGTTTAACAGAGTGACGAACTGTCCAGAATGGGAAACCAGTTCTTTTAGGAGAGTTTTCACTGCCCTTGAAGGGAAACCGGTGTATAGTCCATTACAAACATCATGAGAAAACAAAAAGACTCCAATAGCATGCAGCTTCTGCTACTGTAGAAAAATAAACAAAACAGTGCATCTTTCAAAATAGTGCAGTGCATGTACCATGTAAAAACTAGGCAAACCGAAGCTACTGTGTGTGGGCTGGTGAAGGCGACTCCTCCACTATGAGACACCAGTATTTTTCCTCCGAATATTCTGATGCGTCGTTCTAATCACCATCGTTTCCAATAGTCTTTGCATCCACCTGCATTGAATGCTGACCCAAGGCGGGAGAAACAGTGGTAGGGGGAGCAACCGGTCTTTCAGTGAAAAACGCTGCAGGGGCAGGGCGCAGACCAACAGGGGAGGGGGAAGGACCGTGCAAAGGTAGAGGAAAAAGAGTCCACTCTTCTCGCAGGGTGACCGTAATATAAGTAGTGACAGTGCATTGATTGTAAGAGCAATCAAAACGGAGCTCTGCCCTCTGCAATGTTTGCCTCAGAATATGACTGCCTGAAGGATGGGGAGCAGGGGAGACAGGTCTTGCAAGGTCAGCACAAGGATGCGATGAGGTCTGATGATCGTGAGTAGAGCCAGGAGGGCTAGCACTCCCCCAGTGACTGCAGGTGGCTTGACATCGCCTACCCTCAACATCCTCAGAGGAGGTCACTTCGCCCAAACTGGATGAGGGACACGAGCTCGCAGTCCGGCCACGAGTAGCCCCACGGCGACATCTCATTCGATGTCGGAGCCTCGGCATGGCAGGAACTACAGGTTGAATTGGGCTGAGACAGATGGAACAAGATGGGACTGGAACGAACCCACAATGAAGGCCAAGAGGAACCTGCAAACTGGAGTTGGAGACGCAGAAAGCACTGTGAGAAAAATGGTAACCAGGCGAAGTTTCAAGACAACTGAGCAAGGAGCAGCGTCGCCCCATCTGTGTGCGGGTGCTGGGCTTGGAATAGGCTTCAGGGCAAGCCCTGCAAAGGAAATGCAAGGAGCAACAGGTAGAGCACGAATGATCTGGAGGGCTCGAGACATTTTCCATAGTGAACCAACTGAACAAAACGAGGAGGAGAAATTGCCGGCGATGGAGATTTAATGTATTAAAAGTTGTCGGATTAATGTCCATATTAATGGAGCCACAAGGGACCATATGGCCGTCCCATGCGAGTCTCCTTGGGATGTGCCCAGGGACGGCAGTCCCATCATACCAATTAATCAACCGCATCTGGTGAGAAAACTAAGAATACTTGCAAGAAATGGTACATAATATTAACAATGATATCTAACTAAAGAAAATTTTAGAAATGAAAGATAACATCAAAGGAAGGTCCCTTGTACAACCTTGAGTGGGTTCTACTCAAGGTCTCTATACCCAACCTAAAGAAAAAACTAAGATTTAAAAACCTAGAAATACAAAGTATTAATTAAGAGATTCAG
This sequence comes from Pinus albicaulis, assembly GCA_034641835.2. Taxonomy (NCBI): domain Eukaryota; kingdom Viridiplantae; phylum Streptophyta; class Pinopsida; order Pinales; family Pinaceae; genus Pinus; species Pinus albicaulis. The sequence goes on from CM076584.1 coordinate 1,033,769,594, forward strand.
AACATCAAATTGTACTTGATAAATTTGAATACACCAACTCCTAAGGAAGTTCTTGACACTAAGAATAATAAAACTAACTAAATACTAACTCATGGCTACTATTTAAGCAAAGTTTATCCATCAATATACCCTTCAACCAGTCCTTGATTGGAAAGCTCTTGTCTTCAAGATCCTTATTTCAATGGTCGAATTCCCCTCTTAATTTAATCTTCCTCAATTAGAAAATTAAGTTGACATATTTTTTATTCGATGCCTTTAGCTATTAAATATTTGGCATGTTTTTTTCTTAGGTGTGGGTTGATTAAGGCTTCCTTTATAATTTTACCTACTCGAGAAAATTATTAGTACACATTTATAAATGCATAATTTCATCAAAATTATAAATAGATCGAGGCACGTCACATAATTTAATCATTTAATCATCTCACCATACTCAATGCACAAATCTTGAGATATTTAAATCATCCATATTCTAAATAATTTTTTTAGTCTATAGGAAAGTGTCATATCATCCACAAAATGGGCCTCAATGTCCCACAATTAGGACATCCCTCAAATGGGTGTCCAAACTAGGTCTTGTTAATGAAAAAAGGGAACCATTAGATTTTGTATTGACTTTTTGGATTTGAACAAATATTTCTCTAAAGATAACTATCCCACACCATTAATTGATCATATTATTAATGAATGCATTAGAAAGATTTTTCAACTATGATCAAGCCTAAATTTCCAAAGAAGATCAACACAAAACCACTTTCATCTATCCTTGGAGTACATTCACTTATTTAAATATTCCTTTTGGTCTTAAAAATGTTGGTTCCACCTTCAAGTGGGCTATGTTTTATTATTTTCATGACACATTGTAAAGGCTTATATAGATGAGTTAGATACTAATTCCAAAGGAAGGGATGACCATCCACCTAACCTTTATGTTATGTTTGAAAGATGTAGGTATTATAAAATTAGGTTGAACCCTCATAAATGTACTATCAATGTTGTGTCTATGATATTTCTTGCATTCATTATATCCAAATATGGAATCATAGTGGATCCTTTTAAAGTTAACGTAATATGTTAGTTTCCTCCCCCGTGTATGATTCATCAACTCCAAAGCATGCAAGTGAAGGAAAATTTCTTGTGACAGTTCATCATCAGCTACATTAACGTTACCAAAATGTTTTTGCACTATTTGAAGGAAAGAGTGCTCTTTGTATGGGATGAACAAATGAAAAAAAATGCATTTAAGGAATCCCTCCTATTTTCCCCATTACTAAGTCTTCTAGACTAAAATAATGGTATATTATTGTGTCTCGTAACATCTAAGTCAACCATTGGTATAGTATTACTTCGATAAGATGACTCACAATAAGATAAAATTATTTTAGCTAGGGACTTATGGACTAAAAATGAGATATTCAATTGTAGATAAGTTGGCATTAGGAGTGGTGCATGTTGTCCAAAGACTTAGACATTACATTCTTCTTAGGTGAACCATCATTTTCATAGATTCCAACCCAATGCAGCATATCATGACCATTAGCGTTAAGTATTTTAAGTGGATTGTAATATTATAAGAGTTTGAATTGGAATTTGAAACCTATAAATCCAAGCAGTCTTTGGCCTTTGTTGAGTCAATGTTTGACTTACCTAAAGGCATTGAGGATCCTATAGTAAATGAATCTTTCTAAGATGAATATTTGTTCTTCATTGCCTCTTTTGACCCCTTGTATGGACTTGTACTTGTTTATTTTCAAACCTAGTGGCTTACTTCTCACTTATTGTATGATAAGCATCGAGGTATTTTCCACTAAGATAAAACTACCTCACAATAAATGACACTCTCTATTACGGAAGCTTGAATTTAATTTTCATTAATGCTTAGTTCAGGAGGAAGCTAAGAAAGTCTCGTATTATTTTCATAATTGAGCATGTGGCAATCACCTCTCTAAGATGACAAGAAATCGAGAAAAAAAAATTGTACATAGGGTTCCTCTAGCCATAAATATTTAAATATTTCATCCAAGATGTCAAGAAGTTCCATCCTTGTTAAGAATTTACTAAGAATATGCATGCCCACCATGCTCTATGGCACCTAATCATTATTTTCAATCCATATGCAAAGTGGGGAGTAAAGTTCATGATGTGCCAACCTTCATCAAAAAATGGTCATAAGTACATTATTATGGCCATTAACCATGTTAGAAAGTGGGTAGAGGATACATCGACCTTTGTAAATGACATTAATAGATGGAACTTTCCATGTTCCTTCATGTTATTACTAGGTTTGGTGTACCTCTATATATTGTCACATATCATGGTACTCAATTTCAAATAAAATGATGATGGTATTAGTTATTAAGTTGGATTTTTAGTGAAAAAATAAATTATCATACTATTCTTGGGACAATAGTAAAGTAAAAGAAATTAACAATGTTTTGAATACCATGCTCTAGAGGAAACCCAACAAAAACATGATCGGCTAACATTTGATGTTGTTTTCCAATTTATGGGTAAGTAGACCTTGATCAAAACCACCATTGTTTCACCTTGTTCCAACTTGTGCATGGAGTGGAGGAAATTCTTCAAATTGAGAGAAAAAATATCTCTTTGAAATCAACTTTTAAGCCATTACCCAATACCTTTGTCAAGAATGAATGTATATAATTTGGTGAATATAGTCAATGTAGATATTGTAGATGAATGTAGTCAACAACTCTTGTGGTAAGTGTTATATTGGTGAAATAGGATGCTCCCTACAGGTTAGAATCAAGGAACATAGTGTTGATATAAAACATGAAAGAATAAGAAACTATGCATTGGAAGAACATTCCAAGACTACAAAGTATCAAGTCTATATAAAAGAAGTTAATATGATTTATAAGAAAAATAATTATTACAAACGTCGAGTTAGAGAATCACTTGAAATCAAGAAACACCTAACAACATTAACAGATAAAATGGAATTGAGATCAGTACTAATTGGATCCCCTTACCAAAAATTACTAATGTTGAACCCATATGGACCATCTTTTGGCTCATGTCCTCCTCCCTTCCATGCCTTTTCCCTCCTATATTGTTTTCACCCTATTTCCTCATCATCCTTCCCTTCCCCCATATGCTCTCCACTCCTCCCCTTACTCCCTTCCACTTTTGTTAATTTTCCCCCACTCTTTTCCTTCTCATCCCCCATCTCCTCTTTTAAACTCTCCCCACCCCCCGCTCCTTCTCCTTTCCCCATTTTCTCTCTCTTTTTCTTGTGCACTAGTTGCTTTTGTTAGGCCCTTACTTAGGTAATTTTCTCATTAAACATCCACTAGCTTAATATAAACCATATTGTGTGTGTATATATATATATATATATTCATATATATCTTATACATATAATCTTATGTATATATATTTATAACATATTTACTGCATATGTCTTCACATACACACATACACACATATATGTATGTATGTCTTATTATGTAGTATTTATTAATATATATACATGTATTAGGGGGATTTAATTTATAATAAATAATTCAATCTATGATTATAACTAGAGGATTACATTAATTTGATACATATATTATTACTATATTGAATTAATAAACCCTTAAAATTGATTTTAAGCAACATTAATATAATCATATACCCTTATTCATCATATATTTTTAAATTAATTATTATCTCTCGTTGACCTTAAGGTACCCTGATCGTGTTAGTCTTGTTGGCCTATCTACAATTAATAAATTTACCTCTGCTCTTCATCTTTCTCATGTCTTCACAATGGACCCAGTTGGTGGCTCTGAAACATCGATAATAAATCTCACATCTATGGATCTTCCTTCATCAATAATTAACTCCAACCTTACAAGCTTGAGAATTGAATAATGAATGTCTCACTTATCTAGATTACCTCAATGAGCTTCGCTAAGATGTTGTTATAGTAACTGAGACCCATAATAATAAACTCCAAAATAAAATATGATGAGAATTTTTGTCCTTGCATCTTCTCATAGAGAAATTTGTCTTTGGTTTGTGATGAAGACCATGATAAATTGGGGGCGGGAAAGTTTTAACGTATGTGTCTTACAAAATGGATATTATGAGATAGTTGACAATGGGGGGACCCCTTTTAATGACCCTTGTAATGGAGTATATCCTAAAAGGTATTATTCAAAAGAAGTAATGTATATCAATCCCTTTGTACATGTTATATTTTAAGTTTTTCTTTAGTTTTATTTTTACTTTGGATTTAACTTCATGTTTATCATGATTTGTGATTGATTGGTAGAAGTTTCCAAATGCACATATGTAAGTAGGATTCGCATATGGTTCCAATAAGTGAACATATCTTCAATGTCTTGGGTGATTTTTTTCTCCCACTAGCCAACTTGTGAACTCGGGAGAAAATTATCTTGGTCCTGTGACCAATAATGTTATTCAATATATTGCAATCATTACACTTAGTGAAAACATTGAACTTCTTTCAAAATTCATTACACTCAACGTACAACATATGATTGTCCATTTAGATTCACGGTTGGTACTGTCATAGTTAAATAATGATTATTGGGCGTGTAATCCTACACTTATTTGGATTTATTAAGGGTGAATTTTTTTAGTATAATTTTGATTTCAATACTTATGTGCATGTTCCAAGAAGATATAATGAGTTGATTGATTCATTATCTAACCATGGTCTTGATTGGAATTTTTCATGTTAACATCACTAAAGCATGCATGTATAATAATATGGCATTTAAAACACAAACACGTCGCTTTTTCACATTTAAGTGGAACCAAAACCATATGTATATATAATCAGTTTCGTGTCACCTATAAAATTTGTAATGTCAACATACAAAATCAGGATCTATAGCCTCTATTGATACCAAAATGGATTTATATATCAATTGATATAAAAAGTGAGAATCATGAGGGCTACTCCTTAGGGTCAAAACTTGTATGCACCTATTGATATCATATGACCATTATGGATACTTGTTGTAGTATTTGTAGCAACAATCATGGCACTCTCACCACATGCTTATGGATCTAATTCAAGACATAGTATATGTGAATCATGGTTAAACCATTGAGGTTCCACTAAACCTATTGGGGATTCATGGCTACTTTTGCTACATCAGTTAATCCTCTAAGCTATTCATCAACTCTACCATTATGATAGTTTTGGGGTACCCATATGGAAGCACTTGAATTACGTTTATGTTATCATGATAATTTTTTCAACGATATTGCATGCTAAAAAAATCATATATTCCTCTTAAAAATACTTAAAAACCCAAAATATTAAAAAGATATTTGGAATATTTTTTAAACAATTCTCACCAATGGGACTTTATTTGGCTCCAGGGTCAAGGCTTTCTCCTAATCATGAAAAAATTTAATTCCTATCTAAGGGAATTCATCGATATCCATTATTTTCTCACCCTGCCGATCGAATAATTCTTGTCCAGTTGTGTTCAGTGGGCAGGCATCCCACAAACATGTATATGAGATATTTCCATCTCCACATTTTGGGATCTCTCAACCCCCTTAGAGGAAAAAAATTTCATGAGGACATGGTTATAAATATATCTATAAATAATGATAACAATATGCTCCCATAACCAAATAATCCCTATCTCCTTATCATATAAGTACTCAATTTTTCTCCCATATTGATCATAATTGGGTCATTCATTTTGACCATCGAAGCTAAACACCAATCAAATATCATAGGCCTTAATCACTCTATGTCATATTTCATCAAAACTCAAAAGGCTAGATTTAGTGTTGTGGATCCCATTTTCTATAATATTATAAACATAATGGTTTGGGTCTTATATCTCATATAGCTAAAATTTATGATTGATTGGTACCTCCACGTCTCTAGTGCATAGTAGGTGTGTGGATGCAATTTTCACACTTGTAATGGCCCCACCTCTACCACCTCCTTTCAAGGCTACTAGTATCCCTTATTGGGATAGCCCTATAAGGAAATATATGTACTCAACATCCAAATGAAGTGTCTCCTCACCAATCCAAATTTCCTACTCATTAGGATCCCAACACCTAGAAAGTCTCTCCAATAGAACTTCTTGTCTCTATAGGTTGGGTCTCTTGAAGAAATTCAAAATTCCATAATCACGAACTCTTTTTGGTGTGGCCCAATCACCTAAAGAATCATTCTCTACTATTTGTATGCTCACTCTCTCCACTCGATCATTATATAAGGCTCTGCATGATCCATAATAAAAATAGAAATCAATTTCATTTTTGGGTGTTTTTTTATGTCAAAAATATGTCTGTCCTTGCAACACCATGTATGGATAGTTGTGATCACCCAGTAGTATTACTTTAACAACCCACAATTACTTCTATTTACTCATGACTATTCATTGTAAGAACCATGAGCACACATACACACACCAAAAAAGATTTTGCACCTAGTAAAATCCCAAAGTTCCTAAAAATGAAGAGCATGGGATGAGGAATTACCTAGTCCACATAGCTTGAAATGTTTACAAAGGAATATTTTAGAATCCTTAATTGAAGTTTTCGATGTAAATTTGTTTTTCCGATGATGATGAATTTGACAACTAAAATGGTAAAAATTAAGAGATTTTTGAAACATTTTATTTTTATTTTGCAAAACAAAAGCCAACTTTCCCAAAATTTCTCACTGTTTTTGGATTTCATGTAATTTATTTTTATTTATAATACTTAGGAAAGGTATATTAATTGTTTAAAGGACTATAGGTACCATTCGTTGGTTTTTTTCAATGTGAATTTTTGTGACCTTTGAGTTAAATGTTATGAATCTTGCATATAGTGATAGGTTCTTACCTTTCATTTTCCATTATTAGCCTTTATTTTATAGAGATTATGCCTTAGGGTCAAACCCATCAAGTTGTGGCCTTAACCTATCTACATCAATTATGAAGAAATAAATTGTTCGATAGTTCCTACCTATCATGGGCCATTCCAATGAGCACCTATGTTTCCATTTTGTATCCATGATGAGATTTTAACATAGTTCTAGTAGCCCCATTACCCCCACCATGATTTCATGTTTTATTTGTATTTGTATTTCTTATCATTTCTTGCAAACTTGTGAAAAATTCTTCATTGGTGTTTCCTTCCTTATGCTCCCAATGTATTCACCTTAGTTACTCGCCATTTACAATGATTAATTATCCTTTTGAAACCTATCCCTAGAGGAGATGAGATTATGAGTTGTTGGAAAAAAATGGTGATTAGGTTGAGACCCTCGGTTCAGGCATAGAGGCTAACAAAGGGTCAGTCGTAGTCTAGCATAGAGCTAGCGTAGTGCTATCATTTTCACCTTACTCAAGAAGAATAAGGCATATCACCTGAGGCGGCACATTGCAACCTTGCTAGGTTAAGGGACTGGAACCAGGCATGAGGATAAATCATATGAAGCTATGATCACTTGTTTAACTCATAACCAAGACATTGAACATGCAATTTTTTCATAAGACAACAACTTAAGTATTCAATAGGAAACACCGTACACATATGCATTCATAATAAAAATTTTAAAATGGGACGCATAAACTAAGCGCAAGAAGACTCTCAAACATCCCTGCAACTTCTTCTTTCATTAGTTTTGGGCAAAATTACATCATTTTATTCGGCTCTGAATCCTATCAACATAACCAAGACTAGGAATATAATCTAATACGGAACCAGGTGATTACAGACTCATGTGGGCTCAATAGGTTCTACAACAACATTTGGTACTCTTCCTCTCTCTCCCCCTCTATTATGGATTTTCCTTCAGCCTTTTAAACATTATGCCCACTTGAAATGTTGCTTCCTTTGTCAAATGCTCTGACCTTCCCTTTTCAGCTGCTCTTGTTGCTTGATTGTGACTACTTCCTAAGTTTTTAGTGAATGTTTCAGCTTGGTTGTAACTGTATGTTCCCTGCTTTCTCTAACCAATCCTTTGCAACTATCATAATTTAGCAGATTCATTCTTCTTCCTTGGTTGCCTTCCCTGTGACTTCCCATTAGTCACCTTCAAAATATGGTCAAACGTAAAAACATGACAAAAATTTATCCTCAAAACGAAGGACCCAACAGGCCTCGACAACAGTCCATTGACTCATCCCTGAGTCAAATCATTTGTTGGTGTTGTTGGTGCTTCATGTTTTTGTGGTTCTTATACTTGTATTTCTCCTCCTTGGCATGTTCCTTCAAACAAAGGACCCAAATTTTGGATAGATTGGATGTTTGATTTTTTGAACTACGTAAACTTAGAAAATGTTGTTCCTATGAGTGACCTATAATATTTCTTGCTTGGTCGATGAACTATGTTTCTAGTTTTGTGGTTGGTTGAGCAAGGTGTGTCATCAAGAGGGAATTCCATTGATTGACTTCATTTATGATGATCTGATGTAGCTTCTAGAAGTGACCATGTGTTTTTGGCTTAAGGTCATGGAGCAGAGTCTTTGTGTCGCACGATTTGTCCTTAATTTGTTGGATCTGGTTCTTGAGGAAATTCTCATGTGATAGGAGCTCTTGTTGTTGGTTTAGGTCTTGGTTTTTCATGGCCTGGTTGAAAATTTGATTAGCCTATTGGCGCAGGGGGTAAAACAACTAGTTTTTCTTTGTGAGGCAACCTCACCAATATTGAACTTCAGCCAAGAGTTATTTGGCTTCCCCGTATCTTGGATAATAGAAGATTTCAGACAAGTCGCTTCCACGATTTTCTTCTCTATATCGCTAGTATACTAGGTAGCTGGATCCAATAGTGCCCTTTGAGTGGCAACAAGATTTATTTTAAGCTCCTTGTTTGTCGACAAGAGGTCGGTGCAAGCGGTTTTGATATGACCGCAACATCTAGAAAGAGTGCATGTAGAAATGTCTTTTGGTGCATTTGGTATTGTTTCAGAAACTGAGGGAAAAAAATATTGGAGCTTTGCACTTATTTTATCAACTTGTATCTATAGCATATGCTTCTCCTGAAGAATTTGATCTCTTTTGCTGCATTGGAAAAATATTTTTGTTGTTTTTTCTAGCTTTCAACTACCAAATTATTGTGCAACGCCTCTACTTGTCATGCATCCAGTTGAATGAAAGTAAAAAATTGAGAGAACAAACAAATATAGAGGTCATCAAGGGTCATAGTAAGAAGTGTAGGGTACCAACTTTGTAGCGGTTGGTCACTAGCAACTGATTTCTCAAACTGCCCTTGGGGTGAGGTCTCTCACTACGAGGGTTCGATGGTGTGAGGGTTGATATTATCTGGGATGGATTGTGGTGGTGGAAGGGAAGTGGGGTTGGAAGTGAAGGGAAAGGTATGTATTTTTTTTTTGCATGAGTTCTCAAGGCTGATTGGTTGATCAATTTCCATTAATGTTCCTGGTGTTAGTAATAAAGATAACAAAGACGTAGTAATGGACTTTGTGCTTATAAGGGGAACTTCGAATGGATCATTAGTATTATCTGTAATGGACTAGATCACAGACTCTACCTCCATTTATATTCTTTCACCAAGAATATTTCCATATCAAGAAATCTTCGAGATGGTGGTTGAGGTGGAGGTTGTTTGGGGTGATAGATTGTGTGATATTGGTGATACAACAGATTTGGATGATTGGTTTTATTCGATGATGGGTGTGCTTGTGTGAGATCAAGGTTCCTCACTAGTAATATTAATGACTTGAGTAGAGGTAGCTTTAATTTGTTTCATTGGAATTGATGGTGGACTGGTGGTAAGTGGGCAAGTATTCCTGATGGTGGCTTCAGTATGAGAATGGGGACCCACTGATAGAATTGAAGTAATAGTTGGGCTTTAATTTAAAGAAACAAATGGACTCAAACTGATAAATTCAGAAAATGAAGGGAAAGGACTCACTGATGCCCTAAGATCCTCCAGAGTATTTCAGAAGGACATCATCTTTGTATCGAGCTTATTGATGACTATATTGAGTGTTTCTTCTACCATTCGCTTCGGGGAGGTGGAAGGGGTTTTGCCAAGTAGTAGCTTAGGCAACATCCCTTCGAATGAATATGTCATCTTTCCATCTCGAATTTCTCCAACAATTCTAGGCCATGACGTGACTTCGGTATGGAATGCCTCCTCCAATGGAACAAACAACTGAGAACACATATGAATTATGTCTGGGTTAATGGACATAGGTTGAACCTAAGTGTTTTCATGGCTTACGCCAAACCATATATCCTATGAATATTCCTCTAGAAGCAACGACGGGATCCTAGGCTTGGCTTTTTTGACAACCAACATTTGCTAGTATCATCCAGCAAACAAAGCCTCATTAATGTACTTACTGTTGGGGTCCTCAGAAGTCTACCATGGTAGATATCTAAGTATAAGTGGTTGATCCTAGACAACCAGTGTTATCTCTCTGTCTTCTGGTGGTCACCACTTCCACATAGCTAAGGAAACAACAAGATATCCATATATAAAATATTTTTCCCTCTTGTAGACATCTTGACAAGCTTCAAAGAGCTCATTTAATAGAAAAATGCACCAATTTAACTGTGTGCCTTGCACGCGAGCTTATGCTACTAATATGATGTCCAAGGTGCATTCACCTCTTGAGAAATGGCACATGATATTTCCCGCAAATATATAGCAAACAAACTTGATGGTAGTTTTGTTAACTGGTTCAATAAGGTCTCCCTTACCACCACACTGAGTATCATATTTTTTTTAGTAGTTGTCATAACTCGTCTTCTTTCTCCACTTAGAGGTATTCTGGAATTTTGATGAAATTTTTGCTCCTGTAGCAAATAGTCCCATGAGTCTCTGAATTCCATTGGCATGTATGGGATAATCCCCATGCATTATGTTGATGATAAAATTGGTACATTGCATTGTTGCTGCCATAGTTTCAAAAAATGATAAACTTCACAAGTTTAGCATCATAGACCTATGTAGGCCTCTGAAATCTTCTTTGACTCACTATGATTGGCTTCCATATTATTTGGCAACGGGTTATGTATAAACTTCATGCTTGAGCATTATTAAATGGAAAGAGTATGAGAGATCATTATCCACAAGTGCAACCTTGTCATATTTTCCATAGAGAGGCTCAATTTCAGTAACTCTCGAGTCTAGTTCAGGTGTTGGAACATATATTTTGGTGGCCATAGTCATGGTAGCAGTTTAACGATGATACACAATTGACACTGGGGATTTAAATTTGGGCTGAGGACTGGGAAAATTCGACACAAAATCTAGACTGGGAAATTTGATAACCTATGCTTTTCTTCTGAAGAACTTGTCATTTCCATTCAAACTAAATAGAAAAACCTGCCATGATGTCTTTTATTAGACCGCTTAGCTAATTAATATGGTAATTTTTCATACTCGATTCAAATCATGGAAATAATTGTGACTATGACCCAGATCTGACCCGGATGACACAAAAATTGAAAAAGGAGGGTGGGGATGATGGTTAATTATGATATGATGGCAGGTTCCTAGAAGTTGATGAAAAAATAGTATCAGTGATATTATGGGAGAGATTTAGCCCAAATTAAAACGGACACGTGGAATTATTAGTAATTATTATGGATAAGATGAGTTTCATGTGCGACTCCCTGACCATAAAAATTTGCGGAGGGAGGCACACAACTGTCACTTCTAAACTAACTAATGGAAATTTATACGTAACCGACTCGACTGAAATAACTAACGCAACTGAAGAGACTAACACACTAAGATAACTAAATAACTCTACCTAGACATAACTATGACTCCCTTTCAGAGATCAAATCATTTTGATGTAGAATTGATTGTGCTATGGAAGGGCTTTAGGCATGCACCATTCACCCAACCAGGCAATAGGACTCCATCCAGTTGCGTGAGTTTGAAAACTCTCGTTTCTTTCACTTCCACAACAATGAATGGTCCTAGCCAATGCATTCTCAACTTTTTGGGATGTTTTAAGAACTTACTATCATATAAAATTACTTGATCCCCAACTGCAAAGGATTTATGATTTATATGTTGGTCGTGCCATGATTTCTACCTCTCCTTCTCGAAATCTTGGCAGAAATACACTAGGAATACGGCTTCATCCAACTCCTAAAGCTCGTCCAACTGTTTTGTAGTTGATTCACTTCTGACATGTGAGAGGCTCAGGCAATGAAATGGTTGGGTATGATTAACTCAACGAGTACTACGGCTTATTGTCCATAAACAAGATGGAAGGGTGTATACTTGTGCAGGTTTTTTATAGATGTATGATGATCCCATAATGTGGCCAGCACCTGTTCATCCCAGTCGTCTTAGTTAGCAAAGCATATCTTGGTGAGGGCCCTCTCTAAGATTTTGTTAAAAGCTTTCGCGGTACGATTTTCTTGAGGGTGGTATGGGCTTCTTTTATGGCATTGGATCAAAAAAATTGGAAGCAATGAAGAAATTTTCTCATTAATGAAGTGGGTCCCCTCATCACTTGTGATGCTTCGGGGGCAACCAAACTGAGTGATAATATTTTCAAAGATGAACTTGGTGGCAGTGTTTGTAGCACAATATTTAACTGGTGCAACTTCATCCCATTTGGTAAGGTAACCTATGGCAATGATAATGCACCTATCATAGGAGTGTTGTGCCAGAGGATTCATGGTTCCCACAAAAGGCCTAGAGTTCTTATACTAGCTGTAAGGGAAGTTTGTCCTGGTGCAATGGATAACCCATGTGTTGGAAAATGTTGCATTCCTAAATATATTCCTTTTCACCTCGAAAAAGTGTAGCCACCAAAGTCCTGCCTACAATGCTTTCCTCACGGCGGCCTTCCCACCCATATGTCCACCCGCAACTCTCGAATGTCATTCCCATAAGAAATCTTGTTTCTCATGATCAAGAACACATCATCACAATATCTAGTCAAGGCCTAGCTTGTATAATTGTCCTTCAATCAAATTGTAATCTGCAGCTCAAACCACCATGTGTCTTCATTGTGTCATTCTGTACTCCTCTGGGCATTTTCCTATAGCTATTAAAAATGAAATTTCCTCCAATTATTCTAGTAAGGCCTCGACCATGAATAGGTCAGCATCTGGAAGTTGATCATCTACTAACCCCCAACTTCTCGTGACTCTATCCAAGAAAGATGATCAGGACCCACATTCAACCTTCCTATCTTGACGATTATTTCAAATGTGAACTCCTGGAACAACAAAATCCATCTACAAATCCTTCCTTCAAGTATAGGCTTATTCACGAGGTACTTCAGGGTGGAATGATTAATAAATAGCTTAAATGGGCCCCCAGAAGATAGTGCCAGAATTTTTGTAGCAAGTACACAATTGTAAGTGCTCATCCCTTGGTTGTGGTATAATTCCTTTCTATTTTGGACTATTTTTAGCTAGAAAATTAAATTGGGTGATCAATGTTACCATCTCTAGGCTAAGCCAAAACAAATCTTAAGGTGATTCCCGATGCGTCGATATGGACATGAAATTTCTTGTTCCAATCTGGATAAACCAAGATTGGTGCACTTGCCATCTTTTCTTTCAACACATTGAAAGTAGCTTCGAATTCATCAGACCATGCAAACCTTTCATATTTCTTCAATAGATTTTTCACTGGTGCGGTGATCGAGGCATAGTTACGAATGAACCTGTGGTAATATCCTATGTGGCTGAGGGTGGATCTCAATTGCTTAATGCTTGTTGATGGTGTTCAGTATTACTACAAATTTACCTGTATCGATGCATACTCCCTCCTTATAGACTATATGACCTATAATTGTTCGTAAAGTGACGTAAAAAATGCACTTTTTTAAGTTTAAGGAGATCTGTATCTATCTACGACAGTCAAACATCACTCAAAGAAAAATTGAATGCATTTTTAAGATAGAGATCATCTAATCTTCCATGTAAACCTCCATAAACCTGTGAATGTAGTACCGAAAGGCACCGATTACAATCCTTGAGAGCATTGTAGACACGTTCTTGAGTCTGAAAGGCATGATATGGTAGGTATAGGATCCCCATTAGGTCATGATTTTGGTTTTCTTCTTATCCTCCTCTTCAATAAAGGTTTGGTGGTAACCATAGAATTTGTCTGTAAAAGATTAAGATTCACTTCCTGTGACATTATCTAGGATATTGTCTAGGACTTCATCGTTGAAATGGGTGGGGAAAGGGTCATGAACATAGGCATTTTTCAGACTATCGTAATCCACACATACCCAAATTTCTTCAAAGTCCTTCTTATTTTGTATAAAAATTGGATTGACCCACTCGACCTCATCCATTGGGAATATCAGCCATGCTTCCAAAAAAATTTCTATTTCCCTTTTACCCTTCTCCTTGGCCCTCATATTCAATCAATATGGTATTTTTTTTAGTGGATATTCAATTGGTTTAAGAAAAATATTCATTTCTCCTAAATCTCCCTTAATCCCCTTAAGTTTCGCAACATATGAAGGGAACAAGTCTTCATACTCTCTCAGGAGTTTGAAGATTTCTTTGGTACTCTTCTCATCCCAATAATCCCCAATCGAAGCTAACTTTATCTTCTCCTCCATTCTAATATTGTGTTTTCTCAACTTCAGGGGTAATAGTTGCATACCAACAGTTACAGGCCCATCTTCGGTGCTTCGCTCCCCTTCAAATTCCTTAAATTTCAAATGCCTTAACTCCTCTAAATTGTCCCCATCAGGTTTTAGGTTTATCTTTCCGTAAGCCACAACCTCGTGTAATCTAGATTCATATATGTTATCGAAGGTATTTTGTTCTAGGATTTCCTCAATCAGCTAACCTACTGAGAGTAGGACCCTTTTGACATCTTCCAAAGAAGTTTTTATCCTCTTGCCATCATCGGTGAAGGAAACATTATTGATAAACTGAGATGCCATCCAATCCCATTCACCAGTCTGTCTCTTTATTTCTTCCTTCACGTACTGCTTCTTCATAAATGTCTGCAAAGTATGGACAAATCTATGCACCCAAAAGTGTTCCGGAATTCCTTTTCTGATCCATTTTGCCTTAATGTCTTGTAGGTTTTTTTGAGGGTTAGTTCTCCCTCGATACTTAATGAAATGGGGCGGGCAGTCCTTTGGATACTCGAATCTAGCCACCAATGATGTCTTAACCTCCTGCCACTCCCTGAGATGGCTGCGATGAGTGTCCAACCACCTTGTTGGCTTCACTTGGAGGGCGACATCTAGTAAGGGTAATTTGTGTATTTCTAAGATGGTTGCATCAACTTCATTAATAAAATCAGTAACATAACCCATGCAATTAAAAATAGGAAATTATCGTACCTCAGTACCAACCTAGTTGATATGATGGATTGTGGCACAATGACCCATATTTCTCTCATTTCTGCCTTACTGACAGTCATCCCATGCAGCCTCAAATCCAACTTCAGAGCTTTGAACACTTCTCCAGTTGATCGATCCTCCTGTTGTAGGATTAATATAGTCTTCCCTTTTTATCGTCGTCAACCAGTACAAATGGTCCAACAACTCAGGTTCTTCATTTTCGTCTACTAGTGAACCTCAACCCTTAATAAGGGTCTAGGTCTAGATTACCCTAACTCCCTCTACTTCAAAATTCACTATCTCCTTCTTCATATCAATTACTGCATAGCTTTCAAAGGCCCAGTCTATTCCTAGCAATGTTGGATAGGAATATTTGTCTTCCATAATATCTATTACCTCGAAGTCAGCATAAGTCTTTATCCCTGCTATGTCACACTCAACATTCTCTAGATGTCAAACTGGGAGGATACAGTACTGATTCACCATGCATAACTGAATCATAGATAACGCCGGCTTAGGCCTTCCCAAGGCTTCCCAGGTTATTCTTTGCATGATATTCACATCTAAACCCAAGTCTATCATTATATCCTTGATTTGAAAGCCTGCAATATGGGCATCAATCCAAAACTCCCTCCCTATTCTCTTATTTTTCCTGTGCACCCTTTTTTAGTGTCTTTTGGGTAAATTAGTAGAAATGAGTCCTTCCCTGGTTTCCCCCTCCTTGACAACAACTTTAATATTTTCCTACAACTGTCTAAACATTTTCTCATCATTCAAAATTTACAGAAACATCCTGAACCATTCTACTATAGGTTGGGAATTATGTTGTAAGAGGCTCGAGCTTCTGGATTTTGAATATTCTGGTTTTTCTCCTTGTAGCTCAATAGTTGGAATCAATTTTTAAAAAACCTTCGTAACCTCTTTGTAATAGTTCTTCTGTTGGTTGGAATCATATGAGAATTTTGGTGAGGCTAGCTTTATAATTCTTGGTTTTTCAATGGCTCACAAGTCAGCTTCGGTCTTCTTCCCTCCCCCGGTGACTATATTAATGTTTTAAAGGAGATTTTTCTCAATTTTCCTTGGTTCGATGTTAATTATATTTGATCCCCTTTAGAGGTTTCACTCTACCCATCTAGAAATTAGTTTTGGATAGCCTTCAGTTGCATGTGTGTTGACCCTGAACTAAGAGCACCAAGGTCTTCTGGGCAATGGACAGTCCCTTGCAACATGCCCCTCTTTATCACAATTGTAACAACGGATCATAATTTTGCCTCATGTTCTTCCCCACCTTATTTGTCTATCTCCTCTTCATGGAGGAGCTTCATTGATCCTATAAGAAAAATTATCCAACCAGTCAACAAGGGCATCTAATTCCCTACACTGATCAATGTGGTGAGTAGGTGAAACGCACGACTCACAGAAAAAATTGTTACCAGCTATACACGGTTGAACTGACAGAATGAGTATGAATCCTTGGGAATCTGGTTGTGACGATACTTGGGGACCCAAACTAAAATTATTATTTCTTCCACTAGAGGGACCAGCCTTGTAGGAAATGTGTACATTGTGTATCTTTATATCTTTAACTAACTTAGAGAAAAATTAAACAATGTTATTATAAAGTACTAGGGGAATGTTGGGGGAGGTACTACCTAAGCTGTTGTGCAACGAATTGCTACTCGGGGGAGACACATCATTCTCGAAAAAAAACTTTCTCATAGTGAAATTTATGTCATCATTTGGGCTTTCCTTAGAGCCTGTAGGGCCCGATCCATTTTGCATTCCCATATCTGATGGTGGTATGAAATATCTATTGCTTATCTAAACCTCTATCACTATGGCACTATCATTCCCTCCTATTAGACCAGATCTCACTCTAGCGTCATCCTCATCACTATACAACTTCATCCAACTTATTTCTCCTTCTCGTACCTATGGACTGCTTAACACCACTCATTCTTGGTGTAGCTCCTTTTTTCGTCTATAAATCTCCTATAAAGCTTTCTCCTGCCATTCTTCAGCTATCTATGCTATCCTTTTTGCTCTCATATTGAGCCTTTTGGAAGTCATCCACAACCATTTCTCTAATATTTTTTAATTCCCAACCAGGTATCATTCCCCCCCTTAGACCCTTCCCCCAGTACCAGGGTTTTAAGCTACCATGGCTAGGCACTAGAACACCAACAAGTTATCTTCTACCATTATAAATGTAATCCACAACAGGATTTCCTTTAGCAGCCTCCCTCGTACCCCTGATTTGAATACAGCCTCATCCTTTGAGAAGGATTGATGTCCCTCCACAACAAACTCAATAATGGACCCATCTAGAGTGGTCTGCACCCAAAATTTGAAAGATCGAGTCATGTCTGTGTCAAGCTAATGTAATTCAACAATATTATCTTGGGTCCATGTACGAAGAGATAAACTCTAGCCACTAGTATTTTCCTTTATATGCAGCCTCCACAGCCAGGTCTAGATCTCCTCTAGAAACTTGCTCCATAATACCTTGTATTGATCACTTGTAGGCTCCACATAAATAATTTATTCATACGGCCACTTCACACTTCGGTTACAAAGTTGCGCTTGTTGGGAGGAAAATTGCTCTACTTATTCATGCCACCAATCTTGTATATCCTTCTTAAATATCCTCAACACCATATTCCAAATCCCCTTGGAAGTTTTAAGGTCCCGGCAATGGAACCATTTGTTAGTGAAAAATGGTGATTGGGTTGGGACCCTGAGCTCAGGAATAGGGGTTGTTACACAGCATTCTGTCACTATCCCTACAATCCCCAACTCGCACATTGGAGGGTCTTTTCTATGACCAATACGTAGTGTCATGCTTTGAAAATGCCATCTTTGCATCCCTTTTTATGTAAGAAACATTCTTCTTGTTGAAAATTTCCTGAACAGAACATCAAAAACCCTTGTTTTTGCCTTGGCACAAGTAGCCAGTTCTACCCTCGTGCCGATGTGGAAGATTAACACTAGGGTCCGTGCCACCTGGCGCTCTGTCCCAATGATACCCGCGCCAAGATGTTTTTGGAATGTTTTTTAAAAATAGAGGCGGAGGTTCCATTCCAACCACCTCGAGGATGAGTCATTGGGAGTGGTTGAACTGAAACAACCACGGACTCCTTCCTTTAGTTAGTAGTTTCCACTACCCTTGGAACACTCCTAAAGGATAGGCCTCCCCTCCACCTTTGTAGGGATCCCAACCTCCTCCTTTTCCTCTATATAAACAAGATTTCTCCCTTTATGAAATCTAGTTGAACAAAGAGAATTATATAGTTGAAGTGTTGAACTTGGAGAACTGAACTATAGCTAAATAATTGAGTTATTGAGAAGGTAGATCAAGAAGGAACTCCTTCGAGAGGGCCCTTATCCCGTCTGAATTCCTCGACGAGCTTTGAGACGTGCTTCGCCTGAACCCCGTTGGAGGAGACTGCAACATCAGAGCAGGGTTGTATCTCTTCTTTCTACCTAAATAATATAAGTGACTATTGTCTGGTTCCCATCTTGTATTTTGTATTTATCAAATGCAATATGCTTAGTCTTCTCTGACTGACTAGTAGTTTTTGGATGAAATTAGTATGTGGTATGTGGTTATCGTTTTCTGATCTCTGTGTAGGTGTCCAAGCACGATAAGCGAAAGGGTTGTGACTTTCCAAATCAGGAGCGAGAGGTTCTCATCACTACGATGATTGTCGACGACAACTTTGAACCACAGGTAGGCCATCTTATTGCGTCATCTTTCATTCAAATATCTAGGAACCTACACTCTAGCATGTTTCCTTGTTACTAGACCCACTCTAAGGCTAGAGGGATCGTCTCTGTCTGCAGAGAGGATTTACCTACATAACAAGTTGGTGACTCCACTGGGGATTAGTGTGATTTTGTCTTTGATCTTGTTGGGTCGTTTTTTAGGCTTCTTGTATTGTTGTTTACCTCTCTGGTTGTTTAACTGTGCTTCAAACCCTTGTGCAGCCCCAGAGTGTCAAGATTGACCTCTGCTCTGTAATTTTTTTCCCTTTTCCTTAGTTAACTAGCTTGGCGCAGTTTTTCCCTGAACAGTCGCACCGATTGGCGCAGGTTACTTTTGTAGCACTCGCGCCATCCCCTGTTTGGCGCTAAATACTGCCTCATAATCATGCCGACCACTGTAGGTTTCTGGGTGTGAGATTTTCCATGAGTTTTTGGTCAGTTGTACTTGTTTCTGGGTTATTTTTAAGAGTAGTTGAAGTTTTTTGGTCTGTCTTTGATCGCTAGAGGCTTGTTTTCCTTAGTTTTTTGTCCATTTCTTATCAGTGTAGCTTGAGGTCTTAGGGTTTCTGAGTGCCTTGATGCACTGAGCCTTCTGTTTGGAGATCGAGTTTCTTGATAGCTACCAATTTCATTCCCTGTTTGATTTCTCTTGGTCTCTTTGATCCTGTTGAGTACATTCATTGGTTGAATGATTGTTGCCTTCTCATTTGATTTTTCTTCCTCTTACTCCAAGCACCGATTACATTGCTTGTATGGGTCATTTTGGAGATTTATCTTTGATTTGAAAAGATTGTAGCATTAGTTTGGGTATTTTTGTGTTTGTTTCATGTTGCTGGAGTCATTCCACTTCGACTTTTACATTCACTCTCTCAAGCTAGTGTTTATTTTTTTTTTTCATGTTATTTAGTGCATTGTTTGCTCTATTGCATTGAAAAAACCAAAATATTGCATTCTTTTTGTTTTGAAAATGAAATTTTCTCTCGCATAACTAGCATTGTATAGGCTAGGAAAGAGTTTTGTTTTCTGTAGATTGCATTAGATGCATTAGTGGATGTTTTTACATGATTTCATTGTTTGTTATTGCTTCAAAGTTTTCTTTCCTTCTCATAGATACCTTTCGTTGAACGAAAATGGTATCCTTTTGCATGTAGTTTTTCATTTAGGAAAATTTCAGATCCGACATACGTTAAGGCCTGGAAATTGAAACCTAATCCAATATCAATGTAAAATCTATTTCAATTAACCTAAGGAAACATTGAAACCTAACGAAATATTCTAGTGGTCTAAGTTAGAGACGTGTTCCAGCGTCTTAAAACCTAGTAGTTGTCGTTCGCCATCTGGCTCCAGACAGTGCTAGTACGGACTTGTGCTCCCCGTACCGTCGAGTATATAAAGGGAGACCCTTCTAGGTTGCAATCCTTTTATCCATAGGAAGTCTAGTCTACCATCTTGTAACTGTGATACACCAAACACAGGATTCGGGGAGACTACCTGCACATACATTAAGTCCTTGGTCATTTCTCTTTCATTTGATCACCAAGGTGTATATGGCACTTCGCAAAAAATTGGCATACCCTCTTGCTTAAAATACCTGAGCAGTCATTTTTTATCTTTACTAACTCCTTAAATTTGGAAATATCATCGATAACTTGTCCTTTCTCGCTTATCTAAAATTGAAAGTGACTAGAGTCATATTTTTGCCTATTTCTTGACTCTTAAAACATGAAACAACAAAGTTTGGTTTCAGTGTCATAAAATAAACTACCCACGATCATACACCCATTAAAAGTCTTAGCACTTGGCCTATTTTTTTTTCCTTGGTTTCTTGAGTCTTTGCTCGGATCTCTCTTTTTCCTTCTTGTTGTGAAGTAGTCACGGTGGCGGAATTACTGATTTCGTCATCCTCACTCCCTTCTAGAGGTAGTCCTTTATCAGACAGTTCATTTGAAACTCCTCAATCCTCTAGGTCTGCTGAGCTTCATCAACCTATTCTCCTATCAATCTTTCCCCTTGCTACCTGATCTCCTACTGACGAGCCAGTTGATTTCAATTGGCCTCCCTCAGGCACTTGGTCTGGTTTTGGGGATGAGGAATAATTCCCTCCTCTTATGTCGGGATTGCCACTTTTAGCTATTTTTATACCTCCTAGTCCCCGTAGTATTTTCGAAGATCTTACGGAGGAGTCAGACATGGACACATCAGGTCCTATTGGCAGTGATGGAATTCATGTTTCTACTGAAGAATATCAACTTTTCCCTGAAAACACCCCTCATGTGTCTGCTCAATATTCACCATCGGTGTCACTTCCAGCCGAATATAGGTCCCTGGGTCAAATTATTGCTGGTGTTGCATCCATGGCAGCATCTACTCCATCTAAGGGTCCAGTCCTTCCATCATTAGGACTGTCACCGACGACACCTTCTTTGTCGCTTTTGGTTACATCTGTCCCAGTTCAACATATTGTCCGCATGGCTACGTCTGCACCAATCACTTAGTCACCAGCGGCCTTGACTAAGATACCCGGTGGCCTTACTTTTGAAGAGTATCTATTAACTATTCATCAACAAAACTCTCAGGTTTCTTAGCAACATCATGCTCCTGTTAACCCGCCACACCATTATGACGAATATGGTAATCCTATCTATTTGCCCTATCTTACTCCTCATCACTATGATGTTGTCGGTACCCCCATCTATGTATTTCCTACTCCCCATCATTATGATGAGTGTGGCGTTCCTGTTTATGACCCCTATGAAATCGTTCCTGAGATTGGGATGACTTATCTGGTGCAACCCCCTGGCCCACAAGGACAACCCTTTCAGGGACAACCTTCAATTCAGTTAGGGCTTGCATTAAGTCCTCAGGGACAACCTCACGATCCACAAGGCCAACCTTTACAAGGTTAGCCTATGGTCCAACAAGGACAACCCTAGGAACCTTTCATTCAACCTTTGTATCAACCAGGACCTTCTTACGGTCCTAGGGGGAAAATCTATTCGTCGCAGGGACAACCTTTTGTACAACAACCGAGATCATATGCTCAAACTAGTTCGAATGTTGGGCAACAAGGACAACCCTCTAGTCCTCCTCCAGGGCAACCTAGTCCATCGCAACCATTAGGCCAACCTACTCAGCAAGGGCAACCTGGTGTCCCTCAACATCCAGGCCAACCTACTCAAGCGGCCCAACAGCTGGCTCAATCTGCTCAACAACAATTTTACTCTGCTTCATAGCAGGGTCCTACTTTTCAGTATCCTGTTTAGTCTGCTCAGTGTCTGGTTCACCCTATTTATTCAGCTCAATAGAGCCCCACTTATCAACAGCCAATTCAACCCCAAGGCGATTATTACCCTCGTGGTCAATATCGACCAGTATATAGTGTGCCTCAAGGCTTTACCTATCACCCTCAATCTCAGTTGCAGTATAATCAACCGCAAGGCCATGCGTACATTCCGCCGCAAAATCCTTATGTTTCTTAGCAAGGACCTCGATGGTATAATCAGAATCAATATTCTGGTCCTCAGTATCAATAGAATTATTCGGCTTATCCCCCATATCTTCATAATCCTTCGGGACAAAACCAATGGGGCCAGAACTTTTCTCAAACAAGGTGGAATGTGAATTTGGGTTCTTATTAGGGACCTGCTATGCCTTTTAACCCTCAATTACCATTTCTCGCCACATTAGAGTTACCAGATGTGTCAAAGTTAACGAATGATCCTATTCTTCATAACCCATATTGACCTCCGGTTTCGACTAAGATTCCTAGTTATTGTCCCAAATTTGAGGGCAAGTCCGGAGAAGACCCCCAAGCACATGTTATGACTTACCACTTGTGGTGTTTCTCTAACTCTTGGGTTGATGATTCTATTCGGCTTCGTATTTTCCAACAGACTCTTACTAGTGCTGCTGCTAAGTGGTATATCGAGAATTCTCATGGTATCTTTCAAGATTTCAAATTTCTCGCCATGGCATTCCTTACTCATTTTCAGTTACCGGTTCGTTATGAAGTTGGGACACATATCCTCACCTCCTTGAAACAGGACCGGGCTACTCATATCTCAGACCATATTCATGAATGCAGACGTCTTCATCGCTTGATCAAATTTGAAATTCCTGATCAACTTCTTACTCATTGTTTCACGACCTCCTTTGTCAATCAGATTGCGAAATACATAGTCATGGGAGCATGTGTAACCGAGGAACAGGCCATTGCTCGTGCCCAGTACCTTGATCTCGTGTACTCTCAATCAGGCATATTGTATGATATTTTTACTGATGCCCCTCGACCTGGAACTTCTAAAGCACCGGTGACTCCATCCGTCGACATTATTATTGGTTCTGTGTCTTAGAATTTGCATAAGTATTCTTATTCCAACCCTGGGAAGCAAAAGTCTAATTCTTCCAATGATATTGCTCCTCAGTCTAGCTCGAATCCTGGTAAAACCTCAGAGGTCAATGTCATTTAGTCCAATCGTGCGAACAAGACTTATAAAGGGAAAAAGAAAGGTAAAAGCAAGCCCAAGGCCTATGCCCCGAAACCAGATTCGTCCATATCTCGTGTTGATGATGGTTCGCAGCGTAAGCCAAAGCACCCCTGTCTGATTTGTGATGAAGAGCACTACACCAAGGACTATCCTCGACTGGCCGAAAAGAGTATATTTCTCAAGGGCGCTCAAGGTACTCCTGCTGTCCTTAAAGAACCTTTTCCATCTTAGCAGACCTAGATGGTCGAGTAGCCTCAGTCGTCTGCTCCATTTGGTTCTCAGGTGTTCATGATGAACGGTTCTGCATCCGTTTCTATCGCTAATTGGTCGAAAGATTATGCTAGGTCGCGCTAGGCAACATGGAAGGAGATCGTTGATGGTCCTCCTCCCCCACCTGTTTCCATCCCTCTTGAGATTGAAAGGCCCAGTGCTGAACCCGTTGTGTGAACACATTCCAAAGGTGTTCTCCGGAAGT
Source organism: Pinus albicaulis (assembly GCA_034641835.2). Classification (NCBI taxonomy): domain Eukaryota; kingdom Viridiplantae; phylum Streptophyta; class Pinopsida; order Pinales; family Pinaceae; genus Pinus; species Pinus albicaulis. The sequence continues at coordinate 1,033,793,584 of CM076584.1, forward strand.
CTTTTTATAATCCCAACGCCCGTGCTACTCAAAATTATAGTATTGCTGAGGATTTTTCATAGGCGTTTTCCATGATTTCCACGTCAAAATTACTTCAGAGTTGACCATCTCAGCGGAAAGCTTTATTATCTGCAATCAGCGGGGTTGATCATGCCGATACTAGCCTTCTCACTTTCGATCTAGATAATTTCATCTCACGACTTCCGCACCAGATTTTTCTCATTATATAAGTCCTTATTAATGGTCTCAACATCCATCGAGCCATTTTGGATGAAGGTGCATCAACCTGCGTCATGTCAGCTTCTTGCTAGAAGGCCATTGGCTCTCCGGCCCTAAATTCCTCACCAAATGCCCTTGAAGCATTTGATGGAATGGAATCAAAACCTTTGGGTATTCTCACAAGTTTACCTATTACCTTGAAATGGAAGACAATAAATGTTGAAGTAGAAGTAGTTGATTCCAAACTCAATTACAATCTTCTACTCAGTCACAGTTGGACTCATGCTATGCTTTATGTTCCGTCCACCCTCTTTCGTGTTATAAATTTCCACACGAGGGCAAGATTGTTACTGTCGATCAATTGTCATTCTTCACCTCTTCTTCCAAGAACAATGTTCTGTATGTGAATAATATCCCTACTCCCTTCGAGATCATTGGGCCAGGTCTCTTCAAGGATCTAGCCCTCATGGGTATTTTTCTCCTTTCACCACCAAAGACTATTCAAGTTAATATGATCTTTCGGTCTAATGACCCATGGATTATTCCTTCGCCCGAACAAGTCAATTCATTTGGTGATTCAATGCCTTTGAGTCCGATTGAAATCAATTATTGTGAACTCATTGCTGCATCGGATACTCCACCCTATGATGGTGCTCCTTTGAGCTCATCTCTTGACGTGTATTCTCAATCCCACTGGCTCAGCGATTCAGACTCGCCTGATCCTTTGAAAGAAGTGTTTCCTTCCTATGAAGCCATCGTGGAAACCATGTCTCTCGAAGACCTGTCATGGGATGATGGTCATCATCGTTCTTTGTTTATGTCTGGCCTCAAGGTTATGTCTACATGTCTTGGGCGTTTTGCGTCTCAAGCCCCTTCTCCTCCGCTTCAAACGCCAATCCTGACACATGAAGTCTTTATAGAGGGAAACTTGAGCAATATCACATAGATTATGCCTATTGACATTTCTGTGAAGTCAGGAATCATCGAGAACATCCATGTGGGGATCACTTGTTCTTCATATGAAGTCCAAGTTTATACTAGCCTTTTCCGCAAATTCTGAGATTTCTTCGCATGGTCTTACGAAGAAATGCCTGGCATTGATCCTAGTATAGTGGTGCATGAAATCCCTACCTATCCCGATTTGAAGCCTGTTCGCCAGCGTCTTCATCTGATGCACCCTAGAAAGGCTGTAGCCATTAAAGGTGAAGTTGAAAAACTTCTCGAAGCTGGTTTCATTCATCCAATTCCCTTGACAGAATCGGTTTCGAACATCGTTCCTGTCGATAAAAAATAGGGAAATATCTGTGTCTGTGTTGATTACCGTGACATAAATTGAGCTTGTCCCAAGGATAATCATCCTACTCCCTTCATTAATCAGATCATTGACGACTGTGCCGGGAGTGAGATTTTTTCCCTTATGGATGGATTTTCTGGATATAAGCAGATTAACATTCTCCTGGCTGATCAACACAAGATGAATTTTATCTTTCCTTGGGTTACCTTCGCTTACAACAAGCTCTCTTTTGGCTTGAAGAATGTCGGGGCTACATTCCAGCAAGCAATGTCCTATGCTTTCCATGACATTTGTCACATCGTTCAGCCTTACTTGGATGACCTTCCAGCTCATTCAACTAAGCATAGGGACCATCCGTACCATATTCGTCAGATATTTCTTCGTTTTCGACACTATAACATTTAGCTTAATCCACATAAATGTGTCTTCTGCATTGATCCCAGTAGACTTTTAGGGTTTATCGTGTCTAAAGACGGAATTTGCCTCGATCCACTCAAGGTTGAGGCTATTATCAATCTCCCCTCTCCATCCTCATTACATCAGTTGCAGAGTCTGCAAGGAAAGGCAAATTTTCTATGTCATTTTATACCGAACTATGCAAAAGTAGCTAAAGGATACACGCGACTTTTGAAACAGGACGTCCCTTTCTGTTGGGATGAGATTTCTCAACAATCTTTTGATGCACTCAAGACATTGTTGGTCAACGCTCCTTTATTACGTCCTCCGAATTATCATCGTGATTTTTCCCTCTATTTAGCTGCCGCTTTTAGTAAAATTGCCATGGTTTTCGTACAAGACGATGATGACGATCACAAACATGTCATTTATTACTTTTCTCATAACCTTCTCGATCCTGAAACGCGTTATGCTCATGTCGAGAATTTAGCACTAGCTGCGGTCCGGGCCGTCCAGCGCTTTTGTCATTATATCCTTTTGCGTACGGTGACTGTGATTTCTGATTGCAACCCCATGACCTATATTTTGTCTCGAAAATTGCTAGGGGGAAAATACTCGAAGTGGATCGTTATCCTTCAAGATTTTGATTTGGAATTTACTGTTTCCAAATAAAATAAATCACTATTTTTTTTTTATTTGATTTGTTCCCACCCTTCTGACTCTGCTCTGTCTCGTTCTAAGGACCGTATTCCAGATGATACACTTTTCTTGATTAGTACCCCCAACCCCTAGTACAGTGATATCATTGTATATCTCCAGACTTCCAAATTCTGATCTGAGTTGACAAAGGATGCCCACCGCCATATCCGGCATCACTCGCAACCTTATCATATAGTTGGAGATACGCTCTATCATTTTGGAGTCGATTCCATACTCCGCCGATGTTTGACCCTCGAGTAAGCTGAGAAAGTATTGAATGATTGTCAGAGTGGCACCTGTGGTGGTCACATGTCTGGTTACACTACTGCACAAAAGATACTCATGCTAGTTATTTTTGGCCTTCCATTTTCAAAGACTGTATTATCGCAATTTGTAAATGTCATGATTGCCAGATTTATCAACGCAAATTGTGTGCGCCATTTGTTCCTCTTCACCATGTCAGTACCGTTGGTCCCTTTGCAAAGTGGGGCATCAATTTTATGACGTGTAACCCTCACTCGGTCGGGGGGCATGCTTATATCATTGTAGTCATGGACTACTTCACCAAATGGGCCGAAGCACTACCTACACTTGCCGCTAACAGTAAGACAGTTGCTCAGTTCATATTCAATCATATTATTTCTAGGTTTGGCGTCCCTCAAGCCATTTTTATCGATCATGGTTCCCATTTTCAGCATTATATGGTGGCGAAGTTGACTTCTAATTTGGGTCTGCGTCACGACAGCTCAACAACGTACTACCCTCAAGATAATGGCCAGGTTGAAGCTGTGAACAAAGTTCTTGTCACAATACTTTAGCGTACGATTGGGATCCACAAATAAAACTAGCATATCATGTTATTTTTGGCTCTTTGGACATACCGAACCTCAGTGAAGAGTGTGACCAGATTTACCCCTTTTCAGTTGGTTTACGGTCTGGAAGCTACTCTCCCAATTGAGTGTGAAATACCTTCGCTCAAGTTAGATGTGGAATTATTTCCAAACACTTCACCAGAAGAAGAGCGTCTCCTTTACTTAGAGAGGTTGGATGAAACTCATCGCTTAGCCACTTTGGTCATCGAAGCACAAAAGAAGCGAATCAAAGCTCATTTTGATCAATCAGTTTCCCCTCTTTCTTTCATTGAAGGAGATCTCATCCTCCTGTATGACCAAGCTCATGATAAGATGGGGGTAGGAAAATTTCAACCTATGTGGCATGGGCAATACATCGTTAAACATGTGTTTCAAAATGGGGCCTATGAGCTAATTAACTACGAAGGTCATCCTCTTGAACAGCCCAGAAATGGGTTGTATCTCAAAAAATATTATGCATGAGTCATTCATGCGTAACAGGTGTACATAAATGTTATTTTCATTTTTGTACATGTTTTTGGGTTTGGTGTGCTTTGTGAGCGTTTTTCTGCTTATTGGGTCTTTCTTATTGTGCAGATGTCTATTACCCCTTATGTCGGTTTTGCGGATGGTGCTTCCCGTAGAACCAAGAATTTATCTTCGGTAGCCTGGGTAATTTATGATCCTACTAGTGAGTTGATAGATTTGTAAGGTATTTTTCTAGGACGAACTACAAACGATGTCGCTGAATATAGCGATGTCATTGAGTTATTAACTGAGGCAATCAACCTCGGCATACGCGCATTTCTTGTAAATCTAGATTCACAACTTGTTGTTCTGCAACTCAATAATCATCATTCGGTTAGAAATCCGCACATTCTGAGATTGTATTTACGTATTCATTTGTTGGAAATACATTTTGATTTTATAACTTATCAACATATTCCTAAACGAATGAACACATTAACTGATACAGTGGCTAACATTGTATTAGATAGACATTTGCATAATTTGTAAAAGCATCATCATATGTAAGAGATCCATGTAGGGAAATAGATGTATATATATATATATATATATTGCATGTTTGCAACTGTGTGAATCATAAACGTCAAAAAATATATGTATATTTCTGTTACATCCTGAGACATCATGTCTTGCAAAATATGCAGATAAAATAAACCTATGTGTCTAATCAGCATGGTTCTCGTGATAACATGTCACGACCCATACTGGCCACCTCAGCAAGTGGTGGATTCTACTGGGCACCCCTACAGTATGTCTCTGATAGGCGTGAGAAACATCATAAAAACCTGCATAATCCGAGACTCCTCAGGTGATCCCATCCAGGTTTTTCACTATCTCATCTTCCTCGCCGCCCTCGCCTTGAGGATCAAAATCAAGAGGGATTCGCCTCACTATCGGTGACATACCGGCAGGTCTCTCTGGGCCAACATCTGCATCACATGGATTTAATGTCAGAACATACATAATTAAAAAAAACAATCATAATACTCATAAAACTTAAACACTTGAGTCTCACCCAAATCTTCATCCCAATATTCTCCCTCCGAGAGTGGGAGGTAAGGGTCATCAGTGAAATTTGTGCCAGAGTAAGGCGAGTCCTCCACGACAATCAGTTTTCGACGAAGCTAATCAAAAAAATTTCGGCCTCCAAGACATCTGTTGGCTACCCCCTGCCCTTGGCATCAGTGCTTCCCATCAGGACATCCGTGGTTCTCTTGTTGGTGGTGTCGGAACTATGACCTCTTGTCGCTGAAAAATTGGTAATCATTCCAAGAAGAACAATACCAGGATGGATCCATAACCAAATTGTTTCAGCTTGGTCTTCTTGCATTTGGTTAGTTGGCACTTCATGTTTATGGTCACGGCCTCTGCCCAGTTGTAGATGGTCAGTTCCATGCAGTCTACAGCAAGAAGAAATTGTTTCTTTTTTGCTTCGTGCGATGCTTGTCATCCCACAGCCCATGTGATGGTATGCAATACCACGCGTAGTGTCAAATCAGGGATAGTTTTTATATCAACTTTCCCACTACCTGAACCTTTCTACGCTTCTTGACATACCCTGTCTATCACCATGGTCATGTTTTCCATCCAGGGTCGGGTGCCTGTTAGGAGTGGTGTTGCACCCCTCCACGATAATCCTGTGATGAAATACACGTCAGAGACATCAATCTCAAGTTCTTGATCCCGTAGGGTTAATTTCTCTTGATTTTCATCCCATATACTGATCAAATATTGTAGCAATTCTGGTTTGGCTTAGAGACATGGTGTTAGAAAGAATTTTAGCAAGCCATAGTTTCTGAGGGCTTCCATAACTCCCTCACTTTCCATGGCTAGCTCATCTTCTTCAATATGTTCCTATTCTTTCCATTCAATGACCATTTTTCTCCTTTCTACCTGCAAACACACACATACGCATATGAGTGGTATTAGTCAATGTTCATCCTTAAATTTGTAAACAATTGGGACATTTGATGCATATTTTTGCTAGAAATTGGTTTGTTCTGTTGGCGCGACTCTTTCAGTCGCGCCAATGGGCGCGCCCTAGTGTAAAAAATAGGCAGTTGGCGTGACTCCGTGCCCAAAACCCACGCCAACCGCGCAGCCCTAATTTTTACAATTCCTCCCCCAAAATTTGAAATTGACAAATGAAAGAAGCAAGAAATAGCTTAAAATGACAAGAGGGATCTTAGATCTTACCTGGAGTTGACATATTTGCGATTGATCTACTAGATTGGTCGCTATCGTCACCGCAATATTGCACAGTAAAATGGGTAACTATTGCTCCACAAGATGTAAAAAGTGAAAAGTAATATTTTTTACCATTTTTGGCATCTTATAACTTTTTCACAACCCAATTAGGTTTTAAGACATTTTTTTCGATTATTTTATTATTATTTTCGAACAATAGGCCTTACACATGTCTCTTGTGCAGCAACAGGTTTTTCATGCAACAATGATGAAGTAACGAGTTATATTTTATACTTTTTCAGACTCGGTAAAAACACAAAAAAGTCACTACTGGAGTCATCTTTCAGCTCTTTTCTGACTCTCTAAAATTGAAAATATTGTCGAGACGCTTGTCGTTTTGAACTCATTAAATGGCCGCGAAACGATATCTACCAAGTATACGTTTACCCCTTTTTCGGGCTGGGATGGATTATTTACAAAAAAGGAATACCTTAGCCTATCGTGACTAAGAGGTTCTTTCAGACTTTGTTTTCTACCTTTTCGGATCTATGAGACTACCTATGAAAAGGGACTACTGGAGTTTTCTTTTCTGCCTTCTTTTCAAACTCTCTAAACATGAAAATATGTCAAGTTCTCCCTTTGTCAGACTCGTTAAACTCTGATGACATCAGACTTCGTCACCATGACGTTATTCAATTTCCTCCTCCCTAGGGCTCATAAAATGTACTAGGATGGATCTGTCCGAAGGATAAAATTACAGTGCAAGCATATGCTATCCCCTTCAAGCTTATTTTCAAAAATAATTGGGGTACTCGCTAGAAATGGTGGGGGAAAATGGAACCAGATTTTAGTTGTGTTGGCAATATGCCGCTCTTGAACATGGCACTTGTCTGCATATGTGTCAGGTTGGGGACATCTCATTTCGTTGTTTTTGCCTCCACGGGTTTGGGTAATCTTTTTTGACTTCTCATTTTCTCTTTGCCACGTCATAATGACCTCAGATCCTTTGATGTCAAATACTTCCAAATCCAGTGTCGTGTTGCTGATACATTCAAGAGAAGTTTGCCTCTGCAGTTTTTCAACCTCCCTCTAATTCTCTGTTGATCCTGATTCACAAACATCATATTCCTTTGTCTTGTGTCGATGATGTGGGAAACATTATGGCCCTCCTTTGACCAGGTCACTTCCTGTCGACTTTAGCTCATTGTCTAGGAATCTGATCTAGAGACTCCCTTCTGGTACCTTGGGGCATGCATGCCTTAATGGTAGGTTCATCACATTCAATGTAAGTTCCACATCATTGGCCTTCAATCGACTGACTCTGCGGGTGTTCGACGCAAAATCATTGTTCACATTCCATGGATTGTACCTTTTGTACCTTGAGAGCCATTGTCATTATTGGTGGTTCCTTTCACGTCTGTTAACATCTTTCATCATTGGCTGGTAATCAAAGGATTTTCTTGCATGTTCGACTTCAGCTCATATATTCACATGCTTGAATTTGTACTTGTTTGGGTCGAGATGGAGTGCAAGACCATGGTTTTTGTCTGTTGAAATCCAGGCTGCGAATTCTTTGTGGATTAGTATGACTTATTGCATGACTCTGTTGATTGGATGGTTGCGACCATACTTGAGTCTATTTAGTGATATTTACTGTTGGATGTCTGCGTCCATACCTAGATCTCATTTTTTATATACTCTATTATGGATGGTTGTGCCCATGCCACATGTTCATGTATCAGAGATATCAGTTGTATTTGTAATTGTAGGTTTTCTGACAGTGGTGTTTTGTTCAAACACATTCTCATAAAGAATTTCAACCCTCCCTCTCCCTCGGACCTCATGCTTTAGGGGGCATCTGTTACACATGATTTTGTCACCGTCCCTGCAATCCCCAACTCACACATTGGAGGGTCGTTTCTGTGACCAGTAAGTAGTATCATGCTTTGAAAATACCATATTTTCATCCCTTTTGATGTAAGAAACATTCTTCTTGTTAACAAATTCCTGAAAAGAACATCGAAAACCCCTATTTTTTCCTTAGCGCGAGTAGCCAGTTCTACCCTCGCACCGATGTGGAAGATTAACACTAGAGCCCGCGCCCCCTAGCGCTCTGTCTGTTATGTCCCTATATTACTTTTATAGTCTCTTATTGTTGTTAGTGTAACCCCCTTATTGTTATTATTGTACCCCTGTAACCCCCGTATTGTTATTATTGTGCCCTTAAATTATTATTAGTAGGTCGGCTAGGATTACATTGTGGCCCCATGGACTCCTATATATAGAAAGGAGGTTTTGTAATTTGTATCATCCAATAATTGTTCATTCATGTAATGTATTGGAGGTTTCCCCCTAGAAGTGGCTTGTTTCTAAGGCGTTGATATCTCATTTCTTCTATTTTTGGAGCTGGCTTCACAACATTTGGTATCAAAGGTTTGGATTATAGGGTTTCACTGCTCCAAACAGGGCATCGTGGAATTTTCGCTATAACTTTTTTTCTACGAAGTTTCAGAAGCTAAAAATTTTATGGTATGAAGCAAAAATTCTGAGGAACATCTTCGCAAAATTTCAAAGCTTGGTTCGCAATATTTTCGGAGATATGATTTGTGGAAGTTAAGTCTTTTTGCAGGCTCCTCAATTTAATCTAAACAAGTCATCGTGGAGTTTCCGCTATAACTTTTGTTCTACAAAGGTTCAAAATCTGAAATTTTTAGGGCGCCAAGAAGAAAGCCTGAGGAAATAGTTCACAAAATTTCAAAGCTTGGTTCGCCATATTTTCGGATATATGATCTGTGGAAGGTAGTGCTTTTCCAGGCTCCTAAATTTCATCTCAAAGAGGTGATCGCAGGAAAATATTCATAACTCTCTCTCTGAGAATCAGATTGGAGTGTCGTAAAAAGTGGTCACAATCACACAGATTGCAGTTTCTTTTCTATCAATTTCAGAGCTAAATAACGAAACAGTGACATGTGGCAAGTTGTACAAGTTCACTATACTGAACCAATCCATAATTAGGTCATTGTGGGGGATTAGACATAAATTTTCCTTGGAGAATCCAAATCAAGTCAGACCTGTTGCATTCGAAATATAATTCAGAAGGCTACCTCAATGCCAAATTTCAGATATTGAAGAGCTGCAATCACAGAGATAATCCAATTTCAATATCGAGCTCCTTAAAAGCAAGAAAAAAGTGTGTATTTTTTTTTCTGAATTGCGTAAGTCTTGTTGGAAGAATCAAATTGAATTGATTCCAAGGGCATATTGTAGAATAGATATCAATATTGAGCTCTAAAAAATGCCCCGTAAAAATAATTCAACACCCATTAAGCCTTCATAAGGCTCTACTATGACTCATGAAGATGAAGAATTGAAACATGATCTATCAAAATTACAAGAGAAAGTGCACCAAATTTCGCTCTCGCAAAGAGAAACAAAAAATGAAATGGAAGTTTTGAAGAAAGGCGTGGAAGCAAAGATGGATGGTTTGAAGAAAGGCGTGGAATCTAAGATAGATGGCATGGAAGTTGGCATGGAATCTAAGATGGATGACATGGAAGCTAAGATCGATGAAAAAATGAAAGACAACATGGAAAACATGAAGAATGATCTAAAAGCAGACATGGAAGGTTTAACAAAGTTGATACAAGAAATGTTTCCTAATGGTGAAAAGATAGTAGAGGAAACTCATGATGAGAACAAAATAAATGTTAATTGTGATTTGATAAACTCTAATGTTGGCGGGAAGAACCACCGTATTCCAAAAATGGATATGAGGAAGTTTGATGGAAAGGATCCTGTAACATGGATACTACAGATGGAGCAATATTTTGATCTCCATAATGTGCAAAACACACAAAAGGTACGCATTGCAACTTTACATTTAGAACAAAATACGTTTGTATGGTATCAATGGCTTTGCTCCCGTAAAAAAATTGTCACTTGGTCAATTTTTACGGAGGAAATGATAGCACATTATGAGGATACAAAGAGAAACACCTTCTTTAGCCAATTGATAAATCTCAAACAAAAGGGTTTAGTGGGGGAGCACATTAAGGACTTCCAAAAATTGAATATAAGGGTAACTGATATTCCAGAGGAACACAGGATTGATCTCTTCATAGGCACTTTAAAGGATAACATCCAACATGAAGTTCACGTTCTGGAACCCGATTCATTGGAGAAGGCATTCAGGTTGGCAAGAAAAGTTGAATGTAAAATTATGGCGACAAGGAAGCCTACCACTCAATTCTATAAAGAAGGAAGTGTTGCTACGCCTAGATTTCCACAACCTACAAGGTTGACACCACAAAAATTGGAAGAAAAAAGAGCAAAAGGGCTTTGCTACCGTTGTGATAGAAAATACACTAAAGGTCATAAGTGTGATGAGAAGAAATTATTTTACATAGATTGTGAAGAGGAAGAAGAAAATGAAAAAGAAAAGGATATACACCAGGAACCAGCCCTATAAGAGGAAGAAATGAGTTCGACCATATCGTGTAATGCATTGGCAGGAATTACCACTCCTCAAACTCTCAAGATAGAAGGACATATCAAGAAGAAAAAGGTAATAGTGTTGATTGATTCAGGTAGCACCCATAATTTTATTCATTGCAAGGTAGCCAAGGAATTAAATTGTTTCCTATACCCAACACCAGAATGTCAAGTGATGGTTGCAAATGGAGGAACTATAAATTTCTCTGGAAAATGCCATAATATCAAGCTAACCATGGGGTAATATGTATTGAATAGTCCAATGCTTTCCATTCCTATGGGAGGTGTTGATGTTATACTAGGAGTACAATGGTTAAAATCTTTGGGGACGGTAGCTTTTAATTTTCAAGAATTTTTCTTGAAATTTTTTTCAGAAGGAAAGGAAGTTGAATTACGGGGTATTGCAGGGAAGCTAGGAAAGATAATAAGCTCTAATTTCATGACAAATATTCTAAAGAAAGAACAACGAGGCTTAATTTCACAATTATGCTCACTAGAAGTTCCAACATAAAAATCATATATTTCTGCAGATCTCCAACAAGTCTTGGATAATCATTCCAAGGTGTTTGAAACTCCCAAAGGACTCCCACCTATTCTTGATCATGATCATGCTATTCATTTGATTCCAAGAAGTGTTCCTCCAAACATCAGGCCTTATAGATATCCTTACTTCCAAAAGAGCGAAATTGAATGTATGATTGCAGAAATGTTAGAGGCGGGTATAATTCAACCTAGTCAAAGTTCTTTCTCTGCTCCCGTAGTATTGGTACACAAGAAGGATGGATCATGGCGAATGTGTCCGGATTATAGGGAGCTCAATAAGCTCACCATTAAATATAAATTTCCCATTCTTGTGATTGATGAATTATTGGATGAATTACATGGAGCAATTTATTTTACCAAGTTGGATCTTCGTTCAGGATATCATCAAATTAGAATGAAGACTGAAGATATTCCAAAAACAAGATTTCGAACTCATGAGGGTCATTATGAATTTTTGGTCATGCCTTTTGGCCTTACCAATGCACCTTCTACATTTCAAGGGTTGATGAATTCCATTTTCAAACCCTTCCTTAGAAAATTTGTGCTAGTATTTTTTGATGATTTACTAATCTACAGCAGGTCTTGGAAGGATCATGTTCAACATGTTGACAGGGTGCTCAAACTATTGCAAGAGAAACAATTATATGCAAAAACATCCAAATGTTTCTTTGGAGTACAAGAGGTGGAATATCTGGGTCATATTGTATCTCACGAGGGTGTTAAGGTAGAGCCTAACAAAATTAAAGCCATTAAGGAATGGAAAGTCCCCACAACCATAAAGCAGTTGCGAGGATTTCTCGGGTTAACAGGGTATTATCGCAAGTTTGTTAAGAATTATGGGAGAATAGCAACACTTCTAACAACATTATTGAAGAAAGATGAATTTTCATGGACTCCTGAAGCAACTAAGGCCTTTGAACATCTTAAAGAGGAAATGTGCCATGCACCGGTCTTAGCTACACCGGACTTCACAAAAACCTTTATTGTGGAATGTGATGCCTCAGGAAATGGAATTGGTGCAGTTTTAATGCAGGAAGGAAGACCCATTGCTTATATGAAAGTCGTCCAATCAAAGAAAAGTATTTACAAAAACCTATTTATGAGAAGGAAATGTTAGCAATACTGCATGCACTAAAGAAATGGCGAACTTACCTAATGGGAAGACACTTCAAGGTAAAAAATTATCATGATAGTCTTAAACACTTTTTGGAACAAAGACTATCTTCAGAAGAGTAGCAAAAATGGGTCACAAAGATGTTGGCTTATGACTTTGAAATAATCTACAAAAAAGGGAAGCTAAATGTTGTTGCAGATGCACTCTCAAGAAAGAATGAAGAGGTGGAAGCATTGCTTTGTGCCATTTCTATTATCCAACCAGATTGGGTAACCGAAGCAAGAGATGAATGGAAGAAGGACAAAGAAGTATGGACACTCATTCAAAAGTTGCAGCAAGATCCTAGTACATCTGATACATTTAGTTGGAAAAATTATTCTTTATGGTACAAAGATCGCTTATATCTTTGTAAGAATTCCCAACTAAAACAAAAGATTCTTTTGGAATTGCACACTTCTCCTTTAGTAGGACACTCAGGATTTTTAAAAACTTACCACAGGGTGAAGAAAGAATTTTTTTGGGATGGCCTTAAATCTGATATTCGAAAGTTTGTGGCGGAATGTTTGGTTTGCCAGCAGAATAAAGTGGAAACAATTAAGACCCCGGGACTTCTACAACCCTTATCCATTCCAAGTCAACGTTGGGAGGAGATTTCAATGGATTTTATCACAGGTTTACCTAAGTCCGAAGGAAAGAGTGTCATCATGGTGGTAGTTGATAGACTTACCAAGTATGCACACTTTTGTGCATTATCTCATCCATTTAAAGCAAGTACAATGGCTACTACATTTATGGACAGAATTCAAAAGCTACATGGAAGCCCAAGGGTTATTGTGAGCGATAGAGATCCCATTTTTACTGGAAATTTTTGGACGGAGTTATTTTCTTGTTTGGGTACTCAATTAGCTCATAGCTCATCTTATCATCCTCAATCTGATGGTCAAACCGAGATAGTAAATAAATGTTTGGAAGGATATCTTCGTTGTTTTGTATCTGATAAACAAACACAATGGGTCAAGTGGTTACCTCTTGCTGAATGGTGGTATAACACTTCCTTCCATATTGCAGCAAAAATGACCCCATTTATGGCACTTTATGGATATCATCCACCATCCAACACATCATCTTTAAGAGAAAATTCAAAGGTTCAAGCAGTGGAATATCACATCGAGCATCAACAAGAAGTTCTCCAACTCTTAAAGGATAACTTGAATTTGGCACAAAATCAAATGAAACAACAGGCAGATCAACATCATAGCGAGAGAAGTTTTGAGGTAGGAGACTGGGTAATTTTACGGCTACAACCATACAAACAAATGTCCCTCAAGCATGCTAAGAAGGATAATAAACTATCGCCAAATTACTATGGTCCTTACAAGGTGTTGCAAAAGATTGGTACTACGGCATACAAATTGGAGCTTCCTGCTTATTCACGAGTGCATCTAGTTTTCCATGTTTCATGCTTAAATAAGGTTATAGGTGAAAATCTTCCAGTTCAAACAATATTGTGAGAACTTGATGAGGAAGGAAAAATCATATTGGAACCTAAAGCGGTCACGGAAACAAGAACTCGACAGCTACGAAATCGATCAATTTCAGAGTATCTCATCAAGTGGAAGAACTTACCCACTGAAGATTCTACATGGGAGGATGAGAATTTTATACAGAAGCACCCAGAGCTACTCAAGCGTTGAGGACAACTCTTTTTTGATGGAGAGGGGCATGTTATGTCCCTATATTACAAGTATAGTCCCCTATTGTTGTTAGTGTAACCCCCTTATTGTTATTATTGTACCCCTGTAACCCCCATATTGTTATTATTGTGCCCTTAAATTATTATTGTTAGGTCGGCTAGGATTACATTGTGGCCCCATGGACTCCTATATATAGAAAGGAGGTTTTGTAATTTGTATCATCCAAGAATTGTTCATCCATGTAATGTATTGGAGGTTGCCCCCTCGAAGTGGCTTATTTCTAAGGCATTAATATCTCTTTTCTTCTATTTTTGGAGCTGGCTTCACAACACTATCCCAGTGTAATACCCGCACCAAGCTATTTTGGGAATGTTTTTTAAAAATGGAGGAGGAGGTTCCATTCCAACCACCTCGTGGATGAGTCATTGGGAGTGGTTGAACTAAAACAACCACGGACTCCTTCCTTTAGTTAGTAGTTTCCACCTCCCTTGGAACACTCCTAAAGGATAGGCCTCCCTTCCACCTTTGTAGGGATCCCGACCTCCTCCTTTTCCTCTATATAAACAAGCCTTATCCCTTTATGAAAGCTAGTTGAACAAAGATAATTATACAGCTGAAGTGCTTAACTTGGAGAACTGAACTATAGCTAAATAACTGAGTTATTGAGAAGGTAGATCAAGAAGGAACTCCATCAAGAGGGCCCTTACCCTATCTGAATTCCTCAACGAGCTTTAAGACGTGCTTCACCTAAACCCTGCTGGAGGAGACCGCAACGTCAAAGCATGGTTGTATCTCTTCTTTATACCTAAATAATATAAGTGATTATTGTCTGGTTCCCATCTTGTATTTTATCTTTATCAAATGCAATGATTTACCTACATAACAGGGGCCAACAAAGGGTTTATCGAATTCTAGCGTGAAGCCAACATTTTCACCTTACTCAAGAATAATAAGGCTTCTCAACTGAGGCACGTCGAGACCTTACTTGGTTAAGGGGTTGGAACCAGGAATCAGATGAAATCACACGAAGCTACCAGCACTTGTTAAACTCAAAACCAAGACATCATACATGAAATTATTGCAAAAGACAATAGCTTAAGTATTAAATAGGACACATAGTATGCATATGCATTAATAATAAAAAATTTAAAATGGGACACATAAACCCAGCACAAGAAGACTCTCAAACATTTTTGCAACTTCCTCTTTCATTGGTTTTGGGCAGCATTACATCAATACATTTGACTCAGAAGCCTTGTTAACAAAACTGAGATTAGGAATATAAGCTAATACATGGCCATGTGATTACAGACTCATGTGGGCTCAATAAACTCTACAAGAACATTTCAGTACTCTTCCTCTCTCTCCCCCTTCGTTATGAATTTTCCTTTGGCGATTTAAACATTGCACTCACATAAACTGTTTCTTCCTTCCTCAGTTGCTCTGCCCTTTCCTTTTTGGTTACTCTTGTTTCTCAGCTGCAACTTCTTCCTCGGTTTCTAACGAAAATTTCAACTCAGATGTAACTGCATATGCCCTGATTTCTCTGAACAATCCTTCGCAACTACCAGAATTTAGCGGATTCCTTATCCTTCCATGAAAGCCTTCCCGAAACTTCCTATAGAAATTATATGCACTAAGCATGCATATGTCCTAGATCCACCTGATCTCACACTATTCAAATTTATTCAAGATACTGAATCTATTCCACTTGTTAATCTTTTGTGGAAAAATTAATTGCACACACATGTGAAACATAAACAAAAATATTCAATCGCACATAACACAGTTTTTAACCGGGAAATACTGAAGCTGAAAACCCCAAATATATATTATGTAACATGGAGATCATATGACAATCTCATACAAACACACAAATCTTATCACAAGCTCTCAGTATAGTACAATCGTCATACACTAATCAGGACCAATCTTGCAAATCCATGCACCGATCTTTGCCACCTGCTAGCGTGCCTCCACTACACAATCCCTGTTGAAGAATAGCTCTAAATGAATTCAAATTAATCTTGGATTGACTATGCAATCCTCATTGGCATATCCACTATGTGTGTGATGCAATCAATGCATCACTATAGTCACAACAGATAGTCTATCTTGCCCTTTCACCTATCTCTCCACTGGTCTCCACTGAAACTTCCATGCACTGTAGTTAATTGTTGTATTGTTCAGTTGATTAATGATTTATTATTTTTGAATTAATTAACTAATTAATTCACTCCACTCTCACTAGTGTATCAATTAGTTAGACTAGATACAACTAGCTCAACTGAGTCTAACTGAGTTAAACTGAATACAACTCCATAACTACTTCTTCCAACTTTGTCATAACTCTGCCACTTGAGTTCTAACTGAGTCCTCCATGCATTAGCTCCAATAAACCGTTAGGAATAGCTTAATTCCTTCTGTCATCTGATGTGCCACATCTGTGCACTGAACTGAAGTGCTCCAAGAGAATAAGATGCTCTTTAGATTCTGATTATTATTAAGAGCTAATAATAATCGACATGCATCTATTTTTAGATTGACGATATATAAATAGACTTTGCCCAATATTCTAAAAATAGAATTTCATCTATTTTTACAAATTGATCAACCATCCACGAATAGCATCCTGCAACTTCTGAAATATGATCATCATGTCTAAAAATAGACATAGTCTAAAAATAGACATGCGCCAAAAATAGCCTGCAGGCCCACTTAGTGAAGGTGACTCTTTCACTAAGCTCATCATCTTGTTGAATCTCAACACTCCCTCTCAACAAGATAGGGATTATCCTTCACCCCGATCCTGCCTCTATGGTATTCGAATTTGCTCCTGGTGAGTGCCTTCGTCATAAAATCTGCATCCTGATCCTCCGTAGGAATGCACTGAAGCAACATGATCTTCTGCTGCACACAATATCTGATATGATGATACCGGATATCAATATATTTAGATCTATCATGAAACACAATATTAAACGAGAGTTTAATGCAACTCTGATTATCACAATGTATCACCATGGGATATAAATGTGAACCGAACAAACCAACTAGAATCTTCCTCATCCAGATAGCTTCACATGTAGCTAAAATTTTTGCCATGTATTCTTCTTCCGCTGAACTGAGTGCCACGGATCTTTTTTTCCTACTGTACCAAGAAACTACCATAGATCTAATACTGAAAATCCCCTCCTGAGGTGCTCTATCTGTCTGTTGGGCTTCCTGCCCAATCTGCATCCGTGAAGCCATGAAAATTCACCTCATCCGTCTCTCTGTACCATAAACCATACTCAGATGTGCCCCTGAGATATCTCAGGACATGCTTTCCTGCCTTCCAAAAGAGCTTGGTAGGCTTAACCATCGCTTGTGAAAGCTGGTTCACCGCATAGCATATGTTCGGTCTTGTATTGACTAAATACATGAGTGAACCCACCAACTATCGATAAACAGTGGCATCCACTACCTCTGCCGATGTAGCATCCTCTTTCTTCCAATTTCTTGGAAGAGGAGTGTCGATAGGCTTGCAGCCTTGCATGTGAAACTTCTCCAGTATCTCCCAGGCATACTTTCCTTGAGACACAAAGAGTTCACCTTCCCGCTGCCATACTTCCAATCCAAGAAAATAATGAAGGAGGCCCAAGTCCTTCATCTCAAACTCCTTTGCAAGATCTGCCTTGCATGAGTGTATCAACTACTCATCACTTGTTAGTATTAAATCATCAACATAAAGTACAATGATTAAAAGCTTACCCTCCACCACAATCTGGTACAAGTTTGTATCTGCCTCACTCTTTGTGAAGCCAAGTCCAGTGAAATAGCTATCAATCCGAGTGTACCAAGCACGGGGTGATTGTTTCAGCCCATACAATGCTCTTTTGAGCCTGCACACATGCGACTTGCTATTGAAGATCTCAAACCCTTCAAGCTGCTAAATGTACACCTCTTCCTCAATGATCCCATTAAGGAACGCAGTCTTCACATCCATCTGATGAATGTGCCAACCCATCTGCACTAAGAGAGCAAGGATGGTCTGTATGGAAGAATACCGTGCGACAGGTGCAAAGGTTTCTTCATAGTCAATCCCCTCAATCTGTGAGAAGCCCTGGGCAAAAAATCTTGCCTTATACTTCTCAAAACTCCCATCAGCAGCTTGCTTTACCTTGTAGATCCATCTTGATCCTACAACTGATTTTCCCACCAGCCTTGGAACAATCTCCCAAGCACTGTTTCCGACAATGGAGTCATACTCCTCCACCATGGCATCTACCCATGTGGGCTCCTGCACTACTTCTTCGAAATAAGATGGCTCTGTCACGATACACTTGCTCATAAGAGCCATGTATCCAGTATATCGATCAGGTGACTATCTTTGTCTACACTGTGATGTAGGAACTCCTACATTTTGTGCCGCATTAGCTTCAGTCTCTCAGCTTCTTTGGTACGTTTTTTGGCTTGTCTGATGTTTGGTTCTGCATGAGTGGACTCCTTGTCTGCTCAACTTAGTGTTCCTAAATTGAGGTCATAAATTGTCAACCAGGGCTAGTAAACTGTTGAAGTGAAGTGCACTATATGTGCCTAGGTATTTGTTTCTCACTACGTTGTGTTTAGTGTTTTTCCAATGTTTTTGGTTTTGTGTTTTTATTCTAAGAGGAAAATAACTAAGTTTTGGCAAAGAGAAGTTGTTGGTCACACTAAAACAGAGCAAAACCTATTCTAAATTATGTATGGCACTTGAGAACAGAAAATGCAATACTTTAACAAGAAAAATAACTCATAGCAAGAACTCAATAACTCACAACATGAACTCAATAACTCATAACATGAACTCAATCCCATTCATTCATTAGAAATATTTTGGAATATCTTGAGAAAAGGATAAGTTTAATGCAATGAGGTTCTTCTAAGTAAACAATGACTTACAATATCACAAAAATCTCATCCATGGTTAGAAATTTATTGGAACACAATTGGAAAAGAATATTTGTAGCATAGTTATAAGGAATTCTACTCTAAATTAACCTATGACACTGAAATTAATCCATTCTGCAACTCAAATTGTCACTACTAAGCCTCATTCGAAAGTTAGAAATCTTTTGGAATAGTTTTGGAAAAGGCTATTTGTAAAATTATAAGAGATTGCAGAACAGTCAAGGCCTTGAACTGATATCACTAATTCCTGTCCATATGATGATGTGTTGGAAGAGATTAATAACAAGAGTGGTTTGTAAATAATGAAGGCCTTGAAATCTAATGGAACAAAACTAGCATACAACTAACTAATAAAACTAAAAATAAAATAGATAAATCTGAACTAAAATGCAATCATTCAAACTTGAAATACGGTGACCACAACTGTACTAGAATGCCATTATCCTAACTTGAAATACAGTGAACAGAAACTGAACTAGAGTGCCATTAGTCTAACTCGAAATATAGTGAACAGAAACTGAACTAGTGCACCATTAATCTCTGGAGTATTACAACTACACTTATAATGCAACTAATCTCTAAAATATTACAGCCCTGTCTCGTTCAGTATTAGTGATGTTTTGGAACAATTCGGAAGAACAAGTCTAGCTGTAACAATTGATGTAATTGAGCACAAAAACGTAAAGTTCAGAAAAAAAGCAACTAATTCCTAAAATACTACAGTTATGTCTCATTCAATATTAGTGATATTTTGGAATAATTCGTAAGAACAAGACTAGACTGTAGCATCCAATGCAAGTGAGTATAAAACACAAAGTTCAGAAAATTGCTTAAACTAGGAATGCAACAAGACTAAAGTTACTTATCTAAACAATGTGCACAAAGCTTCTCGAGCAGTAGGGGCCCTCTACCACAGGATTAGCATACAAATCTCCTCAATTTTGCCTTATATCTTGCAATAAAGCGGTGCTTCTTTCATTAAGGGAAAAGTATTTCAAAAACAGAGTATTATGGTCTTTTGAGATCTAGCAACAAAACATCAATCTAGCTAACTGTCCCTCGGTCTCCCGATTCATTCTTATAAAATAAATACATAACTACCCTTGAGAATAAATAGGAACAAGTGTCTTTTTCAATCAAAATCAAATTAGAACTCTTATGGAAGCCTCGTACTTTGCTGGAGACATCTGTAGAGTCCCTGTCCTGGTAGGAATCTGCTTCTTAGATTTGATCTCTTCCACGTGCATAACCACCTGTAGATTCTTGCTCAGACTTTGTAGAGAGCAATAAATGATGTGGGAGCGTTGTGGAATTCAACCATATGCGTTTTTCTCTAAAGTGACACATGTAGCCTATGAGAACATGAAGATAGCTGCGGAATAGGTAACTAGCTACAGAATGGCTACATTCTGTAGCTGAGTCTAGTCAAAAATTACTACAACAACAAAACCATGAAAATATAGCAAGTCAGTCATTGTATACATTCCTAAAGTGTCTTTAACCAATCCTATTGACCATTTAAGCCTGTAATTGATAAGGGACAAAGGAAATGAAGTGAAATTTGGTGAAGGGGAAGGACATCTTTGGGGCTCAACACTCCTCCACTCCATGAATCTCCTCCTGTGGTTTATCCACATCCAGAGGCTCATCTTTGTGAACAAGAAGTTCCTCCTCTGCATGCAAGTGTAGCTCCCTCTTAAGAGACAACTTCATGGCTTTCACCTCATTGAATTTTATATCTCGTTGCACAACAGCCATCCGACTGTTTTGAAAATAAACACGATAGTTATGGGGTGTTTCTGTGTACCCCTCAAATATCCCAACTTTTGCAGTCGGCTCCAGCTTCTTCCTGGCGTCCTTCGTCACATGAATGTAAACAGGTGAGCCAAAAATCTTCAAATGAGAAATATCAAGCTTCTTACCAGTAAAAGCTTCGTTGGGTGTACTCATGCCAAGTACTCTATGAGGACAACGATTTTGCACATAAACTGCAATGTTGCATGCTTCCGCCCACAAGGGCATCGGTAGGCCCTGGCCATGCAGCATCGCTCGTGCAGCACCCATGATCGTTTTGTTCTTTCTCTCCACGACCCCATTCTGTTGTGGGTTATGAGGCGCTATGAGTTCTCTTCTAGTTCCTTCTTTGCTACAGAAGTCTTTGAATTCGCCCGAGATGTATTCACCACCATTATTGCTCCATAGAGCTTTCACTTTCTTCCCCGACTCCTTCTCCACTAATGCCTTGAACTCACAGAACTTTGAGAACATTTCACTCTTCTTCTGCATGAAGAATATCCAGCATCTACGAGAATAGCCATCAACAAATATCACATAATACCAGTGTTTTCTATTGAAGCAACCGAGAATGGTCTACACACGTCTGTGTGGATTCTCTCCAGGATCACCGAAGCATGGTTCTCCTTCTCATGAAAGGTGGTCTTCACAAACTTACCCATTGTACATCCTTTGCACTGATATGACTGTGCAAGAGTACCCTTGGGAATTCCAGTAGAAATTTGCTGCAAAATCTTTAAAGTGCCATGGTGAAGATGGCCCAATCTCCTGTGCCATAATTCGCCCTCATCCCTGCTCACCACTTCTTCTGCTTTTCCCACCATTGTAGCACATCCATCTACCTCCAGCTTGTAGAGATTCTTAATTCGAACCCCTATCTTCTTGGTTTGACCCATTGTTTCATGTCGAAGGAAGTTTTTTCCCTCACTGAAAACAACATCATAACCTATGTCTTCCAGCATTGCGACCGAGACCAAGTTCTTCTTCAGACCTAGAACATGCATGACATTCTTCAACAAGAATGGATTACCAGACTCCCTCTCAAAGGTAATGGTCCCAATGTCAGTCGCATTGTACCAACCATCGTCACCCATCTCTATATGCATCTGGAGGTCCTTCTCCTCCAAGTCACTAAACAACTCTTTTTCTCTCGTCATATGGAAAGACGCACCACTTTCAAGATACCACACCGATCCCATAAAGCTTGAAACCACGCATGCGATCAAGGAAAAATCCATCTCAAATTGTGAGTCTAAGGCCTCTCCAGCTGCAGATCTAGCAGCCTGCTTATTCTTCTTCTTCTGTGGACAGTTAGTAGCGAAATGTCCATGTTCGTGACAGTGAAAACACTTCACTTTGGACAAATCCCGCTTCTTGCCTTTAGCACCGGATTTTGAAGAATATTTCTTCCCCTTCCCTTTCCTTGCTTTGGCAGCCAAAGCACAATTCTCTTCATCTTCATTCTTCGATGAAGATCCATCCCTGGTATCCCGCCTTATCTCCTCCTGCACAAGATTCGACCAAAGTCGCTCCCATCCTGGCAGTTTCTCCCATCCATTGACAAAGTTTTCATAGCTATGCCAACTCTTTGAAAGCCCAAGGAGAGCCAAGCTCACCAAGTCTTCTTCATCAACAGTAACCCCCACACTTCCCAGCTCATCCTTGCAATGGACAAACTTCGTGAGGTATTTTGGAATATTGTCGCCTTTCTCCATTTTTATTTTTCTGAGCTTATCTTTAAGCGCCAACTTCCTCTGGTCATTTCTACTTTGGAACAAGTCTGTCAAAGCCTTCCACATTGAGAATGGAGTGGCTTTCCCATGAAGGTTGGACACAATATGGTCCTTCACACCTTCCAACAGAATCCTCCTCGTCTTTGCAGTCTTCTTTTACCATGCATCAAGTAATGCAGCATCGCTAGATCCTGGCTTAGGAACATCGCTATCGATGAACTCCTTCAGCCCATTATCCTCTAGCACTGCCTCCATCCTATCCTTCCAGGCTATGTAGTTCAATCTCCCATCAAGGGCATACTCCAATCTCAACTCGTTGAAATACATTTCAATGTATACTCGATTTCTGCACCAAGAATCTTCTGTAGCAAATTCGAATTGTCCACCATCACAAACTCACTTCACAATTGCAATATTCAATCAATGATGCTTTGATACCATGTATAAATTATATGCACTAAGCATGCATATGTCCTAGATCTTCCTGATCTCACACTATTTAAATTTATGCAAGGTACTGAACCTATTCCACTTGTTAATCTTTTGCAGAAAAATTAATTGCACACACACGTGAAGCATAAACAAAAATATTCAATCGCACATAACACTGTTTTTAACTAGGAAATCCTGAAGCTGAAAAACCAAACTATATATTATGTAACATGGAGATCATATGAAAATCTCATACAAACATACAAATCTTATCACAAGCTCTCATTACAGTACAATCGTCATACACTAATCAGGACCAATCTTGCAAATCCATGCACCGATCTTTGCCACCTGCTAGCCTACCTCCACTGCGCAATCCCTACTGAAGAATAGCTCTGAATGAATTCTAATTTCTCTTGGATTTACTGCGCAATCCTCATTGGCATCTCCACTGTGTGTGTGATGCAATAATTGCATCACTATATTCACAACAAATAGTCTATCTTGCCCTTTCACCTATCTCTCCACTGGTCTCCACTAAAACTGCCATGCACTGTAGTTAAATGATGTATTTTTCAGTTGATTAATGAGTTATTATTTGTGAATTAATTAACTAATTAATTCACTCCACTCTCACTAGTGTATCAATTAGTTATACTAGATACAACTAGCTCAATTGAGTCTAACTGAGTTAAACTGAATACAACTCCATAACTACCTAATCCAACTATGTCATAACTCTGCCACTTGATTTCTAACTGAGTCCTCCATGCATTAGCTCTAGTAAACCATTAGGAATAGCGTAATTTCTTCTGTCAGCTGATGTGCCACATCTGTGCACTGAACTGAAGTGCTCCAAGAGAATAAGTTGTTGTTTAGAGTCTGATTACTATTAAGAGATAATAATAATCGACATGCATCTATTTTTAGATTTACGATCTATAAATAGACTTCACCCAATATTCTAAAAACAGAATTTCATCTATTTTTCCAACTTGATCAACCATCCACAAATAGCATCCTGCAACTTCTGAAATATGATCATCATGTCTAAAAATAGACTTGCGCCAAAAAATTTCCTGCGGGCCCACTTAGTGAAGGTGACTCTTTTCACTAAGCTCATCATCTTGTTGAATCTCAACACTCCCTCTCAAAAAGATAGGGATTATCCTTCACCCTGATCCTGCCTCTATGGTATTCGAATTTTCTCCTGGTGAGTGCCCTCATTAGAGTATCTGCATCCTGATTCTCCATAGGAATGTACTGAAGCAACATGATTTTCCGCTGCACACAATCTCTGATATGATGATACCGGATATCAATATGTTTATATCTATCATGAAACACAGGATTAACTGAGAGTTTAATGCAACTCTGATTATCACAATGTATCACCGTGGGATCTAAATGTGAACCGAACAAACCAACCAGAATCTTCCTCATCCAGATAGCCTCACATGCAGCTAAACTTGCTGCCATGTATTATGCTTCTGCTGAACTGAGTGCCATGGATATTTGTTTCCTACTGTACTAAGAAATTGTCGTAGATCAGATACTGAAAATCCCTCCTGATGTGCTTTTTCTATCTGTTGGGCTTCCTACCCAATCTGCATCCATGAAGCCATGCAACTTCACCTCATCCATCTATCTGTACCATAAACCATACTCAGATGTGCCCCTGAGATATCTCAGGACATGCTTTCCTGCCTTCCAAAAGAGCTTGGTAGGCTTAACCATCGCTTGTGAAATTTGGTTCACTGCATAGCATATGTCCGGTCTTCTATTGACTAAATACATGAGCGAACCCACCAACTGTCGATAAACAGTGGCATCCACTACCTCTGCCGATGTAGCATCCTCTTTCTTCCAATTTCCTAGAAGAGGAGTGTCGATAGGCTTGCAGCCTTGCATGTGAAACTTCTCTAGTATCTCCCGGGCATACTTGCCTTGAGACACAAATAGTTCACCTTCCTATTGTCATATTTCCAATCCAAGAAAATAATGAAGCAGGCCCAAGTCCTTCATCTCAATCTCCTTTGCAAGATCTACCTTGCATGAGTGTATCAACTTCTCATCACCTGTTAGTATTAAATCATCAACATAAAGTACAATGATTAAAAGCTTACCCTCCACCACAATCTGGTACAGGTTTGCATCCGCCTCACTCTTGGTGAAGCCAAGTCTAGTGAAATAGCTGTCAATCCGAGTGTACCAAGCACGAGGTGATTATTTCAGCCCATACAGCGCTCTTTTGAGCCTGCACACATGCAACTCGCTGCTAAAGATCTCAAATCCTTCAGGCTGCTCAATGTACACCTCTTCCTCAATGATCCCATTAAGGAACGTAGTCTTCACATCCATCTGATGAATGTGCCAACCCATCTGCACTAAGAGAGCAAGGATGGTCCGTATGGAAGAATACCATGTGATAGGTGCAAAGGTTTCTTCATATTCAATCCCCTCAATCTGTGAGAAGCCCCGAGCAACAAATCTTGCCTTATACTTCTCAACACTCCCATCAGCAGCTTGCTTTACCTTGTAGATCCATCTTGATCCTACAACTGATTTTCCCACCGGCCTTGGAACAATCTCCCAAGCACTATTTCTGACAATGGAGTCATACTCCTCCACCATGGCATCTACCCATGTGGGATCCTGCACTGCTTCTTCGAAAGAAGATGGCTCTGTCACGATACACTTGCTCATAAGAGCCATGTATCCAGTATATCGGTTAGGTGACTATCTCTATCTGTGCTGTGATGTAGGAACTCCTACATTCTGTGCCACATCAAGCTTCAGTCTCTCAGCTTCTGTGGTATGCTTTTTGCCTTTTCTGATGTCTGGTTCTGCATGAGTGGACTCCTCCACTCCATGAATGTCCTCCTGTGGCTGATCCACATCCAGAGGCTCATCTTTGGGAACAAGAAGTTCCTCCTCCGCATGCAAGTGTAGCTCCCTCTCAAGAGACAACTTCATGGCTTTCACCTCATTGAATTTTATATCCCATCGCACAACAGTCATCCGACTGTTTGGAAAATACACAAGATATTTATGGGGTGTTTCTGTGTACCCCACAAATATCCCAACTTCTGCAGTCAGCTCCAGCTTCTTCCTGGTGTCCTTCGTCACATGAATGTAAACAGGTGAGCCAAAAATCTTCAAATGAGAAATATCAGGCTTCTTACTAGTAAAATCTTCTTCGGGTGTACTCATGCCAAGTACTCTATGAGGACAACGATTTTGCACATAAACCGCAGTGTTCCATGCTTCCGCCCACAAGTGCATCGGTAGGCCCTGGTCATGCAGCATCGCTCTCGTAGCACCCACGATCGTTTTGTTCTTTCTCTCCGTGACCCCATTCTGCTGTGGGTTATGAGGCACTATGAGTTCTCTTTGAGTTCCTTATTTGCTACAAAAGTCTTTGAATTCGCCCGAGATGTATTCACCACCATTATCACTTCGTAGAGCTTTCACTTGCTTTCCCGACTCCTTCTCCACCAATGCCTTGAACTCACAGAACTTTGAGAACGTTTCACTCTTCTTCTACATGAATAATATCCATCATCTACGAGAATATTCATCAACAAATATCACATAATACCTGTTTTTTTTTGTTGAAGCAACCAAGAATGGTCCACACAAGTCTGTGTGGATTCTCTCCAGGATCACTCAAGCACAGTTCTCCTTCTCATGAAAGGTGGTCTTCACAAACTTACCCATTGTACATCCTTTGCACTGATATGACTGCACAAGAGTACCCTTGGGAAGTCCAGTAGAAATTTGCTGCAAAATCTTTAAAGTGCCATGGTGAAGATGGCCCAATCTCTTGTGCCATAATTTGTCCTCATCCCGACTCACCACTTCTTCTACTTTTCCCACCATTGCAGCGCAGCCATCTACCTCCAGCTTGTAGAGATTCTTAATTCAAACCCCTATCTTCTTGGTTTTACCCATTGTTTTATGTCAAAGGAAGGCTTTTCCCTCACTGAAAACAACATCATAACCTATGTCTTCCAGCATTGCGACCGAGACCAAGTTCTTCTTCAGACCTGGAACATGCATGAAATTCTTCAACAAGAATGGATTACCGGACTCCCTCTCAAAGGTAATGGTCCCAATACCAGTCGCACTGTACCGACCATCGTCACCCATCTCTATATGCATTTGGAGGTACTTCTCCAAGTCACTAAACAACTCTTTGTCTCCCGTCATATGGAAAGACGCACCACTATCAAGATACCACACCGATCCCATACAACTTGAAACCAAGCATGCGATCAAGGAAAAATTCCATTTCAAATTTCAAGGCTAAGGCCTCTCCAGTGGCAGATCCGGCAGTCTGCCTATTCTTCTTCTTATGTGGACAGTTAGTGGCGAAATGTCCATGTTCGTGACAGTGAAAACACTTCACTTTGGACAAATCCTACTTCTTGCCTTTAGCACCAGATTTTGAAGAAGATTTCTTCCCCTTCCCTTTCCTTGCTTTGGCAGCCAAAGCGAAATTCTCTTCATCTTCATTCTTCGATGAAGATCCATCCCTGGTCCCCCGCCTTATCTCCTCCTGCACAAGATCCGACCAAAGTCACTCCCATCCTGACGGTTTCTCTCGTCCATTGACAGAGTCTTCGTAGTTATGCTAACTCTTCAGAAGCCCAAGGAGAGCCAAGCTCACCAAGTATTATTCATCAACAGTAACCCCCACACTTCCCATCTCATCCTTGCAGTGGACAAACTTCGTGAGGCATTTTGGAATACTGTCGCCTTTTTCCATTTTTATTTTTCTGAGCTTGTCTTTAAGCGCCAACTTCCTCTGGTCACTTCTACTTTGGAACAAGTCTGTCAAAGCCTTCCACATTAAGAATGGAGTGGATTTCTCGTGAAGGCTAGACATAATATAGTCCTTCACACCTTCCAACAGAATCCTCCTTGTCTTTTCAGTCTTCTTTTTCCATGCATCAAGTAATGCAGCATCGCTAGATCCCGGCTTAGGAACATCGCTATCGATGAACTCCTTCAGCCCATTATCCTCTAGCACCACCTCCATCCTGTCCTTACAGGCTATGTAATTTGAGCTCCCATCAAGGGCATACTCCAATCTCAACCCGTTGAAAGACATTTCAATGTATACTCGATTTCTGCACCAAGAATATTCTGTAGCAAATTCGAATTGTCCACCAGCACAAACTCACTTCACAATTGCAAACTTCAATCAACAATGCTCTAATACCATGTAGAAATTATATGCACTAAGCATGCATATGTCCTAGATACACCTAATCTCGCACTATTTAACTTTATGCAAGATACTGAATCTATTCCACTTGTTAATATTTTGCGGAAAAATTAATTGCACACACATGTGAAGCATAAACAAAAATATTCAATCGCACATAACACAGTTTTTAATCAGGAAAGCCTGAAGCTGAAAACCCCAA
Source organism: Pinus albicaulis (assembly GCA_034641835.2). Classification (NCBI taxonomy): domain Eukaryota; kingdom Viridiplantae; phylum Streptophyta; class Pinopsida; order Pinales; family Pinaceae; genus Pinus; species Pinus albicaulis. Next base: position 1,033,821,926 of record CM076584.1, read on the forward strand.
ATATATATTATGTAACATGGAGATCATATGAAAATCTCATACAAACATACAAATCTTATCACAAGCTCTTAGTACATTACAATCGTCATACACTAATCAGGACCAATCTTGCAAATCCATACACCGATCTTTGCCACCTGCTAGCCTACCTCCACTGCGCAATCCTTACTGAAGAATAGCTCTGAATGAATTCGAATTACCATTGGATTGACTGCGCAATCATCATTGTCATCTCCACTGTGTGTGTGATGCAATCAATGCATCACTATAGTCACAACAGATAGTCTATCTTGCCCTTTCACCTATCTCTCCACTGGTCTCCACTGAAACTGCCATGCACTGTTTTTAACTGTTGTATTTTTCATTTGATGAATGAGTTATTATTTTTGAATTAATTAACTAATTAATTCACTCCACTCTCACTAGTGTATCAATTAGTTAGATTAGATACAACTAGATCAATTGAGTCTAACTAAGTTTAATTGAATACAACTCCATAACTACTTCTTCCAAATGTGTCATCACTCTGCCACTTGAGTTCTAACTGATTCCTCCATGCATTAGCTCCAGTAAACCCTTAGGAATAGCGTAATTCCTTCTGTCAGCTGATGTGCCACATCTGTGCACTGAACTGAAGTGCTCCAAGAGAATAAGTTTTTGTTTAGAGTCTGATTATTATTAAGAGCTAATAATAATCGACATGCATCTATTTTTAGATTGACGATCTATAAATAGACTTCGCCCAATATTCTAAAAACAAAATTTCATCTACTTTTCCAACTTGATCAACTATCCACAAATAGCATCCTGCAACTTTCAAAATATGATCATCATGTCTAAAAATAGACATAGTCTAAAAATAGACTTGCACCAAAAATAGCCTACAGGCCCACTTAGTGAAGGCGACTCTTTTCACTAAGCTCATCATCTTGTTGAATCTCAACACTTCCCATTCGTCAAAATATGGTCAAATGTCAAAAAATTACAAAACTTTATCCTCAAAACAAAGGACCTATTGATGGGAGAAATTGTACCGCCGACAACAAGGGGGTCTCCCCGGTGAAAGGTCCCAATTAGACCTCACACCATTTTGGATAGGAGCCCCATCCGGTATGTGGGCCTTGCTTCTGCCATAAGTGTTTCCACTCTTGGTTTTCGGATGAGAAGATGATGAAGCGGAGGAAAGGGTGAAATAACCAATCAATGAAGAAAAATCATCCCAAGATTGATGAACCACAAACAAAGATATAAGAAATTCTAAGAAGAAAATAAAATGGGCACGCCATGAGTGGGATTGGTGAGCCAAAACCCAGTCATATGTCCATGAAATAAAACATGCCAAAATTTAACTACAAATTATTTCACAATAGATCACTGACATGGCAAGAAACAAGTAAACATTGATTCGAAAGCAAACATACATGCAACCACTATGAATCATTCCATAACCAATTGTGTGTATGAAAGCACACGTATAAGCATAGTGAAATATTATACAGCTAGTCATGATCACCATAAGTAAGCATGTGAACCAGTGCCAGAAAAAGAGAATATATATTAATGTTGCTGCAACCTCAAATACATATTTTACAACTCATCAAAACCCAATAGTGGAACATGGGTCATCTCAATTCATGATACCAAAACCCTAGCCTCACTACAACTCCCTAGACTTGATACCAAGAGTTGAGTTCCTTTAGCTCGCAAGCATAAATCTACTCCTTGTCCTAGCTTCAACTCAAGTGTTAAAATCCCTTTTGCTGATTTCCTGAAGCCGCACATATAGGCTGAGGTGACTCTTGAGTTGCCCTTAACTCTTGACCTCCCTGACTGTTGGGTTGGGTTGCAACTTGGGCCATTTGTGACTTGCGACCTAGGGTCATTTGCGACTTGTGACCTGAGGTTAGTCGTGACCTGGGAGGTTGTGACCTAGGACTATTCCCTTCTATCCTTCTCTTTTGGAGAGCTCGGACCTTGCATAACACGATTTCTTTCCCTGGTATTAACCTCCTGCGAATGGACTGGTGACAGATGGGCCATTGAGGCTATAGTGAGGTTCTTCGAGCTTTGTGAGGGCCCACCTTGCTTGCTAGAGAAATCCCCAGCTTTTGATGTGAAATTCGAAGAATTTTCCTACAAACAAATAACATGGGTCACACGTCTTTTAAAAAATATTAATGTTGAAACACATTTAATTAGTTGAAAGAGTGATTTAGAAAATCATAAATTTAGACCCTTATGTGTTCAAGTGTTGTGCCACAACGTGGTCTCCACTTAGTTTTCCCAGGATCTAAATGTTCGCATCTGAGCCCATCGAGAAGATCAATAGTGATGTCTTTACTTCGGCCTAGGCGACTCTGTTATCAAATCCATCTACCTTGAAGGTTGGGACAGAGATTCGCCCTGCCGATATTGACTCACACCTCCTATTGGTTCAAAACCTACTAGAGTTGGAGTATTAACTAGGACTCAGTCTTCCTTAAGTTCTCCACAAAGGAAACCATAATATATTCCCATGGTATTCCTCCCATTTTCATAAGGTTTGCATCGAGATAGAGGTAAGGATGAGACCATTTTGGAATGGGGTTAATGTGTCATAAAGGTAATATTTCAGAGTGTGTGCATAATTTCCAGGGATCTGTCTTCACATCTTCAATCATGTACACACACGCAATTATTAACCGAGCTTTAATCCTACACATACATGTGAACAATAATTTAAGCATCGAGAGAAATGTAATTTTGTTAAATATAAGAAGTCATATCTCGAGCAAGAATTTCTAGTTTGAAATTTCTTGAAATTTTATGAACGCAAGCCTATGCATTGATATAATTGATGTTTTGGCACCACGGTGATGCCAACCGTCATGCTTCTTTCCCCAAACATCATTGAATGGCTCCCTTAGTTCATGGATACAACGTATTAGTGATTTATTCAGTGTTTAGAGGCCGTATAGTTGTCATTTGAAGGAGGTTGCAACTCTGGCCACTTTCCTAAGGTGTGATTGTGCAACTCAACGATTTAATGGGAAATGCAACCTCACAAAGGTCGCAATACCATGCAAGTCACATATTTCAATTTCTCCACAATTTTTGCGACCCAGTGACTAGTCGCATTTTCCATAGGTCACACTGGGCACATCCATGGTTGCTTTGCGACTCTGCGACTAGTCACAATAGGTCAAAAGTCACACTCCAGATTTGATTGTGTTTTTCTTGCAGTGTACTTTCCCTCCAACCTCCATTTCATGCTCATCTCAGGATCCAAGGGTGATGGAGAAAGGATGAAGAGGACTCTTCGAGCTCTGTACCATCCATTGAATCAATATATCCTGCATTTGGATCGAGAGTCATCTCCCACAGAGAGAGTTAATCTGTCTTACTACATGAAGGATAGCTCCCTCTTTGCACAAGTGGGAAAGTTTTACGTGATCCGTAAAGCTAATATGGTTACTTACATAGGACCCACTATGGTCACTAATACTCTTCATGCTGCAGTCATTCTGTCGAGGAAGAGTCGGGAATGGGACTGGTTTCTCATGACTTGGCCGCACAGTCAATGACACATTGCATGGACATAGTCCTTAGCAACGTGACTCACAAGTTTGCTAAGTCGCAACCATCCACAAGTCCCACTCCCGGTCACTCCTTCAGCGTATGTGACTTGGCGACTAGAAGATCTATTCACATTCCTCGTCTTGGGCCAACCACAAATGGACCTCATCAGGAAGTGCGTTCTCTCCTTTGCATGGCCCAAAGTCACAATACATTAATAATTTCACGGATGTCTCTTGTGTGAACCATATAAGAAAATTTGTCATGCAACGGACTTCAGGACCTTTAAAATTACGACTCTTTGGGTACTCCATGAGGCACACATTTTATGGGGCTGTCTTTATGCCCATGTTGGATCATGCCTCTTAAGACATATTACAACCCCTCCTTTTCCCTTTAAATATGGATTTTGTACGCGTGCAGAATGAGATCACCCTTTTGGTTTGAGATATGATTCAAAATCGAACAAGTAATTTCCCTCTACAAGTAGCTCCTTGGGAATGAGGCCATACATATGAAAAGATATGGCTTAATTGTGATCAAAATTTCCCCCAATTAGCACACCTTTTGTTCCTCGCTTATAGGTGTCACATATCTTCCACCTCTTATATTTTAGCTCGAATTACTCTTACCCTTTTCATCTGCCTTGACAAGGTCTCGGATGTAGCCTTTGTTCTCATCCTCACATGGAAAGGAGATGAATGTGTCATGTTCCACAACTGCGCCTTTGTAATTTTAGTTTCGATTTATTTCCTTTAGTGCGGTGGTGATATTGTTGGGTATATCATCCATGGGCTCGACCTGCTTGAAAATTATAATATCAACTAGTCCTCAGTTACTTTTAGAGAATGATGTCCCCTAATTTGAAAATAATTTACATGGGACCATGATCTTGGTGGAGTGCCTAAAATATCCATGGTGAAATTGATTCTAATGGACATGTGTTATGAATTTAACGTGAAAAAAAACTTCCACTCAAGTACATGCATGATCTCGATTGTTGCACAAGATACCTCCTCACAAGACATGATTGCAGCACAAGTACCTTGTCATGATGGTGAGAAGGTTTGCGAGGGGTTGGAACTAGATCAAGCGCATCTAAGGATGCCACCATGAAAATCTAGGGGGAACCTACCTTTGAATCCATGGAGGGACTTCCAATGCTCTTTGAAGTATTAGACCCCCAAGCCCTCGTGTATTGATGAGACATCAAGGCAAGTGGGTGCAGTGACAGGGTTTGGCAGGAATAGGTCACGGGGTTGTCACCAACTAAAGGCCGGTTCGAAACCCTAATGGCTGAGCGAGCAGAGGGGGACCCAAAATTTTGAATATACCAAAAATTTTGGGTGGTGTTGTGGCAGCCACAACAGGACCCAACATGAGCGTACACAACTTGTTGAGCACCTTTTTTCCTTTATTTTCCATAGGTTTGTTCCATGCATCTAAATGTAATGGGCATGCTTTATGACATTCATCTCCTCCACTATATTATTACATCATATTTATTCTATTACAACCTTTATAATATGTAAATGACAAAAGAAAATTAAAAAAATAAAAAAGAGAGGGGAGAATAAATTAGATCTTTACACTTCACCCATTTAAATGGAAATTGTCAGTTTATGTCACCTTTGGCTAAAACCTTTTTCCGAGTTAGTTATGTTCAATTGGGTTTGTATTGTTACCTTAGGAGGTGTACCACTAATTTTCAATTTTACTCCTCTTATTGGTTACTCTTCCAATATTTATGGAGAATTCCTTAACACCTTCTACATTAATGATGTATATCTTCAGTCCTTTTTGGTGTAAATTGCTACCCAATTCATCATTATGTCGTGCTAATATTAAGGGATGTATTCAACCTATGCCATCCAAATCCTCATATGTCTTGATTATCCATATCAACCTTCCCATTGTTAAATTGTACTCAATTGTATGATCTCTCAAGTTTTCGTCCCCATAATCAAAATTGTTACTATCTTATGTTAATGGATGGAGAATACGTTAATGCCCTCCTTTCGATGGATCACTTCCTATAAAATGCAATTCATTTTTATTAAAAGTGTATTTAGAGACCCTTGTAGTAATTTGGGGCTTGTAGTCACCAATGGTAGGTTCCTTCAAATTTAATAGTGGGTATGCATCAATGACTCCTAATCAATTGTTTTTATAAATACTCAACATCAACACATATATTCACACTTATTAGAATTTCCTAAATACCTTGGTGCCCATTATCATCATTGGTGGGTGGCCTCACATCTATTAATTACATACATTAATGGTTAGTTATTATGTGGCTTATCACATGTTTGAATTCAAATCATTTAATCACATGTTGTGGATCCACAATTATGGTGGGTTTAGATTAAAAACCTTAGGTTATAATGTCATCCTTCCTTGGTGCTCTAACCTAAGTTTATTATATAGTGACACTACCTCATGGGTACCTTGGAATACTAGTTTGTACTTTACACAATTATGGTTGTTCTCCTAATATACATTAAGATGTGGATCCACTCGAATTTTGTCACCATGATCTTGTTTTGACCCGGATTCACCATGTATTCTTTCATGGCCACAATTTTTCCTATTACACAGTTCATGATCCACAATGTACTAGACTGGGTGGCCATGCTCATTGATCAGGTGCTCAAAAGTATGCTCAAAAATGAAAGTTTTCATAATGGTATGGAACCTGAATGACCGTGTAGATCTCGTCATTTTGAATCTGGAGCAACTTGTTTCATGGAAAATAGAAACCATATGCTCCCAGAAACACGTTCCATCCACTTTCTCAAATAAATAAATAAAATTAAAAAAAATTACAGGGACAGCCCAGTCAGCAGTCTGTACTATTGACTGTGCATGCCCATGCGACAGGTTGATTACTCAAAGGTTATATTCCCCAGCAAATGAGACTGTTCCAAGTGGGACTTCGTCATCGGTTTGAAATGGCAGGTTTTGATAGGGTTTTTTATGGACAATCATAGGCTACCACGTGGCACGACCAGGGGCCACCACGTGGAAGCCTGAGGGCCACCAAAATTTTGGTCAAGTTCCAAGCGGAGCGAGTGGGGGTCGAACCTGCAACCTCCAAGAAACTAGCATAGGGCCTTCACCACTGTGCCATCGCATTAGTACTTAACATATTATGGATTTGGCATATAATTAAATTGTAATGGTTTTGAGTTTGGGAGTGGGGGTCGGGGTCTAGCCCCAACCCTAGTCACCATGCTTGGGGGTGATACCTGGGCAGGAGGCTAGTGCCACCCCCCCCCCCCCAAGTGTTCCTAACCTTAAATTTAAACACCGATGCCATGTGTCCACCCAAGCTGTGGAGAAGTCGATTTATTAACTGCATGTAATTTAAATATTACGCGGGAATTTTGGGGGCGGGAGTTAAGGTCCCGACCCCCGATGATATGGCCATAATGTGGCCCCCCATATGGCCATGTTTTTCAAAAACAAGGCCTTAATGGTCAAATTGGTACGCCGACAATTTTTCCCAGAAATTGGGGAAAATTGGCGCTCGGTTAGCGAATTTCATGGCAAAATTGTAGGATAGTGCTGGAATTGGTGGAGTTTGTGGTGCGATTAGTACCAAAACTTGGGGAAGCCATAACTAATTCATTTTTTGACCAAATTCGAAGCCAAAAGAGGATATACAAGCATTTTTGGGCATTCAAGATCCATTGGAGTGGGTTTCAGAGATGTTTGAGCATTGTAAATGTATGTAATCACACTTTTGAGCATAATAGAAGAGGGCCAAGCCATTGGAAGTTGGACCAAGGAGATGTAGCCCAAGAAAGGTGAAATACTTCATCATGTGTTGTTGTGTTGATGTTTATGGTGATGTTCATGTCTGTTATATGTTGTTGTTCAGTGTTTTTTTTATGTTAATTTGCTCAAGAAATTCACATATGAACACATAAAAACTCATGATTGACTTGCAATTTACCTCATAGTCCTCAAGCATTGTGTTTATATTCTTAATTGGAATTTAGCACAACAAATGTAGAAAATATCTAACACAGCTATAATACCATGTAGAAATTATATCAATGGATTCAATCCGATCATGCAATGTACGAAAGCAAGATACTGAATTCTTCTACAATATTTGTGGAATATAAAACATGATCTCTCAATCACATGTAAGAAAGAGAAAGGAAAGTATCAATCACACAACACAAGATGTTCATGGGGAAATCACTTCCTCAAAACCCCTCTATCATGTATTGTACATAGTCAAAGAATCATTAAACAATAAAATACTTTCTCACACTAAGAAAATCCTGCACTATCATGATTGTCTCACCCTGATCCTGCTCAAAACTATCTACCAATTCTTAGGCAAATTTTACCAACACTTAGCCAATTCTCAGCCCTTCCTTAGCCCAGCGTTGCTCACGCAATACCTAGGCAATTAATCCCTATTAAATAGGATAATCAACCTTCCTTGACTGTGCACTCCCTATGGATCCTTCCTCTGACTTTATAATTGCACCTGGGTAGTTCGCTAAAAATACAATTGATAGTTTACTTGCCTTAAACCTTTGTCTCAACTGGGTTTTCATCATAATTAACATGCATGCAGCTATTAATAGTGAATCATCAATTACTTGGTAGATCACTACTTGTGAATTAAATCTATTCAATTGATCTTCCATTAGCTCATCAATCAGTTAGAACTAGTTAAATTGATTTTAACTCAATTAATATGAGTTAGCTGATCACACTCACACCACACTAGTACTACAACTGCAACTGGACCCTGAAAATGATAGAATAACTCTACATGCATATCGTTGGACCCTCAACTCGAAATTATTGAGCTAACTAAGTCTATCACACTTTATTACAAGTTGTAATGAGATAATATTAAAATTTTATTTTAATTTAATTAAGGATAATTAAATCAAAAGCCTCACATGGTAACCATTTCTGGGTGCCATTTTCTAGATTTTGTTTTTGGATTCCAATTTCATTATTTCTTGTTGCAAATTTCAACAGCAAACACTAATTTTCCCATTCAAATAAAGTTCGTATTAGAGCACTAGGTTTACTTGTGCAAGGAGGAATCAATTGTTTTGCAAGTGTTTAAATGCTTACAAGGTTGAAGCTCAAGAGAGGAGAATAGAAGCTTGTGGGTGTAAGTTCTCAAGTTGGAGCAAGGAGAAGGAGGGTACAGTTGCCACAATATCCACCACAAGATTCACCTCTTGTTGTACCTAAGGCTTCAGTAAGCATGTATCATGAAGGAGGAAATGGTAACATGAGAGAGGATGAGAAGGTTTTTAGGAAGGCTTTCTTTGACATGAAAGAGATGGTGAAGGTCATCTATGAAGAGAGGAATACAAGGTTGCAGGGTGAAATATCTAGGCCTCCAAGAGGAGAGGGTTCTCGAGGAGGAGGAGGTAATGGAAATTGTGATAAGCCACCATCTTCATCTTCATCTTCAACCTCTTCCACTACTACAACCCTTACTCATACACATAAGCATACCTCGAAAGGAATTATTAAAACACCCATGTTAAAACTTGATATTACATTTGAGCTGCCTATGTATAATGGTGAATTGAATGCAGATAATCTTGAAAATTGGTTTTGTCAGTTGGAGGTCTACTGCAGGATTCAAAACCTTCAAGATGATGATACAAAGATTCAACTAGATTCCTTAAGACTGGAGGATGCAACACTAGTATGGTGGGAATCCAAGACACAAGTTGAGATAAAAAAACATGATAAAATCTCAATATATTGTTCTAATTTCATTTCTACAATTAAAAGACAATTTTACCCTGTAACATATATGCAGAAATACATCATGAATTGGTAGAAATTTAGACAATTTAAAGGTCAAAATGTGCAATATTACACCCAAGAATTTATAAGAATAGCTCTTATGTTAGGTGTTGATTTTCAATCACAAAACACATTGTTGAAGTAAATATGGGGTTTACATAGCTACCTAAGGTGTACTATCCTTTTGTTCAATCCCACAAGTCTAGATGAGGTTTGTGTGCAAGCCACTCACCTTGAGGAAAGAGGGAAAAATATTCCAGAAGAGGGTAAAAAGAAACCATTTAAGGGTGGAGAGAAAGGAAAGGGTTTCAAAGGAAAAGGAAATAAAAATGCATTTGTTAAAAATGAAGGAGAGAAAATAGCATACAAACATTGTTCCAAAGAGGGTCACAATGAGGACCATTGTTGGAAGCTTCATCTAGATATGAGGCCCAAGAAATTCAACAACAAGGTGAAACAAAAAACAACTGCAACCACTCAACGGGATTTGGGATCTGATTCGTGTGATGAAACTAAAATTACAACCATGGGCATGAGAGGAAAATAATCCATTGCTATCACTAGTTCATCAAATTGTCACACTAGTAGTCAAAATGAAGAAACAAGGATTGAATTATTCCATGTGAGGTTTATTTCAAAACACTCAAAAATCGACACACTATTTAATAGTGGGTCTCAAGCCAACTTGATATCTGAATATTTAGTCAAGAAAATTAATCTTGAAACCATTACACATCCCAAACCATATCCATTGGGTTGGATAAGCAAGAACACAATTTTATAGGTTACAAGAAAGTGTATTCTTCGGTTTGCAATCACAACAAACTTCATTGACGAAGTTGAATTAGATGTTGTACCGCTTGATATTTCACGAATTTTTTTGGGTCGTCCTTACCTCTATGATAGAAAATCCATTTTATATCACCATGAAAACATGTACCACGTGTTCAAAGATGGTGTGGAGTATATTGTGAGAGATCATCGTAAGAAACTAAATTATTCATTAGTTAATGCAGGACAAATGAAAATACTAGTGAATTCAAGCAAGAATTTTGTGCTTCTTATGATTAAACCAAAGAATGATGTTGATTATGAAGAATTTAAAGGTTTTGATCCAAAGTTGAAATCTGATTTGATTGCAGCGGTTAATCAAAATAATGAGATGTTTCAGGAACCAAAGGGATTACCTCCCAAGAGGGGAATCTAGCATGAAATACAGTTGCACCAAGATTGTCCTCTTCCTAACATTGGCATGTATAGGATGTCAGTGATTGAGAGTAATAAAATAAAAAATAAAATTCAAGAGTTTTTGGACAAAGGTATCATCTAACCAAGTACTTCTCCATGTGGGTCACCTATTGTGTTGGTGCCAAAGAAGGATGGAACATGGTGCATGTGTGTAGATTTCCGTGCACTGAACAAAATTACGGTAAAGAACCGTTATCCACTTCCTAGAATATATGATTTACTTGATAAATTGAAAGATGCAAATAATTTTACTAAGTTGGAATTAAGGAGTGGCTACCATCATATTAGAATTACTAAAGGTGACATTTGGAAGACAACATTCAAGACAAAACAAGGTTTGTTTGAATGGCTAGTTATGCCTGTTGATTTAGGTAATGCTCCTGCTACCTTCATGCGTGTGATGAATGATGTGTTGAGGCCATTTCTTGATGAATTTTTTATAGTATACTTATATGATATCATAATTTTCAGTAAATCACATAATGAACATGTCATGAATGTAAGAAAAGTACTTGATGTCTTAAGGAAAGAAAAATTGTTTTTGAAGATGTCAAAATGTGAATTTGGTAAAACTTCTTTGGTGTACTTGGGGCATATTGTTAGAGGAGGTGAGTTGAAGATATAACCCTCTAAGGTTGAGGTCATTGTGAATTGGCCAACGCCCAAGACAGTCACTTAGGTAATAATTTTTTTTGGGAGCAACCCAATATTGGAGGAATTTTATTGCTAACTTCTCTTCTATCGTGACTCCATTGCATTCATTGACTAGTGTGAAAAGTTCTTCAAGTGGGGAGGCAAGGAGAAAAAGCATTCAATGCTTTGAAAGAGAAGATCAGTCTAGCCCCAGTAATTGTACTATCGTACTTGAGACAACCCTTTAAGATTAAAACTGATACAAGCAACTATGCCATGGACGCAATCCTTATGAAACATGGTAAGCCCATTTCATTTCATTCCGAAACTTCCAATGGTGCAGTGATTAACTATCCTACTTATGAAAAGGATCTTTATGCGTTGGTTCAAAGTGTGAAAAAGTGGAAACACTACTTGATGGGGAAGGAGACCATCATACACACCTACCACCAACCATTGCATTACTCACAATCACAAACTAAGTTGCAACAATCAAGGCACTTTCAATGGATGGGTTTCCTACAACAATTCCACTTGGTCATTAGGTATAAGAAATGTATATATAACAAGTTTGTTGATATGCTTTCTAGGCCTATTTTTAGTGAAGCTACTTTAATCAAGCATGATTCTAATTTGCAGGAAATTTATGTTGAGCAATATGCATTTGATAATGACGTTCAAGATGTTTATGCAAAATTGAGTCAAAGAAACCAAGTAGAGGAATTGGATTACCATGTACATAATAACTTGTTGTATCATTTATGAAAGCTTTGTATTCCGCAGGGGGAGAGAGTGAATGTCATAAGGGAAGCACACACTTCTCTTATTGTTGGAAATTTCAGTGTAAGAAAAACAATGTCACATCTTCAGAGGTATCGTTATTGGCCTCGTATGCTTGAAAGTGTGTCACATTTCATTAAAGGTTGTTCATTGTGTGCAGTTAGTAAGCCTAGAAATAGGAAGTTAGGATTGTACACACCACTTTCTGTACCTTCACGTCCAAGGGAGAGTGTTTCTATGGATTGTGTAGGAGGTCTTCCATTGTCAAAAAGAGGTCATGATTATTTGTATGTAGTTGTGGATAGGTTCAGCAATATGTGTATATTAATGCCATGTAAAAAGAAAATCACAGTCAAATAAAAAAATCAACTATTCTTTTAGCATGTTTGGGTTCGTTTTGGGTTACCGACATCCATTGTTAGTGATCGAGTTTCTCAATTTGTTGGGAATTTTTGGTCAATTTTGTGGGACTTGATGGATAACAAGTTGAAAAAGAGTACAACCTTTCATCCACAAACATATGGTAAAACTGAAGTGGTCAATCGAACAGTCATACATATTCTTCGAGGATATTTCAACAAGCATCCTAAGTTATGGGATGAAAACTTGCACTACATTCAGCATGCTTACAGTCATGTAAAACACTCCTCTACACAAACATCGTTATTTGAGGCATCTTTTGGATACTTTCCTAGATCACAATTGGATTAAATTTTTGGGAAGGATGTTTCTATTGATGGTCATAGCAACATAGAAAAATATAAGAAGTTCATAGAACAAATCCAATTGATACATCAAACATTTCAAGATCAGCTTGAAAAGAACCAAGGAAAGTACAAAGCAAGGCACGAAAAGCATCGTGTAGATCACAAGTTCCAAGTTGGTGATGAAGTTTAGCTTCACATTAGAAAAGAGAGGCTTCAAGGGGAAGGTAAAAAACGGAAATTAATATGTTCTGGTCCTTTCAGAATTTTGGAAAAGATTGGTGACAATGCCTTCAAGTTAGATTTTCCTTCATATATGAAAATTTACTCTGTTGTTAATGTTGAGAACTTAAGGTTGTATGAGACTCTGTTGATTTAAGATAAAGGAGAAAATGTTCAAATTCCATCTATTGAATACTTTTCTCTAGAATACCTAGATTAGTTTCAGCAAGACACCATTCTTGATGGAAGAACCAGGACATCAAAATGAGGGAGTGTAGACTAACTTCGTGTGGGGCTTAAAGGCACAAATCTAAGCAAGGAAAAATGGATCAAGATTGGAAAGGTGAGGGAATTGTACCCTCATCTTATAAACATTTGAAAGTGATCTTCTAGGGTCCAAAATCTTCCAGTGGGGAGGAGTGATCAGGTGCTCAAAATAATGCTCAAAAATGAAAGTTGTCGAAATGGTGTGGGACCTAAATGGCCATGTATATCTCATCGTTCTAAATTTGGCACAAATTTTTTTACGGAAAACCAACACCGTATGTGCCTACAAACGCGTTTTGTCCACTTTGTCAAATAGGTAAAATTTTGAAAAAAAAAAGTACAGGGACAACCCAGTCAGTAGTCCATATTGCTGACTTGGCATGCCCATGTGGAAGGTTGACTGGTAAAAGGGCATATTCCCTGGAAAATTAGATTATGCCAAGTGGCACTTCTTCATTGGTTTGAAATGGCAGGTTTTTATTAGGTTTTTAATGGCCAATCACAGGCTGCCACATGGCACAGCTAGGGGCTGCCACGTGGCAGCACGAGGACCACCAAAATTTTGGTTAAGGTCAAAGCGGAGAGGGCGAGGGTCAAACCCACAACCTCCAAGCAACTAGCATAGAGCCTTCACCACCTCACCATTGCATTAGTACTTAACATATTATGGATTCAACATATAAGTAAATTGTAATGGTTTTGAGTTTGGGGGTGGGGTTCGAGGTCTAGCCCCAGCCCTGGTCACCGCGCCTAGGGGCAGGACCATGGATGGGAGGCTAGCCCCCCCCCCCCCCCCCCACTGTTCCTAACTATAACATTAAATGTCGGTGTCATGTGTCCACCCAAGCTGCGGAGAAGGCAATCTATTAACCACGTGGAATTTAAATATTGCGTGGGAATTTTGGGGGTGGGAGTTAAGGTCCCGACCCCCAGCCATATGGCCATAATGTGCCCCCCCATATGGCCATGTTTTTTGGAAGCAAGGCCTTAATGGTGAAATTGGCACACCGAAAATTTCGCTCAGAAATTGAGCAATTTAGTGCTCGGTTAGTGAATTTCAGGGAAACATTGTAGGATGGTGCTGGATTTGGTGGAGTTTGTAATGCAGTTAGTGCCAAAACTTGGGGAAGCCATAATTAATTCATTTTTTGACCAAATTAAAAGCAAAAAGAGGCTAGACAGACATTTTGGGGCATTCTAGAGCCATTGGAGCAGGTTTCAGAGCTGTTTGAGTATTGAAAATATATGTAATCACACTTTTGATAATAATAGAATATGTCCAAGTCATTGGAAGCTGGAACAAGGAGACATAGCCCAGAAGGGGTGAACTCCTTCATCATGTGTTTTTGTGTTACTTTTTATGGTGATGTTCATGTCTTTTATATGTTGTTGTTTAGTGTTTTGTTTATGTTAATTTTCTCAAGAAATTCACATAAGAACACATAAAAACTCATGATTAACTTGCAATTTACCTCATAATTCTCAAGCACTTTGTTTATATTCTGGATTGGAATTTAGCACAACAAACACTAATTTTCCCATTCAAATCACTCATTTTCCACCTAAGTATAGGCCTACCTTGGGAATATTTTCAATTAATTATTTTTTCTTCGCTTGTAGTTACTTTCCAATATCTTTATTTTGTACTCACTAGCTCACTTATGTGAGAACCCTCCGCTTTATAATGTATTTTAACCATCAATTGTCCTCTCCTTATAACCTCACACATTAGAAGGTATATTTTATACTTATATTTTATCACCTATGGTTAATTTATATGATTCAATCCACTTACACACCTTATGCCAAATCTAATAGAACATCTCCATGGTTAATTTAAGTCCTTTACCATGTGCTTGTGGGTTTCTTAAGTAATATTCACAACTAGGTCACTAATATTCAATGATAAATATGTATCACCTTGAACTTCCATTAAAAATTACAAATTATACATAACTCATAAGCTTGGAGTGGATATCATGGATGCTTGACATTTATATGGCACGCACTTCACTCCTCAATTGTATTGACTTTCTACTCATATAAATAGGGACTCTTCAGTCAAGGGAAGGACATGGCAAGAGAATACACCATTACTTGAGAGAAAATGCATTTCTTTGGTTAATTGCCTTATGCTTATATTTTTCTCTCTATTTGAGTAGGATATCCCTTGGTTCTTCAATATGCGATTGAGTTTTCTATAGAGTTATTTTATTCTCTCCTTGGCTACTCTTCCAAAGTGAAACTACAACCATATTGTTGGAAACTTGATTACATGTGGCAAAGGATGAGAGGACTCAAAATCTATTGAAGGAAGTGTCACAACAAGGTTTGGGTATACTTTTCGTCATATTTTTGTTATTGATATAATATAATATCTTCTTCCCCCCACCCATTATTGTGTATTTGTTAAATCTTTCCATGCATGGATAATAGTATTGGTAGGAATTGATTTTATTTAGTATCAACTACGGTTTTATGATTTTGCAATTTTTGTTGTCAGTTTGGAATGTTTAGATGGAAAAGAGAAAGGTTTTGTTAATTTGAAATATGTAGGTTTTCCCAGGAATCTAGCTTTGGAATTGGACTAACCAAGTTATTCATGAGACAAGGGGAAAAAATGATCACTACGTATTTATATATATCTTCCTATTTGCATTTCCCTTGTGAATATGAGCCTTAGGAAAAGGTACATAATATCATATCTCTATGCTTATTAGTGTACCTAACTCACTCACAAGAGATGTGATTTTGGTGTTGGTAGAAATCCCACCATCATTGCACCATGGGGGGCATTGCATTATGATTTTTATATTGAAGAATGTTGGAGCCACATTCTAATGGTGAATTTCATATTTTTTTTCATGATTTAGTTGATATCATCCTTTTTTATATAAAAAACATCACTATCCATTTGAAGAAATGGCCACAACACTTTTTTGTAGAGGAAACTCTCTTATGGATAGGTTATTCCTCTCACTAATCTAAATAATATCAAAGATAGATAGGGGATAGAACACAATGAAATTTCACTCTACACATGATTTATTCATTCAATCAATGTGATGATGATCAGAGAATGGGCCTTAACTGGTTATAGTAGTCATGTTTGCATGTTCATATTTGATCCAACTCTAAGAATCTATTCCTATCTCAACATTCAATAACCTGCACACAAAAAACAAAACATACCTTTCTCAAACTCATTTAGACTGAAATAATATTAGAAACAGCTATATCTAATCTACTTTGCTCAAGTAAATGTTGATCTAAAAATGCATTAGATTAAAAAACTCAAGATAAAACACATTGGATCGGAAATGACATATATCTTTATTGATTATCGAAGAAATTACAACAACAAATATATACCTTGATAGATGTTGCAATGCCTTTAAGCTCCAAACTCCTTGACACCTTTCTTTTCCCTCTCTCTGTTTCACTATTACATTGAATAAAACATTATATATTCCATATCCCCCTTGGCCTCTTCTTATTGAAATCTAGAAGCGCGTGGAGACATGCTTGATGACATGTGAATTAGGAAAATGTGAGTCATAGATAGGCTTGACAGCATGTGAACCAAGCAATTGTAATCCATAAATAGGCTTGATGGCATATGAACTAAGCGAGTACAAGTTCCATGCTCAATTATGAGATTTTTCAAACCCATTAAGGTAATTTTCTCTATTATGAACTTTTTGCTCAATTTCCATGCTCAAATATGAGCTTTTTCCAACTTATTATGGACTTCTCAATTATGATTTTTTCTCAGGTATGAAATAATTATTATTTCATAATTTTGAAATTGTGAAAAAATAATTATTTCCATGTGAAATAATTATGAAATTTTTACTCAATTATTTAATTTCATCCTCATAACATCTAATGACATACATGCAAGGCATATGGTGGCAAATACAAGTATAACGCTCTTAGAATATTTTCACATTGTTTCATTCAATGTCAAAAATATATAATTTGCTTGAATACCATTAAACGTGTTTTTTGTGTTATAGTTGATTACCTTTTAGGATTCATTCTCTCCAAAAGGATATTACTATAAACCCATTGAAGGTTCAAGCCATATTTTAGTTTTCTCTCCCAATAACCCTGCACCAATTGCAAAGTGTTCAAGGAAAGCCAATTTTCTTCATCTATTATTCTTAATTGTGCTATGTGTGCTCATGGGTTTTTGCATTTGTTAAATTACAACTTACCCTTTGTATGGAATGACCAAAATCCAAAAAAAAATTGATGCATTAATGAATTCACTTGCATTGACTCGTTTAACTATCCTTCTTTACCTTAACAAGGATTACACCATTTATGTCTCTATCTCAACATCTGTTGTGGTTGGTGGGTTAATTCATGAAGGGGGGGGGGGGGGTGGGGGTGTGGGGGGGTGTGGTGGTTCTAAGAACATCATATACTACATTAGAAATAACATTTTAGGACTACCATTTTCCAATAATCATGATGGAAATTTAGGCTTATTGTTAGTCTTTTTGGTTCACAAAATTTATCACTATACATTACTCTAAAATACTAAGGTTGTTTCTAATTCAAACCCCATGTAATGCATTTTGAGGCATCACATTATTAATGGTAAGTTCATTCATTGGATTGTGATCCTTTAGGGATATGATTTTTATTTTTCCACTCCCAAGTGTAAAGAATCATTGGTCCTTGTTGATTTCATTGCCAATCTACCCTATGGGTGAAGTAGACCCTTCTCCTAATAGCAAGCTCCAAAATGAGCATATTTTTATCATTCCATTTGAATACCCTTGGAAAAATGACATTATGGTGTATATGCACACCAAAAATCTTGGTCCCCATTTTTTTTAAACCATTGATGACATACATGTCATTATTTCACTATATATATCCATAGTAATGATGTCCTTTGCCAACTAACCATTGATGCCATATTATGTCTTTGCCTCTCCCATGATGAGGTTGAGTGACTTTTAAATGGAAATAAAACCAATGCATGTGGTGGTCATAGTTCAAACATGGAAACTCCTTAGAAGACCATCTATGTCATTCATTTTTGGCATTCCATTTTTATTACATCCAAGAAACGAAGCGATGTGTTAATTATGAAATTTATGCCCCCGAAGTTAGACCTCCAATGGTTCATTTTAATTCAGTAGTCATTATTAATCCATTTTTCAAGTGGGGAATTGACTTTATTAATTACTATACATAATCTCATCATGGTCACAAGTACATTTTTATGGTAATTTATTATTTTATGAGGTGGGTTGAAGCCATTCCAACCTTCAACAATCCTATAACCACAACTACCTACTTCTTTCTCAAATATGACATCACTTACTTTGGTGTTTCCAAGTAGTTGATCTCAAACAATGGTTCACTTTTTTAACACAATATCTTCCAAGAATTATCTTCATTCTTACGTTTTGTGCACGAGTTCTCCTCTACACACTATCTACAAGGTTAATGGCCAAGTTGTGGTCATCAATAAAATCCTCAAAACCATGCTATGGTGAATAATAGATGTAATGTTTTGGCGTTTGAATTAATGTTTTTAGTTTTTAATTGTGATAGATGGTGCTTTGGGCTCAAAATGATGTTAAATGAATACCATAGAAGCATTTATGGTGGCCATACCTCAAGGATGGAAACTACTCAAAATATTTTCCATGTTATTTAATTTTGGCATATCCCTTTTTATGATTGCAACTAAGTAGGTAAGCAATTCTTTAGTAGTCAAACTAGTATGCCCCCAAGGATAGAGATCTATTATTTATTCTTCAGCCTGTAGCCATTATTGGTGCCTTCTGCAAGTGGGGAATCAACATTATGTAATTTTAGCCAACATCCATCAATGGTCGCAAGTACATTATTATAGTCATTGATTATTTTATGAAGTGGGTTTAAACCATTCCAACCTTCAACAAAATTGTATCCATAACCACCCATTTATTTTAAAACCATGTTACTACTTGCTTTAATTTCCCAAATAGATGGTCTCTAACATTTTTAATGTAAAGTCTCCCAACAATTTTCTTCACACTTAGGTTTTGTGTATATATTTTCTACACAATTTTTTATAGGGCAATGGCCAACTTGAGGTCATCAATAAAATCCACAAAACCATGAATCATATGTTATTATATGCTTTGTAGGCCTATCGTGCATTCATCGTCATTATGAATTGATTTCAAACTTTTCATAGCATTTATGGTGTTGAGGAAATTTTATCCATCAAGTATGAAATCCCCTCCCTCCATTTATCTATTTAACTCATCCCAATACCACCAATATTGATAGAAGTTTGTAAACTTTGAAATAATAAAATAAGGACTAATTAATCTCTTTACAAATAAAAATCTAAAAAAAAAATTCCAAAGCCTCAAATGATTGCCAAGTTCACACTCACTCATTTCATGAAGGTGATCTAGTCCTTGTTTACAACCAATTTCATGATACATTAGGTCAAGGGAAGTTTTAACCTTTGTGGCAAGGACATCATTAAACATTGTTGGGAAAGGGGCTTACCTACTTGTGAGTCCTTGTTGTAAACTCCCCAAGCATCCCTATAATGAGTTATAATTGAAGAGACTATACCCTCGGGCATTCAAGGATCATTTAGTTTTATATGCATATTTTTTCCACCGTTTTGGCTTCATGTGCATATGCCTTGACTTTTGTTTGTTTCTATTTTTTGACATTAAAATTGTTTCAACTCCTTATGGTTTGTTCCATTTTTTTCAAACGATTACTTAAATTTCTCGTTACATATTCTCCTCAAACCTATTTCTTTTTAATAGTAAAAACATATATCCTTATGGAATTGTATTTATAAAATAACTTCATAGTGATTGCTTCAGGAGTCAATAAGTTATTATCAATTGTTATTTCTAGTGAATAGTTTGGGTTCTTGTCATGCAAAGAAATTCATGAGGCTATAAGGGTAGCCTATGAGGGGATTCATTCAATTAACACACAAAAAAATTCTCCATTGGTTATAAAATTGTTGAAGATTGCAACAAGAAACAGTGAAAGTGGCATCCAGAAACATCATTCCTTAATCCTAGTGAAAAATAATCACCTAAACTAGGTGGGGCCCACACAGGCTATTTTTAGGTGTATGTCTATTTTTAGAATGGTGAGCATATTCTAAAATTAGCAGGATGTTGATTCTATATGGTTGAGCAAATTCTATATTTAGATGAGTTTCTATTTTTAGAATATGGGCGAAGTCTATTTATAGATCATAAATCTAAAAATAGAATGCATGTCGATTATTATTAGCCCTTAATAATAATCAAACAATAAATAGTAACTTATTCTCTTGGAGCACTTTATGTCAGTGAATAGATGTGGCACATCAGTGGGCTGAAGAAATTACGCAATTCCTAGGGTGGTTGGTGACTCATGCATGGAGGAATTAGTTATAACTGATTATGGCAAGTTGTAACATAGTTGGAAGGGTAGTTGTGTGAGTTATTATTTAGTTTAACTCAGTTCAGTGATTTAAACTCAGTTGCGCTACTTGTAACTAAACACACACTAGTCAAATATGAGTGAATTAATTGTTTAATTAATTTGGAAGTAGTGTCTTACTTGCAACTGAACAAATATAGCAATTAACTACTTACATGTCAAATCCAATGGAGACCATGTGGAGAGATAGGTGAAAGGGTGAGATGGACTATTAGTTGCGACTATAGTGATGCATTCAATGCATCTACACACACATTGGAGATACTTATGAGGATTTTGTAGTCAAGGCAAGGTAAGGTTGAATTCATTCAAGGTTCTTCTTTAGCAGGGATTGCGCAGTGGAGGCAGGTTGTCAGGAGGCAAGAAATTGGTGCATGGAGGTGCAAATTTCTGCATGACAGTGTGTGACGATTGTATATTGTACTGAGAGCTATATGAGCTGATATTTGTATGAGATTGTTACATGTTCCATTGATATACATAATATATGATAGTTGGGTTTTTTAGCTTTAAGCTTTCCCAGTAAAACATCTTGTTATGTGCGACTGATTTTGCTTCATATGTGTTTTTCAATTGGCGATTTAATTTCCGCAAAGAACTAAGTGGAAGAATTTTGTATTTAACATAAGATTAATTTGTTAGATCAAGAGAATCCAGAAATACATTATTGTGTTTATAAATTTCTACATGGTATCAAAGCAGTGTTAATCACTGGAGATTGCAATATTGAAGCTGTGTTGAGTTTTGTGCTGGTGGACGATTCGAATTTGCTGCAAGAATTTCTTAGTGCGATAGTTGAGTATACATTGAAATGGATTTCAATGGGTTATGGTTAGAGTATGCACTCGAGTGCAGCTCGAACTACATGGCCTGGAAGGACAGGATGAAGTTGGTGCTTGAAGAAAATGGCTTGAAGGAATTCATCGAGAGAGATGTTCCTAAGCCCACTTCAGCGGATGCTGCAGTACTTGACGCATGGCAAAAGAAAGTAGCAAGGGCGAGGAGGATTTTGTTCGAAGGGTCAAAAGACCATATTGTGTCAAACCTTCATGGGAAATCCACTCCATTTTCAATGTGGAAGGCTTTGACAGATCTTTTCCAAAGCAGTAGCGACCATAGGAAATTGGCGCTGAAGGATAAACTCAGAAAAATCAAGATGGAGAAGAATGACACTATTCCAGTATACTTGAAAAATTTTGTCCAATGTAGGGATGAGCTTGGGAGTGTAGGAGTCAGTGTTTCAGATTATGACTTGGTGAGCTTGGCTCTCCTTGTGCTTCCAAAGAGTTGGCACAGTTATCTAGACTTTGTCAATGGATGGGAGAAACTGCCGAATTGGGAGTGACTGTGGTCAAATCTAGTGCAGGAGGAGATAAGGAAGACCATCAAGGATGTATCTTCATCAAAGCATGATGATGAAGAGGATTGTTCTTTGGTTTCCAAGGTGAAGAAGAAGAAGGGGAATAAATTCCATTCAAAATCTGAGGCCGGTGAAGATGGCAAGGAGCACAACAAGTCCAAAGTGAAGTGTTTTCATTGTCACGAGTTTGGACATATTGCCACAAATTGTCCACATAAGAAGAAGAAAAATATGGTTGCTGGAGTTGCAGCTGGTGAGGCCCTTGCCTCACAATTCGAGCTTGACTTCTCATTGATCGCATGCATGGTGTCTAGTACATTGGGATGGGGGTGGTACTTTGATAGTGGTGCTTCCTTTCACATGACGGGAGATGAGAAATTGTTCAATGACTTGGTGGAGAAAGATCTCCATATGCATGTTGAGTTGGGCGACGATGGATGATACAGTGCGGCTGACATTGGTACCGGCATTGGTACCATTACCTTTCATAGGGCGTCAGGTAAAATCTCTCATTTAAAAGATGTTATGCATGTTCTTGGTTTGAAGATAAATTTAATCTCAATCGCAATGTTAGAGGATAGAGGCTATGATGTTGTCTTTAGTGAAGGAAAATTTTTCCTGCGACACAAAGCAACAGGGCAAGCCAAGAAGTTTGGAATTCAAGTTAAGAATCTCTACAGGCTTGAAGTAGGATGGATTTCTACGGAGCTTCCTACTATTGGGAAGTGAGATGAAGACATGCAATTGAAGCTTGAAAGGGATCAGGATTTGCATGCAGGTAAGGGTGAACCTCAAGATGTGGAGCGGCCACAAGATGAGGATCATGGAGTGGTAGAAACCACTCATGCAGAGAAATTTCGTGCCAGATAGGCAGAGGGAGTGAATGCAGCTATACCACCAGGTAAGAGGTGGGGTGACATGCATGAGTATTCAATCCCAAGGAGGAATTTATGTGCAGATTAATTGAGATTGTGTGGATCTCGTGAATTGAACCTGACTACGAGGAGCCCACAGAGCAGCAGTAGCATGATCTGTTGGATTGATGCAGTTAGATAAAAGCGACAGTGTCAGATACTAGAGTGCAATTCAGAGTTGACAGCAAGTGTAGAATGCATGGGTGTAGAGTTCAACAGCGCAGTGGTTCCTGAAGACATGTGCAATAGCTAAGCAGAGATCAGAAGAATTTTATGACAGATGAATTATATTGATTCATTTGTTTGGAGGTTATTTAGTTTCGGAAGTGTTGCATGCAAGTATTGCAAGGCGAATGCATGGAGTTGCATGTCGCATGCAAAGACAGTCATTTCTTGTTGAGAGGGAGTGTTGAAGATTGCAACAAGAAACAGTGAAAGTGGCATCCGGAAACATCATTCCTTGATCCTATTGAAAAATAATCACCTAAACTAGGTGGGGCCCACATAGGCTATTTTTAGGTGTATGTCTATTTTTAGAATGGTGGGCATATTCTAAAATTAGTAGGATGTTGATTCTAGATGGTTGAGAAAATTATATCTTTAGATGAGTTTCTATTTGTATAATATGGGCGAAGTCTATTTATAGATCGCAAATCTTAAAATAGGAATGCATGTCGATTATTATTAGCCCTTAATAATAATCAAACAATAAATAGTAACTTATTCTCTTGGAGCACTTTATGTCAGTGAATAGATGTGGCACATCAGTGGCCTGAATGAATTACGCAATTCCTAGGGTGGTTGGTGACTCATGCATGGAGGACTTAGTTATAAATGATTGTGGCAAGTTGTAACAGAGTTAGAAGGGTATTTATGTGAGTTTTTATTTATTTTAACTCAGTTCAGTGAGTTAAACTCAGTTGCGCTAGTTGCTACTGAACATACACTAGTGAAATATGAGTGAATTAATTATTTAATTAATTTTCAAGTAGTGTCTTACTTGCAACTGAACAAATACAACAGTTAACTACTTACATGTCAGATCCATTGGAGACCCAATGGAGAGATAGGTGAAAGGGTGAGATGGACTATCAGTTGTGACTATAGTGATGCATTCAATGCATATACACACACATTGGAGATGCTTATGAGGATTTTGCAGTCAAGGCAAGGTAAGGTCGAATTCATTCAAGGTTCTTCTTCAGCAGGGATTGTGCAGTGGAGGCAGGTTGTCAGGAGGCAAGAAATTGGTGCATGGAGGTGAAAATTTCTGCATGACAGTGTGTGATGATTGTATATTGTACTAAGAGCTCTATGAGCTGATATTTGTATGAGATTTTTACATGTTCCATTGATATACATAATATATGATAGTTGGCGTTTTTAGCTTTATGCTTTCCCGGTAAAACATCTTGTTATGTGCGATTCATTTTGCTTCATATGTGTTTTTCAATTGGCAATTTAATTTCCACAAAGAACGAAGTGGAAGGATTTTGTATTTAACATAAGGTTAATTTTTTAGATCAGGAGAATCCGGAAATACATTATTGTGTTTATAAATTTCTACAAAAATTAATTTTGAAAGACCATGATAGTGAAATATGATTATTTTTAGGATTATTTTGATTCACTTGGGGTTTAATGTACATTTTGTAAATTGGGTTATGGGTTGTGTAGCCTTGGTTTCATTTGTCATTTTAACTAATGGGTTTTCTTTATTTTTCTTTAGGCATAATAAAGGGTTAAGGAATGTGTGTCCTCTATCTCTCTTTTTATTCCGTATTGTGGGAAAGCATCTAATTTAAGAAATTATAAAAGCAAAAAACTATGGGTCTTTCAAAGGTATTAAAATTGGTAGCAACATCTACCTATCACACATTTCATTTGTATATGATATATTGGTGTTTTGTGATGGTATATAGAGGGATATGCATTATCAATTGGGCATAACCATTAATGGTTGTGAGGAAAAGTTGTTAGCCTCCCCACTTGGGTTCAAATCCCATTTTATGACATGTTTTCTCTCAATGAACCAATTATTGAGAAGTTATATATGATTTACTCATGAGTGGTTGACCTAGTCTTATGTTATGAAGAATCTAGGGTTTTACTTGGGTACCATCCTCGAAATAAGGGAAAGTTTCCAAGAGATTTCCTTGGGGATATATTTCCTAGAAAAAAAGAGGGATATCCATAAGCTAAGAGAGATATTAAACCTTTATTGTAAATCCATTGGTACAATGATCAATGTTGATAAGTCTTCTATATATATTTTTTTTGGTTTGGATGATGAGGATGAAACATATTCTCTAACTTGTTTCATTTTCGAGTGGTTGATATTGAGAATGAATTAGAGTATTTCTAGTTTTGTCTAAAGGAAAATTCACATGTGAAAAAAGATTGGTTTTGGCTCGCTATAAAGGTTGAAAACCAATTCTATGTATAATGTAATCGTTGGATTTCTTGTGAAGGTAGACATATTTAGTCAAATTTGTTCTTGAGCCAATTCCTGCTTTTTGGATGTCACTAAATTGTATTCCAAAGTGATTTTTGGAAAATATTAGGAAGATAAGCTTCATCTTTTTGTGTGGTTGGGAAGTAAGGACGGAAAAGGGTTATCTTGGGTTCGATGGGATATAACCATTATAAAATATTAGGGAGGTTGGGGTATCAAGAATAAACATGTTTTTAGTAAGGCTCTATTTGCAAAATATGTTTGGAGGATAAATAAAGGTAAGGGTCTTTGATGCCTAGTCATAACTCAAAATAATGTATATATTGATTTGGTGGAAGCATGGACTAGAAACCTTGTAAAAAATGGCATAATGCTTAAATAATTTGGAGAGAAATAGTATTATTGTTTCCTTTAACTAGTTATTGTTTGGTTTGGAAATTTGGGAGTAGGATGAGAGTGAGAATCAATTTTGATACTTGGTTGGGAGTGGTATGGGTTTTAGACAATTTGTAGGTTGATCGAGAAGCATTATGGAGTGGTTTTTTTTTCTTAGTTAGGTATGCTATCTATGATCCGAGAGTTTTTCATGAGTGTTTTCAAAAAAAAATCCCCATCATACAGAACCTTTTACTGGAACTTACATTTTCTTGTTAAATCATGAGTAATCCATATTCTAAATAACTTCTGCAAAACCATCAACATGAAACTAGGAAAAAATAATCATGAAGAACACATAAACACACAATATGATAATGGAGTTCACCTGGTGTGGGCTACATCTCTAGGCCTAGTGATAAGAGTGGGGAGTGTTGAAAATGCAGCAAGATGATGGAACTTAGTGAAATGAAGT
This sequence comes from Pinus albicaulis, assembly GCA_034641835.2. NCBI lineage: Eukaryota > Viridiplantae > Streptophyta > Pinopsida > Pinales > Pinaceae > Pinus > Pinus albicaulis. Next base: position 1,033,848,201 of record CM076584.1, read on the forward strand.
CGCCTTCACTAAGTGGGCCCGCAGGCAAATTCTGGCGCAAAGTCTATTTTTAGACTATGTCTATTTTTAGACATATGGAGCATGGTTCGGGGATTCCAGTTTGAGATTCTTGGAGCATTGGTCATGTTGGTAAAAATAGATGAGACTCTATTTTTTAGGTCGAAGAGGTCGAAGGCTATTTTTAGACCGCCTCTCCTAAAAATAGGGAAGTCAAATATTATTTACCCTTAATAATATTTGGACTCTAAACAGCAGTTTACTCTCTTGGAGCACTTCAGTTTGAGCTATGGATGTGGCACATGCAACTGCCAGAAGGAAATATGCTTTTCTTATGGGGTATTGAGCTCATGCATGGTTGACTTCAGTTGGACTTCAGTGGCAGAAGTTTGGAGGAGTTAATGAGACAGATAGTGGAGTTGTGTTCTGTTTATTTTAGTTGAACTATTGAGATTAGTTTAACTAGCTAATCAATTAGTTATGAGTGGAGTGAATTAAATATTATTTAATTCATTAATTAGTAACTCATTATTCAACTCAAGAACACATCAGCTCACTACAGTGCATGATCAGTTCAGTGGAGACCAGTGAAAGAGGTAGATGAAAGGGTGGAGTTAGCTATCAGTTGTGACTATACTGTTGCTATTTGCAACACACAGATAGGTGGAGTAAGCCTATGAGGATTGCGCATTTCAGGCTGGTGGTTTATCTATATAAAGAGGCCATCCCATAGCATTGAAACACGCAATAGAGGCAAGGCAATTGGCGGTGAGTTTTGAACCAGTAACCTGTTCAAAACTGAGCTAGATTGTGTGTAATTGTATGAGAAAGTACTGAGTACTTGTGAGGAGTATTGTACTGAGTTTGTTACATGATTTCTCCATTATAATATACACAATAGCTGCGGGGTTTTCAGATATAAGCTTTCCCCATACATACTGTGTTAATGTGTATGATGATTTGATGTGCTATCGCTTGTTTTATTTCCGCATGTGTGATGATCTGAGTGGAAGAGATTATGTGTTTCATATAAATTCGAATTGTATGTGATCAGGATAGTCTCGGTGGATAATTAATCATTATTCAGCAAATTTCTACATGGTATCGGAGCTATTGAAGCAGATATTGATCATCACAGTGATTACAAACTTATTTCGGTAGATAGAGTCTGCATGCGGGCCAGGTAGCCTCCGGATTCATCTTTCTTCGGAAAGTGAAAGGTCTGGTAAATGCCCCTTGCAGTCAATCTCTGTGCTAGAAATAATTTGTTCTCACAGATCTAGAGCGGTTGAGCTTTGAGGTGGAATTCAAATTTTGCAGCAGTTTTGTTTTCTTGGTGCCAGTGTTGAAAATGTCTTTCAACGGTTTGCGACTCGAATATGCTCTTGAAGGCAGTTCGAATTATGTTGCATGGAAGGATCTCATGGAAGCAGTATTAGAAGATAATGGTCTGAAGGAGTTTGTAGATACGGATGTCCAAAATCCCACTGATGCAGCTGAAGTCGATGCATGGCAAAAGAAGATGGCGAAATGTCGAAGGATCCTGTTGGAGGGCGTCAAGGATCATATTGTATCCAACCTGCATGGAAAGGCTTCTCCATTTCTAATGTGGAAAGATTTGACGGATCTATTCCAGAGTAAGAGTGACCAAAGGAAGCTGGCACTCAAAGATAAGCTCAGGAACATCAAGATGGAGAAAGGCGACAGTATCGCCAAATACCTCACGAAGTTCACTCAGTGCAGAGATGAGCTGGGAAGTGTGGGGGTGACTGTCGAAGACGAGGACATGGTCGACCTAGCTCTCCTTGGTCTTCCGAAGGCTTGGCACTCATATCAAGATAGTGTCAATGGTCGAGAGAAGCTACCAGGATGGGAGCGCCTTTGGGCGGATCTCATGCAGGAGGAGATAAGGAGGACTACTCGAGATGGATCTTCATCAAAGGGAGCTGATGAAGAAAACTGCGCTTTGGTGGCCAAAGAAAAGAAGGGGAAGGGTAAGAAAACCTCTCATTCTGGTGCAAAGGGAAAGAAGAAAGATATGGCGAAAGTGAAGTGTTTTCACTGCCATGATCACGGACATTATGCTACCAATTGTCCAAAGAAGAAGAAGAACAAGAAAGCGGGAAGATCTGCAGATGGAGAAGCTTTGGCTTCACAGTTCGAGCTTGACTTTTCACTGATTGCATGCTTGGTTTCAAGTGTGCTGGGATCGGTATGGTTCTTGGACAGCAGTGTGTCATTTCATATGATGGGAGATCGGGAGTTGTTCTCATATCTAGAGGACAAAGATTTGGGTGTGCACATCGAGATGGGCGATGATGGTAGATACAGTGCGACTGGTATCGGTACCATATCCTTTCATAGGGAGTCTGGTAAACCCTTTGTCTTGAAGGATGTCATGCATGTACCTGGATTGAAGAAGAACCCGATTTCTGTGGCGATGTTGGAGGATAAGGGGTATGATGTGGTCTTCAGCGAAGGAAAAGCCTTCCTGCGCAGTAAGACTACTGGAGAGACCCGGAAGATAGGGGTTCGGATCAAGAACCTTTATCAGTTGCAGGTAGATGGCTACGCAGCTATGGCATGCAAGGCGGGAGAAGTGGTGAGTCGGGATGATGAGGGCGAACTGTGGCACAGGAGATTGGGCCACCTTCACCATGGCGCTTTGAAGATTCTGCAGCAGATTTCTACTGGGCTTCCTAAGGGCACCCTTGCGCAGTCAGATCAGTGCAAGGGGTGTACTTTAGGGAAGTATGTGAAAGCCACCTTTCACGAGAAGGATAGTCGCGCCACGACAATCCTTGAGAGAGTTCACACAAACGTGTGTGGTCCTTTCTCAGTTGCTTCGACAGCAAAGCACAAGTATTATGTGATCTTTGTTGATGATTTCTCTCGAAAGTGCTGGATCTTCTTCATGTCGAAGAAGAGCGATACATTCGCGAAGTTCTGGGAGTTTAAAGCACTGGTCGAGAAGGAGTCGGGGAAGAAGGTGATTGCTCTAAGGAGTGATAACGGTGGTGAATTCATCTCGGCTGAATTCAAGGAGTTCTGCAGCGCAGAAGGGATTCTGAGAGAGCTCATCGCACCCCATAACCCACAGCAGAACGGGGTGGCTGAGCGGAAGAACAGAACGATCGTGGGTGCTGCACGGGCGATGTTGCATGATCGGGGCCTACCCCTTCACTTGTGGGCTGAGGCATGCAATACAGCAGTGTATGTGCAGAACCGTTGTCCTCACAAGGTTCTTGGCATGAGTACACCGAAGGAGGCTTATTCTGGAAAGAGGCCTGATATTTCCCATTTGCGGATTTTTGGTTCTCCTGTCTACATGCATGTGACGAAGGATGCGAGAAGGAAGCTGGATCCAACTGCTGAGGTTGGAATATTTGTGGGGTACACCGATACACCTCACAACTACCGAGTATATTTGTCAGACAGTCGAAAGACTGTTGTGCGACGGGATATAAAATTTCAGAAGGAGAAAGCCATGCAGTGTTCGCTTGAGAGGGAGCTACACTTGCATGCAGATGAGGAGCTGTTAGTTCCTAAGGAGGAGCTTCCGGATGTGGATCAGCCACAAGAGGAGGTTCAGAAGGTGGAAGAAACCACCCAGGCAGCGCCAACCATCAGAGGGCGCATGCGCACTACAGAAGCTGAGCGACTGGCTCGGGATGCAGAGAAGGTTGTAGGACCACCTACAGCACAGCGCAGACAGAGACAGTCACCGGATCGGTACACTGGATACATGGCTCTTGTGAGTCAATGTGTTGTGACGGAGCCATCCTCTTTTGAGAAAGCTGTGGAGGAACCCGCATGGGTTGATGCCATGATCGAAGAATATGATTCGATCGTCAGGAACAGTGCATGGGAGATTGTCCCAAGACCGGTGGGAAAATCAGTGGTGGGTTCGTGATGGATCTACAAAGTGAAGCAGGCAGCTGACGGGAGTGTGGAGAAGTACAAGGCGAGATTTGTCGCCCGTGGCTTTTCACAGATCAAGGGGATCGATTATGAGGAGACCTTTGCACCTGTCGCAAGGTACTCTTCCATACGGACGATCCTTGCTCTCTCAGCGCAGATGGGGTGGCACATTCATCAGATGGATGTGAAGACCGCGTTCCTCAATGGAGTTATTGAGGAAGAAGTGTACATAGAGCAGCCTGAAGGTTTTGAGATCTTCAGCAGTGAGTCGCATGTGTGCCGACTCAAGAGAGCACTGTATGGGCGGAAGCAAGCACCTCGTGCTTGGTACACTCGGATAGACAGCTACTTCACCGGGCTTGGATTCTCCAAGAGTGAGGCGGATCCAAACCTGTACCAGATTGTGGTGGAGGGGAAGCCGTTGATCATCGTACTGTATGTAGATGATCTGATTTTGACTGGCGACGAGCAGTTGATACTTTCATGCAAGGAGGATCTTGCACGAGAGTTTGAGATGAAGGACCTGGGCATCCTTCATTATTTCCTGGGATTGGAGATTTGGCAGCGCAGCGGAGGACTGTTTGTTTCTCATGGCAAGTATGCCCGGGAGATTCTGGAGAGGTTCAACATGCAAGGCTGCAAGCCTGTTGACACTCCTCTTCCTGGTGGTTGGAGGAAGGAGGATGCTACTTCAGCGGAGGTAGTGGATCCCACTGTCTATCGACAGTTGGTGGGGTCGCTTATGTATCTGGTCAATACACGACCCGATATATGCTATGCAGTTAACCAGCTTTCGCAAGCTATGGTTAAGCCTACCAAGCTCTTTTGGAAGGCAGGCAAGCATGTATTGCGTTATATCAGAGGCACACCGGGATATGGTTCATGGTACAAACAAGAGGATCAGTTGAGGTAGCATGGCTTCACAGATTGGTATCATCATATTAGAGATTGTGTTCAGCGGAGAATCATGATGCTTTCATATGTTCCCACGGAGGATCAGGATGCCGACATCCTGACGAAGGCGCTCACCAGGAGCAAGTTCGAATTCCACAGAGGCAGGATAGGGGTTGCAGATAATCCATATCTTGCCGAGAGGGAGTGTTGAAAATGCAGCAAGATGATGGAGCTTAGTGAAATGAAGTCGCCTTCACTAAGTGGGCCCGCAGGCAAATTCTGGCGCAAAGTCTATTTTTAGACTATGTCTATTTTTAGACATATGGAGCATGGTTCGGGGATTCTAGTTTGAGATTCTTGGAGCATTGGTCATGTTGGTAAAAATAGATGAGACTCTATTTTTTAGGTCGAAGAGGTCGAAGGCTATATTTAGACTGCCTCTCCTTAAAACAGGGAAGTCAAATATTATTTACCCTTAATAATATTTGGACTATAAACAGCAGTTTACTCTCTTGGAGCACTTCAGTTTGAGCTACGGATGTGGCACATGCAACTGCCATAAGGAAATACGCTTTTCTTATGGGGTATTGAGCATCATGCATGGTTGACTTCAGTTTGCCTTCAGTGGCAGAAGTTTGGAGGAGTTAATGAGACAGATAGTGGAGTTGTGTTCTGTTTATTTTAGTTGAACTAGTTGAGATTAGTTTAACTAGCTAATCAATTAGTTATGAATGGAGTGAATTAAATATTATTTAATTCATTAATTAGTAACTCATTATTCAACTCAAGAACACATCAGTTCACTACAGTGCATGATCAGTTCAGTGGAGACCAGTGAAAGAGGTAGATGAAAGGGTGGAGTTAGCTATCAGTTGTGACTATACTGTTGCTATTTGCAACACACAGATAGGTGGAGTAAGCCCATGAGGATTGCGCAGTTCAAGCTGGTGTTTTATCTATATAAAGAGGCCATCCCATAGCATTGAAACAAGAAATAGAGGCAAGGCAATTGGCGGTGAGTTTTGAACCAGTAACCTGTTCAAAACTGAGCTAGATTGTGAGTAACTGTATGAGAAAGTACTGAGTACTTGTGAGGAGTATTGTACTGAGTTGGTTACTTGATTTCTCCATTATAATATACACAATAGCTGCGGGGTTTTAAGCTATAAGCTTTCCCCATACATACCGTGTTAATGTGTATGATGATTTGATGTGTTATCGCTTGATTTTATTTCCGCATGTGTGATGATCTGAGTTGGTTGAGTGGAAGAGATTATGTGTTGTGTATGAAGTTCAAATAGTATGTGACCAGGATAGTCTTGGTGGATAATTAATCATTATTCAACAAATTTCTACAGGGAGGATGCTTCATTAGTGTTTGCAAGAATATGATGAGCACATGATGTAATATCTATCAATACAAGGATGAACCCCTTTATCTAGAGTGGCATGCCTCTCCATGAGACGCTCTCCTACAAATAACTCTCACCCACAAGATGTTCTACTTCAACCTAACAAGGAACAATCTCACATAAAGTGGCATACAATGATCCTCTCACAATGTGGTATACATGGATCTCAAATTCAAACCATCATCTCAGCAAAAATCAAATGAACACATGGAAAAATACACCTTAGACATCCAAGTCTGGGGAAAACCTTAAAATAAGATGCTGAGATGAAAAAGTGGCATGCACCATTTCATTCCTTACAAAAAACAATGAAATCTAAGTATAAACATGACCCCTTTCTACCTCGGTCAAATCTGGGCTCCCTGGGAATCTTTTAGATTCCTCACAAGATTCTCTTCTAGACATGGACGAAATAACTACTACTCAGATTAGGAAATGGACTACACCATTAGACTCCTGGCAAAAGAAAATAGAGAATCTTAAAGATTCCTCATAAAGAATATTCTTTCGAATATTCCCTAACATATGCTCAAACAATATTCCTATAACAAAGTGTGAGGAGGAATAAGATAAAGTGTGTGGTTGGCACAATGGTTGGCATAGTCATATTAAGTTACTTGTTGTTGGGGAGGTTTTGGGTTCAAAACCCATGGACGCCTAATTTTTCTTTAATATGGTTTTAAAACCCAATTTTGGTTTTAATATAGTTTTCAAACCATATAATATATGGAAATCATATGTCCATATCATAACAACTCCCAAAAACATGAGAATAAGACAAAAATGGAGGTTGCACCATGCCAAGGCCACTTGGGGCTAATTTAAGGTGCCACATGACACCATATGATTGGGCCATCTGGAAAACCCTCATTTGTCCACATCATATGCCACTTACTTTTCATTTGTCGACTTTTGGTGTTGCCACGTCATCTTCTTGTGGGTTCACCTGATTTGCTGATTACACTGCCAAACTAGCTTTGTGGGCCCCACTATTCCTGTTGACTTTGTTTCCATGTGTCATTTGTGTAGGTTTTAACCCTGTATAGAAATTACCTGCAAACGAATTCTTAACACAGATAATATAAAATGGTGAGAACATAAAACATAAAACAAATATACATAGAAATTTTCCCCTGGAACCCAAAACTGGGACTACTAGATTGATTTTTCATTATATTCCTTTCAATGTTACAATACATATATATACATTATTAAGAATTCATAAACATGAATCCATTACCCTATATCATAACTGTATTTCCCTTGACCAGATCTACAAAATACCATGGACAGAAAACCACCATGCCCAAAACCATGTGCAAAACCCATGCACAAAACCATAGGTAGGTCTGCCCACCTAATATTGGGTCCAAAACAAATTTCATGGGGTGCTGCAATAGACCCTATGCATAAACCCCCCAACAAGTGGGGTTGCGCCCCCCCATGTGACCCCCCTGTTACACCAAGTGCAACGAACAAGGGCTGCTACCTTCCCCCCTATAACCCTCCCACACGTGTGACTAGTCATGGAAAGAATATAACACATCCCCAACATTCTCTCACTTGTTGTTTTCTTTTCCACACAGGGGGGTCACAGGAGAGCTCAATCATTGGTCCAGCCCTACAACGCCCATTGTTTCTCTACACCGAGAAAAATTCTTAGTGCTCAGAGACTTTTTTAATGCATCTACAACATTCTTCAAAGAGTCCACCTTTACCAGTAACACCTTTTTGTCTTCAACCATATCCCTCACAAAGTGATATCAAACATCAATGTGTTTTGTCTTTGAATGATAAGTGGGGTTCTTTGCTAAGAAAATTTCACTTTTTCTATCATATTATATCCTTATAGCTCGTTGTACCAACCCCAAACTTGAACACAAACTCTGCAACCAAACTGCTTCCTTTCTTGCATGAGTGGCTGCCATGTATTCAACCTCTATAGTTGAAAGAGCCACTAGATATTGTATTTTTCTCATCCAAATAATTTCTCCTCCAAATATATTAAACACATACCCACTTTTATATCTTCTCTAATCTATATCCAGCCCAGTCTGCATCAACAAAGCCACGGATTTCCGAAACTCTCTCCAATCCTAGTCTTCCTTGGTAGCATAGGCCATAATCACTAGTGCCACACAAATATCTGAAAACCCGCTTTATTATTGTCCAAATCTCCTTCTCTGGTTTTGACATAAACCTGCTCAATACTCCCACTTCATGTGCAATGTCTGTTTTTATATATACCATTGCATACATCAGGCTACCCATTGCACTGCATATGGAACACGGGATATGTCCTCTTCCTCTTCTTGTGTCCTGGGACATTGTTCAACAGATAAATTTACATGGACAGGAATAGGAAGCTTCACTGATTCACTATCCTACGTATTAAACCTCTGCAATATTTTCTCGACATACTTCCCTCGGTTCAACCAAAGATTCCTCTTTTCCCGATATTGTTTAATTTCCATGCTAAAAATATAGTTTGCAGAACCAAGATCCTTCATGTCTAATTTGGAGGACAATTTGGTCTTCAAATCTTGGATAATTTCTTTTTTATTTTCAATTAGAAACATATCATCCACATACAAGACCAAATAAATAAAACGGTCACCAATTAATTTAAAATACACACAATGATCCGCTTTTCCTCTGGTGAAGCCAAGTCCATGTATATATGTATCAAATTTCTGATACCACATCCTTGGTGATTGTTTCAACCCATACAGAGACTTTTTTAACATGCATACTAGCTCTTTCTTACCCTTCACTACAAATCCTTCAGGTTGCTTCATGTAGATCTCCTCTTCCAAATCCCTGAATGTTGTCTTCACATCCATCTATTCTACCTTAAAATCAAATTCAACAACAACATGAAAAATTAATCTAATAGAAGCTACATTGGCACAAGGAGAAAAAAATATCACCAAAATCAATTCTTGGCACCTGGGAATAACCTTTTTCTACCAACTAAGCTTTGTATTTCTCCACCTTTCCTTTTACATTCATTTTCTTCTTAAACACACATTTGCTACATGTTATCACTCTCCCCAACTTCCTAAGGTTGACAGTAGGATTGGAGAAAGGTAACCACAAACCAAACTTTAGGTCAGGTAGCTAGCCCTACTCAGACCAGAGAGGACTCTCTCTTTGTCACTTTACACAGTCAAATGAATGGCTAAGTATCATAAGATTTTAGGCTAGATATGTAAGCTTAAATGAGTAAAATATGTTTGATATTTTGAATGTTGGATACGAATGTCCGTGAATGGACTGTAAATGAGATTTTTAGGTTTGAACTTTGATGTAAACCTCTAGAGAGTGTGTGAGGCAAGATAGGTAGTTTGGAAACATATCAATCAGTCATTGAGTATAGGATGAAGATGGAGTAGATATTGAATGAGCACTGAGGTGAATTCATTCAACTTCAGAAGAAAATAAACGTAATATGGTGAATCTTGTTTAAAACAGAGCATGCATAACATGAATTCTTCTCTCAAACTCACAAGATATAAATATATGAAGAATTAGACATGGAATTAAGCATAAGATAATAAGAAAAAATGAGAAACACAGATGTTCCAAAGCATACCACATGTATCTCAAAATATTTCCTGCAAATTTGCCTCTGATTTCATTCCACAAACTAGTTACAAGAGCTCCACTAAAAAATATGAGAATATACAACCCCAACAAAGACAAAAGAGACTCTACTTATATAAAATATAGACCATGAAACCTCATCAAGTTTAAATCCCATACAAAACGGATCATAAATGAAAAATATGAGTCATTTCCTAGTTTCTAGGAAGATTAGAAACCCTTCCCTAAAATTTAGCTACAAACTAAGAGTACTTGTCCCTTATATTAATTACAAATTCCATCATACTAGGAAGCAAAAAAAAACCTAATAACTCTAATGACAACTCATAGCCTCGAATTTTTGACCATTTGTGAGCTTGAAAAGTGTACTGAGGGAATCCAATGCTAATCTGTGACAATTCTGACTGAAGAATTTAAAAACATATTGCATAAGCGTAACAGAACTTTGTAGGCACTTTTGAGACACTTTGAGAAGTCCAAATCCACTTCTGAAAGAACTATCAACTATCCTTGTGTGTCTCATTTCTAGAACATATTGAATTTTTCAAAATGGACCACTGGAAGGCCTTCAAAAATATATTCTCCCAAAATCACTCAAAAGTGTAACAGAGGGTCCAAAAAGGAGGCAAAAACATGAAAAATAGGTGGTTTTTGAGCTTTTTCTCCAAAATTGCAGCTTTTCATGCTAGGAGGGTTACTGGTCTATAATTTACTAATCAAAATACATCCATCCATGTAAATAAATCACCATTTGGCTACCTCCAAAACAAAAATTCGTAAGTGTCTGTTACCCTTCTGCAATGAGAAATTCCAGAGTCTGCCAAAAATCATGTAAAATACCAAAATTGCTCCAAAGTCTTAAAAATTGGTTCTTTAACACCTAAAAGAGATAGGCTACATATCTAATGAAGCTTCAGCCAATAAATCTAAGGTTTCCTTCTCCTTGAGCTTCATTTGCGCCTCTTTAAGCCTCTTTTTTACTTGTTTCAGCCTTACTTGAGAAATGGTATCCATGGTACGATAATGACTTGTCATGTGCCTTTGTAGCTTGTTATCCTTTTTATGTTTCTTCAATAACTTCTCCAGATGCTCATTAACTCTTTATATCCAAATCTCTCTATCTAAATTGATCTCCATGGCAATGAGCTCATCAAATGTCAACTTTTCAGAGTGATGAATTTGTTTTTTCTCTCACTCCAATTCCCTTTTTAGGCTTCTTGTTCTTGGTCTTTTTGCATGTGCTTCAGCCTCCATATCCTACACTTGGTCAACAACAACAATATTCTTTCCTTTACTTATTGTTGGAATAAATACTGAGAGGGGGGTGAATCAGTATTTAGAGTTGACTGAGAACTTTTAATTTTTCTTTCTTAAAACCATATGCTACTTTACTGAATCCAAATTGTATGTTCAGAGATCTTATTATGTCTTTACTTAGATCATTGCATCATTCATTCATCAGATGTTAAGCAGTAAGCATGAACAGAACAAACCATCAAACATACATATGAACACCAGTATTTAAGGTGGAAACCCAATTCGGGAGAAAACCACCGCTGTTGTTATCTCAGTCTTCAATATTTATTATAAAGAAAACTTCTTACAATTTTATGCTGGCGCAGACTTATTCCAGCACACAGGCACCCACCTGTAGAAGGCTACCACCTTCTCTCGTTTTCCAGTCATCACTGGAAGGGAGCTCCAACCCCCTGATTTAACACTAGTTTGTAGAAAGCTTTCACTTTCGCACTGAAGGCTTGAACCCTCAAATGTACCAACTTTCTCTTAATTTCTTCATCAGATTTGCATCAGATCTTCATGACTTCATTATCAGATCTTCCTAGAGATTCATCATTTCTAGATCTAGAGATCATATCCATCGGTGCATCATATATACAAATATCTCTTAAAGAGTTTTATTTATTAATAACCCTTCCATGTGCACCCACTGTAGTATAAACCTCTTCTCCTTATATAGTTTAGCCTTTATCAATACCATGAGTAGAAAACCACTCAACCGCTAATGGTATTCATATTAAAAGTCGAACCAATCCAAATTGAAATTCCAATCTTCGTTCTTCCATGAATGAATCGTCTCAAAGGTAATATTTATCTCCGCAAAATAATACTATAGCCAAGGTTAAGAAACATTAACGTGCCACTGATGGTTTTCTTTCTTTTATTGGAATTTTATTTATCAAATTCGTGGAATTTGATAAATAAATATTATTCACAACCTTTGGCAATTAAATATATAATAGAACTTTATATTAATAACCACCGCTTTTATCAAATGGCTTTTAAATAGACCTTTGGTTCCGGCCCCACATACATAATCGACGGCTCAATCAATATAATTTAAAAACTGGGGCCCATCCAACGGCGAAGAGCACATCGCTCGGTCTTCAGACGATCTGAAGGATATCATTTGTTGATGATGCACGTATGATAATGCGCAATGGCGCATCGTAGCTGGGATATCCTTCGCGCATCTATAGCAAATGAACACCGTCTGATGACCCCTTCCTAGATCAACGGCGTTCAATAATATCGCTCGGCTTCTTTGGTCGAACATTAACGTGCGATGGCGTGCTTTGATAGTGGTTTTCGTGGGTCCACCTTTGCTACGTGTCAAAGTTTCTATAGAATCGCTCCCCAACCAGGAAATACCGCCTATCACCGAAAGGTGGTGTGATGAAATCCGGAAACCGCCTTCACTATTCACTTGGTCACGGTTCCGCTCTTCCACGCAGGGTTCCATCGCGCTTCCTTTTGTTATGTTCCACCTCTTTCCTTCCAGGTTCCGTTCATGATTCCAATGGGTTAGTCCGTGTTCCACCGAGATTTCAATGCCAAATACTATGTTTTATTTCTTCCGTGTTATAACTGATTTTCCCTCGCTCCTCATTCCTTTCTCCATGAAAGCCAGTCAGCTCCTTACTAATAGTGTAGACCCTTCCATGTGGAGCTTAAAACCATATCTTTGATCATATCATATATTCATCGAATATATATAACTCCACTATCTACCAGTTTGGATACACTGACGACCGTATTAACATCGGTTCCTCAAACAACATACAGAGCACCATTAATCCCATCACAGGGTTTCTTACTTATCACGGATTCCATCAGGATGCATACATATGTTCACACGTGAATTACCATTCACTTATTCTTTTCTATTCGATGGCCTTTTTCTCCTACTCTGTCTCTGGACAATTCTTCTTCAATTATGCACTCTTCTTCTGCTGCTACTTTGCTTTTCTCTTTTCATAGTTATTGTTTCAGATGCTCCTTCTTTGCCAATTCCTTTGCCATCAATGACAATATTTCCAACACTTATGTTTTCCTCCATGTCTGATTTGTATTTACTTTGGAGGAGTTGATTCACTTGCAATTGAAGATTGTCCCACTCAAGGAAAGTAATTTGGGATTGGGCAATGGAGAAGGTCTCTTTCAACTCTGCAATCTCTTTATCCTTCTCTTTGATGATGTCTTCAACTAATCTGACCTCCTCATGTTCTGATACCTTAGGCTCCATTGGCACTGACTCATCATGTTTATGCAAAAGAGGTTGCTCCTCTACCTGACACTGCTCATCATGGCTTCCAAGTGTAAGAAATCTTCTAGTAGACTTAAGCACTAAAACGTGTCTCCTCCATCTCTCATATGTGTGATAAAAACCCACAAACCTAGGGGCATCTTAAAGTTGAATAAGCATGCTAGAAGAGCCAATATCCATGGGATGTGGTGATGCTGTAATAGGCAAGATAGAAAGCGCTTCTGACAACCTCTCCAAGAAGTCTTCCCATGTCATTTTTATGGAGGACAAGTGATGCAACACAATGAGCATGATAAGGCCATGATGAATGAGACTAGTATGATGATCTTCTCTTCTACTCTGAACCTTCTCAGCCATCTTAATCAATCTCCTGCATAAATAATGAGTCAAATCAAGTGTTTTGACTCTGGTTAAATGCATCAAAAGCCTGATGTCATACCTGTAGAGCCTAGAGAATCTTCCTTCGCATGTAAAGTACTTAATTATAAACATCATCAGAGGAACATACATGTTTCTAAGATTTCTAAAGAGAAAAATAAATTATATATCATCTCAAGCATGAGGCTTTAGGAACTACATGTAATTTTCAATCTCAAGGTTCATACCCTTGAACGACTGCTCTCCATGAGAAGGGATACATGTAGCCGAAGCAATTAGGTTAGATGATAAGCTGATATCCATACCTGCAAGAGTGACCTTTCCCATATTGTAGTTGGTTTCAAAAAGGTTGGACAACTGAAGATGATACCCTCCTTCCATAAGCTTTTCACAAAATGTTAAGCATTGAGTTCTTTGAAAGCATCTTCTGGAAAATGGCGAAGCATTAATCTTGTGCATGGTGAATGGCTCAATTCTGAGATGGTGCCCTCCTTTGAATCTCTTCTTGTCACTTTCCATGGTGATGGTCACTGGAATGATGAAAACCATAGGATGTCAATGAAATGAGTGGATGAGAACGGAAATCTACAAAATAGAGTGTATGAAGGTGTGAGTTTGGTGGATGAAATGGAGGGTATTGAAGCTGAGAAAATTTCTATAAAATATTGAGTGGGTAGTGTTGTGTGTCAGCTTCAATTTGGAGGTAGAATGAGAGAAAATGGATGAGTGTAAAGTGTCAAAATGTATAAAACACAAGAAATTCCCAATTTTGACTGTGAGAATATCCTATGCAATAGTAGGGCAAGTTTGTGAGGTGAAAAATGGGTGATGGGGTTGAGAAAAAATTTTGAAAAAATTTCAGTGAAGAGGATGGTGTCTTGTCTCCACAATGAAAGTGGAATTAAGGAAAATGGAGGAGTTTAGATGATTCAAATCCTTAAAAAACAGTCATTTCCCAATTTTGTTTGTGGGAAAAAACTAGTGAATAAGTGTTTTTATTTTTTAGGGTTATGGAGCTTGACAAAACATTTGATAAAATTTCAGAGGGTATGCTGACACCTTAGCTCCAAAACGCAAGTGGAAGGAGAGAAAATGGATAAATCTAGATCCTTAAAAACCCTAAAACACAATCATCTATGTTCACTACTTTCACTCCTCTCACTGTATAAAATAGCCTTAGATTAGAATTTTATTGTTCCTGACATGTTATGGAGGGTAATGTGATAGGAATGTAGATGGGCATGGGGGTGTATGAATGTCTTTTGTGTGATAGGTTATGGTTTAGGTTTGAATAGGTTAGGGTTTGGGTTGAATAGGGTAGGGTTTTGACAAAAGAATTTTTTTTTATGTGGACAGTGGAGAGATGAAGAAGGCATAAAATACATATAAAAACAATCTAAATCTGATCCAAAACAAGAAAAGGATGGTTGCTTACCTTGTGAAGTAACTAGAGCAATGAATGGAGGTCAGAATCTGGGTTTCAGGCTTCAACAACACTGGAGTTGGCCACCTACATGAGTGTAACATTTTCCCTCTCCAACAATGACAGAAGCGTAATAACATTTTTTTCAACTAACAGGAGCGTAACACAAAGGATTTTCTTACCACACAGGAGCATAAAAAAGCTACTTCCCTCACTCATAGGAGCGTAACAAAGGTTTTACACTACCCATAAGCATAACAAATCTTTTCCCCTCACACTAACAGGAGCATAACAAGAGGTTTTCACTCCCATTGAAACGTAACAATGCTACTTTTAGCTCCACAGAAGTGTAACAAAGCTATTTTTAATGAGAAAACAAGCCTCGGAAGGGTAACAAAGAAATTTTTAATGCTTGGATTTGGAGTTTAAAAGAATGAAGGGTTACTTTGTTATATGTGGAAAGGGTAACAATGAATAAACAAAAAGTTCACTGACCCTTTATAAGCTTTGACAACCCTTACCTTTTCCCTTTGATGCTTACAAAAACCTTTTTGACCCTTTTATGCTTTTGAAAGTGACTTTTTACTCCACATGGGATGAAAGAAAACAAACTTAATTTCCTTCACTCTTCTTGACTTTTGAAATGACCTTTTTAAACCTTTTGTGCAACTTGGAGGATGACATGCTGGCTTTTTCAAAGGAGGTAAGAAGACATAATAACACTTTTTGAACCCTTTGACATGAAAGGTGACTTTTTGGCTCTTTAAGTAAGATGAGAGGACAGAGTTAACCTCTTTTACATTCCTTGACACTTGAGATGACCTTATTAGGTATTTAAAATGAGACCTTGAGACAATTTTTCTCCTTTTCATGAGACATCAATATTGTTATTAAAGACTTTGAAAATCTTTCACCTTTGGACTTTCACATTGGATAATGACTCTTCAAAATAGATAAGATGTCTTTGACGCTTGAAATGACACTCTTTTTCATTTGACTAGGACAGTAGGTCAAAATGACCTCCCTTGGAGCTCTAATAGTGGATGATGACTTTTTGATCCTTTAAAAGAGACAGTGAGACAGAGTTCTTCAATTTTCATGAAACAGTGAGACAGAGAGGAGATGTTTGAAACTTTTTCTTGAAATTTGAGCCATATGAAACAAGAGAGATGGCTTTATTTGAACTTAATAATCTTTCTTGCTCCTTAATTAGGGTTTTATGGATGAAATGGAGGATTGATGCCTTATGTTCAATGAAAATTTGAAGATTTTTTTAAAGGCAGAGGTGAACCTAGACTTGACCTAAATGAAATGAAATGACATAACCCTAGACATTTTGAATGACGATGATGGATATGGTGACCTTGAAACTGATGATGGCGATGACCTTGACAATGGTGATGATAAATGAAATGGAGCAGCATACATGTTTTAGCCTTCTTCAGTGACCAAAATTATTTTTGAGAACTAGTTCGAAAAAAGTAAAAATTTTGACCTACAACTTAATGGAAAACAATTGTTGAGTCATTTTATCACTGACATACATGGGCTAACACTACCAATGGATTTCATTCCAGCTGAAAATTCCACCAAATCCCGTGCCTCATTTTTTTGCAAGGATGTCATTTCATCAACCATGGCCTCCTTTCAGAGTTTTCCATCCTCTAAATCCATTGCCTCCCTAAAATTTCTGTGATCATCATCAGTGATAGATAAATAAAAAATTGAACAGAAAGCATATGGACTATACCTTTTTGGTTTCCTTCTTTCCTAAAATGATCTTCTCAAAGCTGGAGTTTGAGGCTCTTCCTCTTTTTATTCTTGTTTTGTTGTAGAGTCTGATTCTTTCTCCTTCAGCTCAAACTCTATCTTCTCAAGTTCCTTTGGTAGGACTTCATGTTAATAACATTTTTCACCTCTCTAAACACCACATCTCGGTTGTACACAACCTTCCTTGTTTCTAGGTTCCAAAGCTTATAACCTTTTAAACCATCCTTATACCCAATAAAGATGTGCCTATCAAATTTACTATCCATCTTGGTTATTTTCTCCTTTGGAACATGTACATATGCATCACATCAAAATACCCTTAGATGTGTGTTGAGAAGGTAAATCCCCTCTGCGGACAGAGGCGATCCCTACTAGCCCAGCAGGGGTCTAGCAACAAACAAACAATGCTATGACGCAGGCTCCTAGTTACGAATGAAAGATTTGGGATAAGAACCTACCTGGATTCCAGCGCTCGAAAAGAGATGTCCCCGTCCTTCAGTCCTGGCAGATCACAATCCTTCCACGATCTCCGTGGATGAACACCTGCACACAGAAAGAACAAACAGATACAAGCATAGGAACCGGCATACGTAACTAAACATCGGTCAGAAAAGACATTACTCGCATTAACATAATGGAAAAAGGAGTGGAACCATAATCATAGTCATCTATTAAAGTGGTAAAAGAATAGAAGTTACAACCAAGTTCTGACGCTGCAGCCTCCTTCGCGCGGGTCTCCGGTCGTCCACGTCTCGCAAAGCTCGCCGGGGGAAAGGGAAACCTCTCCAGAGTCTCGTAACAATGGTCTCCTTGCTCGAATGGGCCTTAAGGGAAAGGAAGGATTCTTTTCAGCACAAAGGCACTTGGGAATAGGAGATGCAAAGCTTCAGCACTTCAAGACTAGCTTGCCGTGGATCTGAGCAAGCTTATATAGATGGGGAAGGAGGGAGTTGGGATCCCTATTATTATGGGATGGGCCCTATCAACAAGGAAGGTTCCATAGAAGGTGGCAAAACTACTTCCCTTCCATAGAACTCCCGTAGCCAAACCTCCCAACTCAAGATAGGCGGTGGTTGTGAGTTTGTTTGAACTCAACTTCCGCCATCCATATATAAAAAACAGTC
This sequence comes from Pinus albicaulis, assembly GCA_034641835.2. Lineage (NCBI taxonomy): Eukaryota > Viridiplantae > Streptophyta > Pinopsida > Pinales > Pinaceae > Pinus > Pinus albicaulis. The sequence continues at coordinate 1,033,866,291 of CM076584.1, forward strand.
CCTAAAATGGGTGGCGCGATTGCTGCTCTATGACAGAGCGCCAAGTGGCGCGACCTCTTTACAGGATTTCCCTGAGTGGCGCGAGTACTGAACTGTCTACCCGCGCCAATGCAAAAAGAGCTATTTTTCATGGATTTTGCAAGGAGATGTCTCAAGGAGAAATGAAGCTCATACTCAGAGGGATGCAATGATGATGTTTTCAGTGCATGACAGTGTTCACAGGTCACATTATGGGTCCTCCATTGTGCGGGACGGGGAATGGTAGGGACGGTGACAAATTACTGTGTAACAGATGCCCCCTAAAGCATGAGGCCCGAGAGAGAGGGGTGAAATGCTTTACGAGAACATGTCCAACTGAAGGCCCGCCGTCGGAAAACCTGCACAGAAAGATACAACTGATATCTCAAGTACATGATGTATATATATGGTATGGACGCAGCCATCCGAACAGAGTATGCTATAATCCGGATCCAGGGTATGGGCGCAGCCATCCAACTAAGATCAAACAAATAGACTCGGGTATGGTCGCAGCCATCCAATCATTGAGTCATGTACATAATGACAATAATCCACAATCGCAGCCTGGATTACAACAGACACAATCCAGGGTCTTGCGCACCATCTCGACCCAAATAAGTACAAGTTCTAGCACGCGAATATGTGAGCTGATGTCGAACATGCAAGAACATCGCCTGATTACCAGCCAATGATGAAAGCCGTTAACAGACGCGAGAGGAACCACCAATAATGACAATGGTCCTCAAGGTACTACGGGTACAATCCACGGCGTGTGAATAAATGAGCTGACGTCGAACACCCGCAGAATCATCCGATCGGAGGTCAATAATGAAAACCTCTCGTCGAATGCGACGAACCTGCTATTAAGGCATGCAGGCCCCAAGGTACCATCAGGAGTCTCTAGACCAACTTCCTGGATAATGAGTTGAAGTCGACAGGAAGTGATCTTGATCGAAGGTGGGCCATAATGATTCCCACATCATCGACACGAGACAGAGGAACATAATGTTTTGTTGTGAATTGGGATCATATGAGAAACAGAGGAAGGTTGATATTCGCAGAGGCCAACTTCTCTTGAACATATAAACGGCACGGCAATGGACTTGGCAGTATTTGACATCAACAGATCAAAGGTCATGGCGACGAGGCAGTGAACAGATGAGAGGTCAAAAGAGATTACCCAAACCCATGGAAGCAAAGTGAAACAACGAGATGAGATGTCCCCAACCCGACACGAATGCGGACAAGTGCCATGTTCAAGAGCGACATACTGCCGACGATAACGACGATGGTTCCATTTTTCCCCCACCATTTCTGGCGAGTACCCCAATTATTTTTGATGACAAGCTTGAAGGGGATAGCATATGCTTGTGATATAAGTCCGCCCTTCGGGCGAATCCATCCTAGTGCATTTAACGAGTCCTAGGAAGGAGGAACTCGGAGAACGTCATTTCGACTAGATCCGATGTCATCGGGGTTTAACGAGTCTGACAAAGGAAGAACTCGGCGTCTTTTCATGTTTAGAGAGTTTGAAAAGACAGCGGAAAAGAAAACTCCAAAGGTCCCTTTTCGTAAATAGTTCCCCAGATCCGAAAAGGTAGAAAACAATATCCAGGAAAACCTCCTAGTCGCGAAAGGCTAGGGTATTCCTTTTTCGTAATCAATCCATCCCAGCCCGAAAAAGGGTTAAACTTATACTGGGTGGATGTCGATTTGTGTCCATTTTAACGAGATCGAAACGACAAGGGCCTCGGCAATATTTTCATCTTTACAGAGTCAGAAAAGAGCTGAAAGGTGACTCCTCCTGGAGGAACGAGTGGTATAAAGGGTAGCAACTGGTTCCGGTAATGATGGAACTACTCAAAACAACTAAAGGTCAAGAGGCTGGCTAACAAGACCACTCATCGCAGCGGTTCCTTAGGAATGGGTAAAACAACCAAGTGAAGGCATATGATCGGCCAAGCAGATAGTGACGATGGAGTGAAAAAACCAAGGCTCATCTGGCAAAAACAGGCTGATAAAATGGCAATCACGAGAGGTAAAGGGAAAGGTTTCATTTTTACACAAGCTTGAAATCAGGAAACTTTGCTTGAAATTGGTTTCATTTTTACACAAGCTTGAAACAAAGATAAACTATGCTTGAAACCGGTTTCATTTTTACACAAGCTTGAAACGGAAACAAACTATGCTTGAAAACTTAAGCATGCCCCCAGCATGGTGACTCAATTCGAGGTACATGCCCCCCAAGCTTCACTCCATATGAAAGGCAGATGGAGTGAAGGTTCAAATTCCGAGATCAAGAGAAAGACTCGACTGGGATTTTACGAGATCTAAACAAAGACTCGGATTGAACAAGGACGTGTTTCATTATTTTAACGAGGTTGACACATTAAAAGAACTATCCTCAGAACACCCTTGTTTCATTTTTTAAGGAGCTTGACACAGGAAAAGAACCATGCTCCAACAACCTTGTTTCATTTTTTAAAGAGCTTGACACAGGGAGGAAACCGTGCTCTAAAATCCTAGTTTCATTTTTTAAAGAGCTTGACCCAGGGAGGAAACCATGCTCTAACCGGCTTGTTCCTAGTTACGAATGAAAGATTTGGGATAAGAACCTACCTGGATTCCAGCGCTCGATCTGAAAAAGAGATGTCCCCGTCCTTCAGTCCTGGCAGATCACAATCCTTCCACGATCTCCGTGGATGAACACCTGCACACAGAAAGAACAAACAGATACAAGCATAGGAACCAGCATACGTAACTAAACATCGGTCGGAAAAGACATTACTCGCATTAACATAATGGAAAAAGGAGTGGAACCATAATCATAGTCATCTATTAAAGTGGTAAACGAATAGAAGTTACAACCAAGTTCTGACGCTGCAGCCTCCTTCGCGCGGGTCTCCGGTCGTCCACGTCTCGCAAAGCTCGCCGGGGAAAAGGGAAACCTCTCCAGAGTCTCGTGACAATGGTCTCCTTGCTCGAATGGGCCTTAAGGGAAAGGAAGGATTCTTTTCAGCACAAAGGCACTTGGGAATAGGAGATGCAAAGTTTCAGCACTTCAAGACTAGCTTGCCATGGATCTGAGCAAGCTTTTATAGATGGGGAAGGAGGGAGTTGGGATCCCTATTATTATGGGATTGGCCCTATCAACAAGGAAGGTTCCATAGAAGGTGGCAAAACTACTTCCCTTCCATAGAACTCCCGTAGCCAAACCCCCCAACTCAAGATAGGCAGTGGTTGTGAGTTTGTTTGAACTCAACTTCCGCCATCCATATATAAAAACAGTCCCTAAAATGGGTGGCGCGATTGCTGCTCTATGACAGAGCGCCAAGTGGCGCGACCTCTTTACAGGATTTCCCTGAGTGGCGCGAGTACTGAACTGCCTACCCGCGCCAATGCAAAAAGAGCTGTTTTTCATGGATTTTGCAAGGAGATGTCTCAAGGGGAAATGAAGCTCATACTCAGAGGGATGCAATGATGATGTTTTCAGTGCATGACAGTGTTCACAGGTCACGTTATGGGTCCTCCATTGTGCGGGACGGGGAATGGTAGGGACGGTGACAAATTACTGTGTAACAATGTGAAAGAGAGGGTTTCTTACCAGTCCATACCTCATGTGGAGTCTTATCCTCTAACGTTGATGAAGGTGATATGTTAGCCAAGTAACATGCAGTCTCCACCTCCTCTACCTGGAATTCTTGTCCTAACTCGATACCACTCTATAAAATCCACATAGATTCAACTTATCTTGTAATATGGTAAAAACAAATACTTGAATCTATTCTACAAATTGTGGAAACCAACTATGATCGCATAATCACATTAACAAGAAAGAGAAAGAATTTATATCGCACAACAAAAAGATATATATGGGAAAAGCCTCAGCTAAAAAACCCATTATTTTTATGTTACATTAAACCAATAATATGAAACAATAGAATGATTCTCTCAGGATTGAGAACTCGCTCCACTATCTCTAATTGTCTCACTCTAATCCCAGCAAGTTTGGTCCAATAATTAACCAATTTATATCCTCTGGGTTGCTCAGCCTTGCTTGTGCATTCCTAAGGGAATTGAACCCCTATTAATTAGGAAATTCCCAATAATTTATTGTGAAATACATCCAAGGCGTCCTGTTGACCTCATGCATGACATGTACAATTTTCTAATTATATAATTGATAGTATACTTCCCTTTAACTGCAATCTCAACTAGTTCTTGATTATAACTTACATGCAACATCTATTTATAGAAAATTATCAGTTATTTGATTGATCACTGCATATGAATTAAATCATATTTAATTCACTATACCTCTCACTAGTTCCTCCATCAACTAGAACTATTTAAATTGATTTTAACTCAAATAATTAAGTTAAACAATTACAACTCAAAATAAATTGCAACTGGACCTCCTAAAACTTAGAGTGAACTCTACATGCCTCTAGTTTGATCCCTAACTTGGAAAATATGTCATGTGATGTGGAATTACAATTTCCTTCTAATTTAATTAAGCGAAAAATAAATTATAATCCCTTTTGATGTCATTTCCAATATTTCTTGTTGCGAATTTCAACAACAACTGAGCATGTTTTTTTCCTTTTCCATCAACGTCCTATTCATTATTTCTACAATTCATTTTTTTTGAGGTGTGTATGGAGTATTATTTTGTCATGTTATACCACACTACTTACATAACTCTTCAAACTCCTTCTTGCAAAACTTTCCACCAGTATCTACCCTCAACACCTTTATCTTCTTCTTTGTCTGGTTTTCCACCAGAGCCTTAAATTATTTAAACTTGTCACTGATACTTCAGATTTATTCTTGAGGAAATATATCCATGTATTCCTTGAGAAGTAATATATAAATGATACATAGTACATAAAATTATCCAATTATGGAATCGACACAAGTCCAAACACATCATTGTGCATAAGCTCTAATACCATTTTTGCCCTCTTAGCACTTGAGGGGAAACTCACCCGATTATACTTCCCATATACACAATGTTCATAGAAATTGAAATCCAAAGATAAAATAGACATACCTTCTACCAAACCATTGCCATGTAGTATTCAAAGGCCCTTATCTCCAATATGTCAAAGCCTTTGATGCCATAACATGGTATTTTCTCCAGAGACCACTAAGTTTTCAGCTCCACTTTTAGGAACCACGGAACTGTTGGACCCATCAATAATAGTGCTACCCAGAAGCTTGTATAGCGTTCCAATCTGAACTCCCCACATTAATACTAGTGCTCCCCAAAGCATCTTGTAGGTTTCCTCCTCAAACATTTTTTTTACACTTGAAACATCCATCTTTCTAACAAAAATTAGATTTATGGCCAATGCAAGAATATGCAGAACACCAGGAAGTGTTATAATCCTTCCACCTTGCCAATTCATCTTGAATTTTTTGCATTTTGTGATTCTGGTGTTCCTAGCATCCGCTAAGAATACATCACCACCATCATATTTCTCATACTCGTAGAACCACTCCCTATAGGGGGTGAAGTGAAAGTATTCACCTGAGTCAATCAACCATGCCTCATGATCTACATGGGTACTTGAAGAAGAAGAAAAGTAAACATATCCTCCTTAATATAATGTGGTTTTTGCCTCAGCAGAAGGAGCATCATAATATCCCTTTCCTTTCTCAGGAACCTTATATCTACAGTCCTTTTTCAAGTACCCTTCCTTTCCGCATTTCCAGCACACCTTTACAGGTTTTCCTTGAGATTTATATCTCCCTCTAGATTTAGATCTCCCACTTGATGACTTATTTTTGTTTCTTTTATTGGACTGTCCTCGTATAGACAAGGCATATCCATTATGGCCCTCCAAATTTTTTCATCTCATCTCCTTCGACAGCAAGGATAAGACTATTTCATCAAAATTCAAGGTATTTTTATTTCTACCTATTGCAACAACCCTACTATCCCATGAGTTCGGTAGAGAACACAACAAACTGATGCACTTATCTTCATATGAAATTTTAATATCAACATATAACAACTGGATTACCATAGTATTAAAGGCATTTAGATTCTCTATCACCGATTCTTCTTCCTTCATCCTCAGGTTATACATCTTTTTTCATAGGAACAAATTGTTCACTAGAGACTTAGATTTGTACGAAGTCCCTAACTTGTCCCACAACGCCTTCATAGTAGCTTCCCCTAATACATTCAACGATACTCAATCTAAGATACACAATCATATTGTGCTCTTTTATTTCTGATCCAACTTCACCCAATATTCATCTGATATTTCATTGGTTTAGTACCCGGATCTACCGTGATCCACTGATCTTTATCCACCAACAGATCCTCCATCTTGAGCTTCCATAACTCAAAACTATAACCATTAAATTTCTTGATCTCTATATTTCTAGTGCTCACCATCTTCTTTCACCACAAGAATCGGTCCCGGAGATATCTCACTAAACAAGGTCTACCACATGCCCGAACAAAACCCCTCAGCAGCAAAGGCATCCCCTTGAAGCCGAAACTACTCTTATACCAAATGTAGGTTTTAACCCTATACAGAAATTACCTACAAACGAATTCTTAACACATAAAATATACAATGGCGAGAGGATAAAACAAAAACAAATATACACAGAGATTCTCCCCTGGATCCCAAAACCAAGATGACCAGATTGATTTTTCATTATGTTCCTTTCAATGTTAAAATACACACACACACACACACACACACACATATATATATGTATGTTGAAGCACTCATAAACCCTAATCCATTAACCCTGGATTTAGCTCCCTTGACCAAATCTATAAAATATCATGGAAAAAAAAACATCATGCCCAAAACCATGTGCAAAACCCATGCACAAAACCATAGGTAGGTCTGCCCACCTAATATAGGGTCCAAAGAAAATTCTCGGGGTGCTACGCCCGACGCAACGAACAGGGGTGCTTGTCGCCCCGCTATAAGCCACGCGTGTGACTAGTCATGGAAAGAATATAACACACACCCAACAATTTTTACAACGTTCCATGAGGTAGAAGATTGACTTTGACTCTTACTTTTCTTTTTTTGGTACAAACTTGAACTGTAATAACTTTATCATATGGTCTCAGATTGAGGCATCGTTTGTATCATTAGAAATCTCTTACTAAGATCTACAAATTGGTATTGGTTTCATAAACTTTTGAACACTTTTATTTTTTAGGTTTCTTGGAGCCATCTAGATCATTCCTCCCCACTGAGGATTTTTTGGTCCTCCAAAAGCATAAACATGATCTAAAATTTGTTGTACTCTTTCATATGTGGCAAAAATTTCCCTAACAAGCCACAATTCCTTCTCCTTCACCTCTGTAATTTGGAGTCACAAGTAATGAACCGACACTTGTATTCTATGCAAAACTATAGTAAAATTTTCAAAATACATGTTCTTTTACAAGACCAAACATGACTCAACCAAACCCCATACTTTCCAAGATTTTATAACACACTCATTGGTAAAGTTTACATAATAATCATAACAGAAACCATAATCAATCTATCAACAAAAAGGCAAAAAATATCGCCATGTTGCTTTCATAAGTGCTGATAAACACTTCATCACTTTTATAATCATTTCGCAACATGCAATTTACACAATGTTTTCATGCTCAACTACTTAAAAATGCTACCCATCTCTTACCCAACCAGGTTGATGGGCTCTCCTCCTTTAGTTGGATTTATCATTGATTTTCTTCACTGACAGGCTCCTTTTCAAGTTCTTTCTATTCCTTCAGTCGCTGCTCTAGATGGATTTCCCAACATGTGTCTCTTTGATTTCCATGCTTCTTACAATGACTAAAAAAATTTCTTCTTCCTCCAGACCTGCTTAACCTTCTTCCTTTCCTAATGTGGAGATGGTTCTTCATGTCTTGTCACTACAAGGAAAAGACCCTCTAGCGGAGGTTATAAAGGAGGTTTTTAGTGTTATAAAATTGGCCAAAATTGTGAAAAAAACATTTGTGACAACATCTGTTTATGGTTACGAAGGTTTTCGTGGAGCTTTTAACGGAAATTCAACACAACTAAAAAAACTGGGCATTGGAGGTTATTACGGGTGTTTTTTTCATCGGTGCGCTACTAAATTTTCAACGCACCGGTGCGTGTCATCTAGACGGTGGCCCCAAGGTGTTCAAATGTTCCTGCACCAGGCCGTCAAGGTATAAAATCGCACCGGGTGCAATGTTGGTGATACAATGCACAGGGCCGCACCAATTTGCCTTGGGATTTTTGCAGTTCCCATAGTTCGTCTCAACGCACCAGTACGTAGACTTATAGAAACACACTAGTGCGTCGTATCAGACAAACACACTGATATTTATAATTAGTATTGGTATTTGTGTGGTGCCCAGACGTCGTACAAATGCACCAATTCGTAGTCTCACATAAAAGCATCGGTGCGCAAAATCGAACAAATGCATCGAGATTTTTAATTGGTTTCGGTATTTGTATAGTGCCCGTAGGTCGTAGAAACGCACCGGTGTACTGTAACTGACACGCACCGATGTTCATTTTGTATTTTTTAGAAACATCGACCTGTGACAGTGAAATTATTGTGATTTTTCTAAATTCATTATTCATCAAAAGTAGACACATCTTATAACAATATTCATGTTAATTAAATTTTTATTAATGCATTTGAATGTGATGTTTGGATTAATTTGTTATATCATAATTATTGTGATTTTTTAAAATTCATTATTCATCAAAAGTCGACACATATATATTTTATAACAATATTCATATGAATTAAATTTTTATTAGTGCATTTGAGAATGACAATGGAGAACGCAATAGAATAAATTAAAACATATTTTATGACTATATATATATATATATATATATATATATATATATATATATATATATATATATATATATATATATCTATATTTATATATATATATATATATATAAGACAATCTTTATCATACAAAATGGGACAGTTATTGGTATCCCTTTGTCTTTCAATTGGGACACTATGTCCATTACATTAAACAAAATGTCTGATTTCACAGAAAAATATTTCAAAAATACAACGCCTTGCTTTGATATCCAAACATAGTGATCATAATTCTTCGCTTGAACTGTTGTCACTGCTAGAGCTACTTCCATGACGGTTTATTTTCAAGAATGTTTTGATCACAGTGTTGATTGTTTTCTTCTTCTTCACCTTCCATCTACAAACACAAAAATAAACAGAAATGAGTGTATGAACATTGGTGAGAATAATGAAAATTGAAATATTAAGTAATATACATCAATGTAAATCAAAAATAAAAATGACGTACCATAGCAACAATTGACTCATAAACTATACACATTCTTTCAAAACCATGTACCATGCCATCTTTCAAAATTTCATTTGTTGGTGCAGTTCCATACTTTGTTTCCTGCAAGTTTTATACCCCATAGCAAATCATATTTTTAATATAAAATATTTTTTTGTTCTATTAATTATAGACAGAGCTAAGTAAAACAAGATCGATAGATGCTTACAAATTCCAAAATTAATTTCTGATATGCCAACATATACTCACAACCCATATTTAACCCAATTTCAATCAATTTGTCTGATGGTTCTTCTTTGTATGTTAGCACCTATTTGAAGACATTCAATGATGATTTTTGTAAAACAACTTAAAAAATACAAAAATTAAATCTAGTTAAGTTGTTATAAGGAAGTAACAATTACTCACAAACTTAGATATCAGCCCTTTTCTTCCTTGTCGTCCTGTTTTATGTGTTGAATGGGTTCCATTTCTTTTCTTTTCTGCAAGAAAATACTTGAAAATTAATATTTAATGCTAAATTGTTTATTTATTGTACCTAATGATCAAAAAATTCAATGATTACATATTAAATTTGAAGCACATTGTTGTTGAGATGCCTCCTCCTGCAATGAAATTTTGTCCATTTCTTTGACCATCTCCTTGTACACATTTTTGGACATTCCTACTGGCATATTTCTAATATCAGCTCGTTCATCTTTTGAGATTTTTATAATCTTCCTGAAAATGTAACATGACTATAAAATATTTAATTTTTATATTGATATATGAAAAGTAAATATAACAAAAGTTATATTTATAAATAATTCTAGACAAACATTTAAAGGAATATTACTTTTTCATTCCTTTTTTTTGGTACATTTTTGCTATTAAAAGTCTGACATGTCTCAATGACCAATTCTCTGGAAACTCTTCCTGTAGTTTAGATAAAATTTGGTTCTTTGAATCATTGGATTGGTTTTTGTATTGTAAGTCGAAAGAACATCTATACATTCGTTCCACTAGATCCCTAAAATTTTTGTAAAAGTTTTTCCCCCTTTCGTTAGCCTCCGGCACCACTCCAGATGAGCTAAGGTGCAATTCATTTTCATTTGCATGTTCTGTTTTTTTCTTTTCTTAGAACAACATTCCTTTTCTGAGTTGTTGGTCCCTGTAGAACATTAAACAGATGAGAACTAATATACTGTTTGACACATTTTATCTAATAGTTTTAAGTATATTATTAATGAAAATTAAAAAAAGAAACTCATATTGGATCGCTAATATTTTTTCATTCACTTGATTCATCCTTTTGCAATTTTTCCATCAAGATTTTACGCTCTTCTAGTCCTAGATTAGAAATAATCTTATCGAGCTTCATCATTTTGTGGCTCTGCATGATACATAGTAAACAATACATATTAGTTAAACTTACATATAGTTCAAAAATAATATATTTTGTAAATAATTTACAAAGAACTTGCCTTTTTTTCTTTTCTTGATGTGTTATCAGTATTTTTGTTACTTGATCTCTTGTTATTCATTTCTTTATCAATCTGAAACCTATACCATATCATTCATTAATATATTTATAAATAAATTGTCAAATTTTCAGGTAAAAAATAAATATCAAGAAACCAGTGCACCTTTCATGATGTACGCACCAACGTTGGTGCGTGGGGATATTATAAATGCACCGCACAAACAATATAATAGACCGTACGATGCTATCCTCGTAACATAGCGCATCGATGCCATATTTTGGATATGGCGCACTGATTAAAAAAAAAATTTAAATATTTTATTACACAGTACATGCGCAGTGTGTTGTACAATACAACGCACTGATTATAAAAAAAAAATCCATTTTTTTCAAAAATTCACACAAGGGCTGACATGGATTGGGATCCGACTATGCAAGTCATCCCGTGGGTTGGATGTCAATCTAAAATGAAAATCCCTAATTCTGAAATCATAGAAAGAGGGAGAAGAAAGGGCAGAAACAAAAAAAAAAAATGAAGGGTTTAGGGTAAAAATGTTTAAAACTACAGAAAAAGTAAAAAAACTGCACAAAAAGTAAAAAAAATAATCAAATTTAATCACGAGATTGTTTGAAATTATATGCTACAGGGTTTGAATCACCAGAGGTTTGGATTCTGATTGTCTGAATACTTCTGTTTGAACGTATTTCGTTGCTCCACAGTGCTCTCGTTCTCTCTTGCTCCAGGTATGTCTCTTGCAAATATTTGGCTGAAAATTTTAGCAAAAATAGTGAAATAATTAAAAGTGTTTAGTATTTAAAGAATTTTTTTATGAAATTATATTTTCGAAAATATGTTTCCGCCCATTTTTCAATTTGCCGCTTTTTTTTTCACTTAAAGAAAATATAGTTGTGTTTTTTTTATTTGCGGTTATTCGTCACCGGTGCATCACTTAATAGCACCACACTGGTGCATCCATTGGTAACACGACACCAGTGAATAGTAACTAAAACACACTGGTGCGCAGTAACTAGAACGCACCGGTGCAATTATCTGTACATTAGCACCGACTTGCGACTGAGGCACCGAAATAATTTTACGTGTGTACACCAAAATTAGACATGTTGGAAATGTACATTTTGATGTGAAAATATTTGGGCCATTTCTTTTCAAAACTACACCTCTTCTTCTTTCAGAAAAAAAGAAACTTAAACCTTTCCAAAACATGCAACAAGAAAAGGTTCCCTGTGATCTACTTGTTGACCCGTGATCTGCTTGCTCATTTGTAAGTTCCTCCTCCATCTTGGCATCCAATTTCCTCTTTTCTCCTTTATGCTTTCTATCTCGATCTTAAAAAAATTTATACAATTTTTTTTTACAAGAAATTGACCTTGAATGTTCTGGGAGCAATGACAACAAGTCCTTCATTCTGAATTTGTTAGCAGAAGAAGACCGATTTTCGACTAGATGATGCAGTTATTACATGTGGAGGAAATGGTTTCCCGTAGAAAATGAGTATAGGGTTGAGCAGAGGAAAGACATTGCAAAATGGACTATTACATTAGCTTTTCCGATGGGAAACCGATTTGCAGGTGGAAATATGGTAGCTACAGGTATCTATGCTTTTCTTCCCACAAAAAGGGTCACTAGATTTCCATTTATAATACAAGTAGGCATTTTACTAGTTTCATCCAGAGAGAGCATCATTTTCAATAACAAATGGAACCAGGGAATCCTTAAGTGTATCCCATTCGCATTTTGTTCGGTATTTCGTTCTTTAATAAGTGCTAATTCACCTATACTTTCAAAATTTTGGATTTTTGGGTACCTTCCATGTGATATTCCTCGTTATCCACACAACCACAACTCAGACAAGTTAGCGATGCCATTCAGGTTCAATTGAAGATTTTTCGGTAAAATTTTATGTAAGCCAACCGAAGCTCGGACAATACTCCCAACTTCTTTTAAACACATTCTGGAGAATCTTTCCCTTCATGGGATCTACCAACCCGATCAACAACGTCAATTTATCTTTCTCTGTTGTCCTTAAGGGAATGAGAATCCTTCCCTTCATGGTGGCTCTTGGCTTTATTGACTTCCTCAATTGATCTTTCTCTACTATCCAATCTTTCCCTGTCATCCTTGTAAGAATGAGAATCATTACCTTCATGTGATCTCTTAGACCATTCAAGAGACTCAATTGATTTCTATTTGACATCCCTTAGCGAACAGGACTCCTTGCTTTCGAAGGATCGTTTCACCTTGCTAGTCGCCAAACCGTCGACAAGTATTTCTCTGCCATCAACTCTACTCTCACTTTCTCCATCATGGGACCTCTTAACCCTATCGTCGGCCTCAACCAAATTCTCTCTTCCATGATCAAGAAAATACTTACCCTCGTGACCAGTCATCTTAACCCTATCGCCAGCCTCAACCGAGCTTTCTCGACCTCCCTTCTCATATTTTTCATAAATATTTTCTCCTTTTGTACTCTTTTGAGCTCTGTAGTCATCTACATCCCTGTAAGCGTCTTTGTCTGTATTTTTGTTTGAATCACTCATTTTCTCTGCTATAAAATTCTCAACCAAAATTCGAACTCTCATCTTTTCAAACCCTCATCTCCTCAGAAAAATTCTTGCCCGCGATTCTAACCCTCCACTGCTCCAATATTGCACTTTACAGAATAAATTTGCCTCTTAGAAAATATATTTCAATGACATACCTAGTTCGCGTGAGGTTTTATTTAACCATGTTCCGATGCACAGGGTTTTATAGGCGCACCGGTGGGGTTTCGTAAGATCGCGGTTTATGTTTTGGCGTGGTGTGTTACGATGCATTGGTGCGGAAGAGTTGTGAAGCACCGGTGCGCTACAATAATAAGACGCATCAGTGCAGGTTATGTTGATAAGCGCACCGGACGAAAAACCAGGAACCTCCGCTAGAAATGGCGTACTGTATAAAGTTTTTTTTTTTTTGTATGTAAGATCATAATAAAATAATGATAATTCTAAAGTACATGAATTTATTTGCATTATTTTCTAAACTTTATTATGTTACAAAAATTCATATTATTCTAGATTTATTATTTTACAATTATTTACAAATTTAAAAATTTTAATAAAATCATTTCACATTAATGCAATTAGAATTTTCACATTAATACAATTAAAATTTTACAAATATTTTACATACAATTACAATTACAATTTTACAATTTCACATCCAATTACGATTAGAATTACAATTACAATTTAGAATTTTACATACAATTACAATTACAATTACAATTTTACATACAATTAGAATTAGAATTAGAATTACATTTACAATTACTATTACAATTTTACAAATATTTTACATACAATTACAATTACAATTTTAGAATTTTACATACAATTAGAATTACAATTACAATTGTACAATTTGTCATATATGCAATTACAATCATTTCACAATAAGCTAAATATTGAAATTACAATTGCAATTAAAATGTTAGGTCCATATATTACTAGTATAGTCCCTTATTGTTGTTAGTGTAACCCCCTTATTGTTATTATTGTACCCTTGTAACCCCCATATTGTTATTATTGTGCCCTTAAATTATTATTGTTAGGTCGGCTAGGATTACATTGTGGCCCCACTAGGATTACATTATGGCCCCATGGACTCCTATATATAGAAAAGAGGTTTTGTAATTTGTATCATCCAAGAATTGTTCATTCATGTAATGTATTGGAGGTTTCCCCCTCGAAGTGGCTTATTTCTAAGGCGTTGATATCTCTTTTCTTCTCTTTTTGGAGCTGGTTTCACAACATTAGGTATCAGAGCTTTGGATTCTAGGGTTTCTCTGCTCCAAACAGGTCATCGTGGAATTTTCGCTATAACTTTTTTTCTACGAAGTTTCAAAAGTTGAAATTTTTAGGGTGTGAAGCCAAAATCCTGAGCAACATCGTCACAAAATTTTAGAGCTTGGTTCACAATATTTTTGGAGATATGATCTGTGGAATTTAGGTCTTTTTGCAGGCTCCTCAATTTAATCTAAACAGGTCATCGTGGAATTTGCGCTATAAATTTTTTCTACGAAGGTTCAGAATCTAAAAATTTTAGGGCATGAAGCTAAAATCCTGAGGAAAATCGTTGCAAAATTTCAGAGCTTGTTTCACAATATTTTTGGAAATATGATCTGTGGAAGGTAGTGCTTTTTCAGGCTCCTGAATTTCATCTCAAAGAGGTGATCGTGGAAAAAGCTTCATAACTGTCTCTCTAAGCATCAGATTGGCATGCCGTAAAAAGTGGCCACAAGTACACGGACTGTAGTTTCTTTTTTATCAATTCCAAATCTAAAAGATGAAACAGTGACACGTGGCAAGTCTTACAAGTTGTATCTACTAAAATAGTCCATAATTAGGTCATTGTAGGAGATTGGACATAACTTTACCTTGAAGAATCCAAATCAGCTCAGACCTGTGGAATTCAAAAGAGGGTTCATAATTCTACCTCAGTGCCAAATTTTAGATATTGAAGAGCTGTAACCGCCGCGATAATCCAATTTCAATATCGATCTCTTCAAAAGAAAGAAAAAGGTGTGTATTTTTTTCCAAATTGCATAGGTCTTGTTTGAAAAATCAATTTGAATTGATTCCAAGGGCATATTGTAGAATAGATATCAGTATTGGGTTCTAAAAAATGCCCCATAAAAATAATTCAACACCCATTAAGCCTTCATAAGGCTCTACTATGACTCATGAATATGAAGAATTGCAACATGATCTATCAAAATTACAAGAGCAAGTGCACAAAATTTCTCTCTCGCAAAGAGCAAAAAAAAATGAAATGGAAGTTTTGAAGAAAGGAGAAGCGAAGATGGATGGTTTGAAGAAAGGCATGGAAGCTAAGATGGATGGCATGGAAGATGGCATGGAAGCTAATATGGATGACATGAAAGATAACATGGAAAACATGAAGAATGATCTAAAAGCAGACATGGAAGGTTTGACAAAGTTGATACAAGAAATGTTTCCTAATGGTGAAAAGATAGTAGAGGAAATTCATGATGAGAACAAAATAAATGTTAATTGTGATTTTATAAACTCTAATGTTGGCAGGAATAACCACCATATTCCAAAAATGGATATGAGGAAGTTTGATGGAAAGGATCCTGTAACATGGATACTACAGATGGAGCAATATTTTCATCTCCATAATGTGCAAAACACACAAAAGGTACACATTGCAACTTTACATTTAGTACAAAATACATTTGTATGGTATCGATGGCTTTGCTCTCGTAAAAAATTTGTCACTTGGTCAATTTTTACGAAGGAAATGATAGCACATTATGAGGATACAAAGAGCAACACCTTCTTTATCCAATTGATAAATCTCAAACAAAAGGGTTTAGTGGGGGAGCACATTGAGGACTTCCAAAAATTGAATATAAGGGTAACGGATATTCCAGAGGAACACAGGATTGATCTCTTCATAGGTACTTTAAAGGATAACATCTAACATGAAGTTCGCATTTTGGAACCTAATTCATTGGAGAAGGCATTCAGGTTGGCAATAAAAATTGAATGTAAAATTATGGCGACAAGGAAGCCTACCACTCACTTCTATAAAGAAGGAAGTGTTGCTACGCCTAGATTTCCACAACCTACAAGGTTGACACCATAAAAATTGGAAGAAAAAAGAGAAAAAGGGCTTTGCTACAGTTGTGATAGAAAATACACTAAAGGTCATAAGTGTGATGAGAAGAAATTATTTTACATGGATTGTGGAGAGGAAGAAGAAAATGAACAAGAAGAGGATATACACCAGGAACCAGTCCTAGAAAAGGAAGAAATGAGTCTGACCATATCGTGTAATGCATTGGTAGGAATTACCACTCCTCAAACTCTCAAGATAGAAGGACATATCAAGAAGAAAAAGGTAATAGTGTTTATTGATTCAGATAGCACCCATAATTTTATTCATTGTAAGGTAGCCAAAGAATTGAATTGTTTCCTATACCCAGCACCAGAATGTCAAGTGATGGTTGCAAATGGAGGAACTATAAATTGCTCTATAAAATGCCATAATATCAAGCTAACCATGGGGGAATATTTATTGAATATTCCAATGCTTTTCATTCCTATGGGAGGTGCCGATGTTGTACTAGGAGTACAATGGTTACAATCTTTGGGGACGGTAGCTTTTAATTTTCAAGAAATTTTCTTGAAATTTTTTTTAGAAGGAAAGGAAGTCAAATTACGGGGTATTGTAGGGAAGCCAGGAAAGATAATAAGCTCTAATGTCATGACAAAGCTTCTAAATAAAGAACAACGAGGCGTAATTTCACAATTATGCTCACTAGAAGTTCCAACATCAAAATCATCTATTTCTGTAGATCTCCAACAAGTCTTGGACAATCATTCCAAGGTGTTTGAAACTCCCAAAGGACTCCCATCTATTCGTGATCATGATCATGCTATTCATTTGATTCCAGGAAGTGTTCCTCTAAACATCAGGCCTTATAGATATCCTTACTTCCAAAAGAGAGAAATTGAACGTATGATTGCAGAAATGTTAGAGGCGGGTATAATTCAACCTAGTCAAAGTTCTTTCTCTGCTTCTGTAGTATTGGTACACAAGAAGGATGGATCATGGTGAATGTGTCCGAATTATAGGGGGCTCAATAAGCTCACCATTAAAGACAAATTTCCCATTCCTGTGATTGATGAATTATTGGATGAATTACATGGAGCAATTTATTTTACCAAGTTGGATCTTCGTTCAGGATATCATCAAATTAGAATGAAGACTGAAGATATTCCAAAAACAACATTTCGTACTCATGAGGGTCATTATGAATTTTTGGTCATGCCTTTTGGCCATACCAATTCACCTTCTACATTTCAAGGGTTGATGAATTCCATTTTCAAACCCTTCCTTAGAAAATTTGTGCTAGTATTTTTTGATGATATACTAATCTACAGTAGGTCTTGGAAGGATTATGTTGAAAATGTTGACAGGGTGCTCAAACTATTGCAGGAGAAACAATTATATGCAAAAACATCCAAATTTTTCTTTGGAGGACAAGAGGTGGAATATCTGGGTCATATTGTATCTCACGAGGGTGTTAAGGTAGGCTCTAACAAAATTAAATCCATTAAGGAATGGAAATTCCCCATAACCATAAAGCAGTTGCGAGGATTTCTCAGGTTAAAAGGGTATTATCGCAAGTTTGTTAAGAATTATGGGAGAATATTAGAACCTATAACAACATTATTGAAGAAATATGCATTTTCATGGACTCCTGAAGCAACTTAGGCCTTTGAACATCTTACAGAGGCAATGTGCCTAGCACCGGTCTTAGCTACGACAGACTTCACAAAAACCTTTATAATGGAATGTGATGCCTCAAGAAATGGAATTGGTGTTGTTTTAATGCAGGAAGGAAGACCCATTGCTTTTGAAAGCCGTCCAATCAAAGGAAAGTATTTACAGAAACCTATTTATGAGAAGGAAATGTTAGCAATACTACATGCACTAAAGCAATCGTGAACTTACCTAATGGGAAGACACTTCAAGGTAAAAATTGATCATGATAGTCTTAAACACTTTTTGGAACAAAGACTATCTTCAGAAGAGTAGCAAAAATGGGACACAAAGATGTTGGGTTATGACTTTTAAATAATCTACAAAAAAGGGAAGCTTAATGTTGTTGCAGATGCACTCTCAAGAAAGAATGAAGAGGTGGAAGCATTGCTTTATGCCATTTCTATTATCCAACCAGATTGGATAACTGAAGCAAGAGATGAATGGAAGAAGGACAAAGAAGTGAGGACACTCATTCAAAAGTTGCAGCAAGATCCTATTACATCTGATACATTTATTTGGAAAAATGATTCCTTATGGTACAAAGATCGCTTATATTTTTGTAAGAATTCCCAACTAAAACAAAAGATTCTTTTGGAATTGCACACTTCTCCTTTAGGAGGACACTCAGAATTTTTAAAAACTTACCACAGGGTAAAGAAAGAATTTTTTGGGATGGAATCTGATATTCAAAAGTTTGTGGCGGAATGTTTGGTTTGCCTGCATAATAAAGTTGAGACAATTAAGACCCCGGGACTTCTACAACCCTTATCCATTCCAAGTCAACGTTGGGAGGATCTTTCAATGGATTTTATCACAGGGTTACCTAAGTCCAAAGGAAAGAGTGTCATCATGGTGGTAGTTGATAGACTTACCAAGTATGCACACTTTTGTGCATTATCTCATCCATTTAAAGCAAGTACAATTGCTACTACATTTATGGACAGAATTCAAAAGCTACATGAAAGCCCAAGGGTTATTGTGAGCGACAGAGATCCCATTTTTACTGGAAATTTTTGGACGAAGTTATTTTCTTGTTTGGGTACTCAATTAGCTCATAGCTCATCTTATCATCCTCAATTTGATGGTCAAACTGAGATAGTAAATAAAATTTTGGAAGGATATCTTCGTTGTTTTGTATCTGATAAACAAACACAATGGGTCAAGTGGTTACCTCTCGCTGAATGGTGGTATAACACTTCCTTCCATACTGCAGAAAAAATGACCCCATTTATGGCACTTTATGGATATCATCCACCATCCATCACATCATCTTTAAGGGGAAATTCAAAGGTTCAAGCAGTGGAAGATCACATCGAGCATCAGCAAGAAGTTCTCCAACTCTTAAAGGATAACCTGAATTTGGCACAAAATCGAATGAAACAACGGGCAGATCAACATCGCAGCGAGAGAAGTTTTGATGTAGGAGATTGGGTATTTTTACGGCTACAACCATACAAACAAATGTCCCTCAAGCAAGCTAAGAAGCATAATAAATTATCACCAAAGTACTATGGTCCTTACAAGGTGTTGCAAAAGATTGGTACTATGGCATACAAATTGGAGCTTCCTGCTTCTTCGCGAGTACATCTAGTTTTCCATGTTTCATGCTTAAAGAAGGTTATAGGTGAAAATCTTCCAGTTCAAACAGTATTGCCAGAACTTGATGGGGAAGGGAAGATCATATTGGAACCTGAAGCAGTCATAGAAAAAAGAACTCGACAACTACGGAATCGATCAATTTCAGAGTATCTCATCAAGTGGAAGAACATACCCACTGAAGATTCTACATGGGAGGATGAGAATTTTATACAGAAGCACCCAGAGCTACTCAAGCGTTGAGGACAACACTTTTTTGAAGGAGAGGGGCATGTTAGGTCCCTATATTACTAGTATAGTCCCTTATTGTTGTTAGTGTAACCCCCTTATTGTTATTATTGTACCTCTGTAACCCCCATATTGTTATTATTGTGCCCTTAAATTATTATTGTTAGGTCGGCTAGGATTACATTGTGGCCCCATGGACTCCTATATATAGAAAGGATGTTTTGTAATTTGTATCATCCAAGAATTGTTCATTCATGTAATGTATTGGAGGTTTCCCCCTCGAAGTGGCTTATTTCTAAGGCGTTGATATCTCTTTTCTTCTCTTTTTGGAGCTGGTTTCACAATATAAAATTTTACAAATATTTTACATACAATTATAGTTAAAATTACAATTACAAATACAATTTTACAATTTTACAATTTTACACACAATTAAAATTTCAATTTCAATTATAATCGCAACATAATATTTAATAAATATCATGGTCATTTAATATTAAATTAATTAATAAACATCACGATCATTATAACTGCTAGTCTTCAGTAATTTTCACTTGTTTAGATGACTAAATGCTTTGTCCAGGTTTTCTAGAAACGAGATTCAAGGGATCTTGTTTCTTCTAGAAATCCCCTCAAACAGAAATTTTCACCTATCCCTCCGCTCTTGTCTACAGTGATCGATCTATCATCCTATGAGACCCCATCCTGAACTAATGTCCCTTACTCTATCCATGATTGCTACTTTTGTATATATCCCTCTACCTTTGATGCCTAAGCCCTTTTATCTCACAATTTGTTTGGCCAAGTTAAAACCAAGTTTTTCTCCTACTCACAAATGCCTCAAGCACTATCGGTGTCAAAAATATGTCTAGAAAGCCCTTCAAATTAAACTAAGGATGTCTAGCTATATAGGATGATGGTGCATAGGCAGAGTGTCAAAACCTTATATCTTCATTCAAGACCCTGTTTCAAACTTTTAGTCAAAATCCCATCCTAAGACCTTGCAAATAAGTCAATTAGGTTTTCATAGGTCATGCGCCATCATAATTCCCATACACCATCATTTCACATAAAATCAAAGGTGAATTCAAGAAAACATAGAGCTGAGTTTTGTAATATTCTAAAGACCACTTAAGCAGCCTCCAAGGGTGCCCACCTGGACCAACAGTAAAATTTGCAAAGAATAGACTATTATATCCAAGCATTTCTGCAGGAATTCCTTGAAAATTAGTCTAAACTAGAACAAAGCCAAACAAGGATGCCTAAGAGAGTTCATGAAATCATTGGCAATTGATAAAAGGTACAATGAGATGGAGGCTGCAGGGAAAATCAAGAGCTCATCATATAAATGGCGAAAGGACACCTAAGAGAGTTAAAAAGTCATTTACAATGGATAAAAGGCACAGCAAGCTGAAAGCTACAGGAAAGGTCTTGATATCATAACAAGAAGTAAAATAATGCTCATACAAAGGTCTGTGAAAAATTGCAGAAATATCAGTAACATATGAGCAACCTGGTTCATCTCAGCAAAGGTAATCATTGAAAAGATATTTGCCTCAAGCATAAGAATGGTAGAGGTACAATTGCCCTTTGCCACAATCCTGAAAAGGGACAAAAGTTATCATATGCGCCACAAGTTGAAGGAAAAAACTAAGACCACTATTAGGAAAAACAATCACACTGAAGAAGAAAATAGTAAGTGCACTTTGGTTGAAAATACAAATATGTGACTATTTGACAAAACAGTGGAGAGATAGCTAGGCTATAAAAGCACAAAGACTCCTCAAATAAATCAGTGGGAACTTTGTTGAAGCAGGAGTAATCAATTTAGAAAGATGATTTTCTTTAAAAACTTAGAAGACAGTTTTGTTAACTTACTGAATATCCCCAAAAACTCAAACATTGGGATGATGAGAAAATGTACATGATAAGTGGAAATAAGAACCTCATTCATCAAACAGCAAAGATTGTCAAAACAAAGTTCCTAATTGTTTTTAAGGGTAAGATCAAAGGGAATAAATTCCATTGGATCAAAGGATCAATTCTAAATTCTTAAAGGGTCAAAAGGAATTTATTTTAAGGCATTACACACCTTTTTCACTGACAAAACAGAGCCTCTTTTTCAAACTTTGTTTTCTCACAAATCAACAATCACAGTCACAAGTATGTTAAGGTAGGAGGCAAGTTCAATTTTATATCACTTTGCATATATTCTCAAAAAACACAATTATCAAAGGTCTATTCAACTGCCCAAGATGAAAATAAATCAGTGGTTAAAAGACTGAAAGGACAGTAAAAGCAAGATAAATGGAAGAATGAAAATTGCACTTTAGGAAAAGGGGTTTAGAGTTTAATTCTTTCAAAAAGATGGAATAAAAAATTCAATAGCCTTTTTTCCCCCTCATTCCAACTTTGGTAAAGCAGAGCACAATATTCCCGGCTTCAGAAGGCATCCTCGGGCATTTTTCACAGATGTTGCGTGCCTACAGTCTGCTCCTGTGTTTTTTTCTTACGGACGTTGCACGCCTGTAGATGGGCGTTGTGCCCTTCTGATTCCACCCGACGTGTAGAAACTACCACCCACCAGCGCCTGACTTCACGTGCAGAGGTTGCCCGGGGCATAGGCACTGCGCGCCTACCGCTACTGCCTTCACCCAAGTCTACGTGTAGAGGCCACCCAGGCCATAGGCGCTGCGCGCCTGCCACTACCCTCGACGCTCGACTTCTGCGTGCAGAGGGAGCCTGGGCCATAGGCGCTGTGTGCCTGCCACTACTACCTTCGCCTAAGTCTACGTGCAGAGGCTGCCCGGGCCATAGACGCTGCGCGCCTAGCGAAAAAGTGCAGCATTGCCTAGAAATCTACAGAGTTGCCCGAATTTGCCAAATAGTGCTCAAAAATTTCATTTTTTCTATGAGTCAAATTTTAAGAGGTATTCTTCATAAATCATCACTTCTTCATAAAAAATTTTAATGATAAGGGTGCCCAGTAAACTCTAAATCTGTGTCAAACAAAGTCTGAAGAAAGATTGAAAGGGAAGCTCAACCAACTATTGCTAAGTCTCTGAAAACCTTGTTTAAAAACCTCAGTTCATCATTCACCATTTCTCCACATCATTTCATAAGCCAAAATCCTTTTTTTCCTTAAAGAATTGGAGGAAGGGGTAAAGTAAGCACCATGTCTAAAGAGGAGAGTGCTGACCTAAACAATGAGACTCAAAAACCAAGTAGACAGTATAAGAAAGGAGGGAAACCAAACATGTTTGAACCTATAAACACCAAATATCTGATAGCCTCTCCATCTGTCTTTTCTTGTTTCCAAGAATTAGGGTGTTTTGAGTTCTACAACAAGGTACAAGAGATCAAAAGCCATCCTCAGTTGACAGAACTATTTGCCCTAAGGCTTCACATGCATCAAGTTCATCTAGTAGGGGTAAAATTTGAGCTGACCCCTAGTGCTATCTCTAAATCCACTAGGATGCCTTGCATAGGAGAAATGTGGTTTAAACAAAAACATCTTAATTTGATCCATTACCATCCATTTTTAAAACCTAGTTGTCAAGCTGAGTGTAAAGCCATTTTTCCTTTTTCACATCTACTGGACAAGTATTTCCTCCTCATGAATATTGTCATGAAATACTTTACCTATGAGGGTAGGTTCTCCAGAATATACTCCTATCATATTAGACTCCTCATGCACTTCACCAGAACCAAGCTACTGAACATGCCTTATTTCCTCTACAAAAGCATTAAAAAAATGTCCACCATCATGAAAAAGAGGCCTCCAGCCTAGCAGATGACAAGCCTATTTCATCACTCTCTTATCAAATTCATTGTAGCTCACCAATTAGAGCAACAAGGCATTCCTTGGAAGGCCTTTATTACCCATGATGATTTCACCACTTCATCCTCCATCCCACTGCAAAATGTGCCATCGTCTTCTCAAAATCCTCCTCCTACTCCTCCATCGCCCTCCACTAACCTTGGTTCACCTTCTTCACAAGAATCACCCTCCCAAACAAGCCTGCTTCATACACCCTCCCCTAAGAAAGATGATCAGGAAGAAAGCAGTGATGATCAAAATAAACAAAACAGTGAGAGAGAGGATGATGAAAGTGAGGAAGAATGTGAGGAAGATGAGGAAGAGTGTGAGGAAGATGAGGAAGAATGTGAGGAAGATGAAGAAGAAAATAATGAATATGAGGGAGGGAGTGATGACCAAAATAATGAAGTGAAGGGAGATGATAAAAATAATAAGGGAAAAGATGATGAAGGCCTTGAGGAAAACAGTGTTGATCATGAACAAAACAATGAGAAAGAGTGTGATGAAGATAGGGAAGAAAATTGCGCAGATGAAGAAGAAAATGAAGACGTAGGAAATGGCCAAGAGGAAAACAGTCAAAACAATAGAAAGGATGAAGATGTTGGCCAAGAGGAAGACAGTGAAAACAGCAGCAAAGATGAAAATGTAAACCTAAAAGAAAACAGAGTTACAAGCAATGACACCAATGATGAGAAAGGAGGTCAAAATGTTGAGTCCCATGGTGGAGAAAAGGACATTGAAAGCCCTATAGTAGACAGTGACAAAGAAGAGGAAAGCAGCTATAACAATGAAAATATTGATGAAGATAGCCCAGAAATAGATTTCAAATTTGTTTTACATAAACAAGGAGATGATGGCCAAGACCCAAAGAATTATGGCAATAAAAACAGCAGTGAAAAAGGTGAAGAGATGGATAGTCCTAAAGGTGAAAATGTTTCAAACCTAGGCACCTCTGACAATGCAGAAACAGAGTATGGCAGCTTTGAAGATCCTCCTAGTGATGAGAGTATGAAAGATGTTGAAATTAATGATCAAAGGGACTGCCAATAGCAAAGTAGCAAGGAGATACATATAGAAAACCTTCTTGAAGAAAAGGACAACCCTAGGGCTGTAAATGATCAAATTGTGCAAGCCCAGTTTGTGACACCTCTCACCATTCCTTATCAGAGAGGTAGGAGGCATGTGTTTGTTGCCTCCAAAAGGCAAGGGGCCATGCACTCCTCCTCAAAACCAGTAAAAGACAAAATCACCAAAACAGTGAAGGACAAGGTCACTCAAACAGTAGAAAGAAAAGTCACCAAATCATTGAGGAGCAAGGGTAAATTTCCAAAGAAAGACAAGGGTAGGAAACCCATGAAGGAAAAAGGCAAGAAGACAATGAAAGAACAGGAAAGCAGTCATGAAGAAGAGAGGGAATTTGAGCTCATTCACATAGATAGTGATGAGGAAAATGAAACAAGGATAGTTAATTCTCTCTTACAGGACTGGAATGCACAAATCAAAGACTTGGAGGTTGAGCTAGAAAGATCAAAAGATCTTATTCATTTCCTACAGGTGCAAAGAAATCAAATGAGTGGCCAGTTGGCCATTTATGAAGCTTGGGCACTCAAATACAAAAGAGAGGCTCAGAAATCACAAGTAAAGCTGGAGGAATACATGGGCGCCTATGAAGAAGATAATGAGGAAGAGGGGCAAGCTAGGAAGAGGCCTAAAACTATGGGTCATAGGAAAGCTTTGGAAAAACAGAGAGAGGAAGAATCATCCCAAGGACAGCAATTTCCTCTCACTGAGCTCCTCGTCTTGAAAATTGAGCATGACAAAGATTCATGGCTTGAAAGGGCAACTCTACATTTACAGGCTAAGTTAGAGAAGGCAAACAAATATATGGGCTTACAGAAAAAGATGATTGAGCACTACAAAAAGAGAAATCAATTTGCTAGGAAGAAGCTAAAAACTGCCCAAAGGAAGGGCCTGGCACCAAATGATGGAAAATACCAAGCTAGGCTTGGAATTTTGGCTCAAGCTTCACTACAGGTCTCTAAGGACCCTTGAGGGACTCACTCACCAATTTTGAGCAAAATTGGACACTTTTTGGTTTTTTGCAAATTTTTAAGCCTAGGAGCACAGCACCCTTGGTGCTGTGCTTTTTCCCAGAGTATCTTCAGCAGGAAAATTTTACATTTTTGGATTCCTTGGCACAAGAGGAGAATGCTCACAAAATTTCAGCTCATTTTGAGTTGTTTTGGTCCCTCAAAAGGGCCAAAAACACCCATTTTTTCACCTTTCTGCCACCTTTTCTGAACAGGTGTTGTGCTCCTGGGAACCTTCACTGTTTCTACTTTTTGGGAAACTTCTAGAGATTATATTGAGGAAAAAAATGTAGGTTTGGAAAATATACATCCACAACTTTTCAACGGGCCATCTCGGAGCCTTTTTTGACATCAAGAAGGCCTCCAAAACCTAGTTGCAAGAAGACCTTTTTTAGTGTTGCACTCCTGGACATTTTTCAAAATCAGAGACAGAGTGCTGTGTTCCTGTGTGTAACTGTGCAGAATGTGCGTTTGGCAATTTTTCTTAGACATTTCAGGCCTAAAAGTCAATTTTATTTCCATTTATAGTCAGAAAATATATTTTGTTAGATATTTTTGTGCCTTGGGTTTTGCAAAGCCTTAAGGACAAGTTAGGATATTTCTCTTTGGCCAATAGGCTTCTAGATGCTCTAGTAGGCTCTCCTCTCCTTATTTGTTATATAAGGCATGAGGATTTATTGTAAACAGTTGGGACTTGATGTGTTATAGAGAAATACATGGTTTATGAGCTTGGAGAAGATATTTGGTTTCATGAAGTAAATGTATGACTTGTGTGGCTTGATGTTGGAGAAGCTTGCTTGCAAGATTCCATAGCTTGGTGAATGGTGATTTTTTTCTAACTTGTTAGTGTTTTCTTGTCCTCATTTTTTTTAGTCTTCTTGCTTGCTATAGATCGGAAAATTATAGGTTGAGATATGCTCATGGAAGCACCTCAAACCTCCTGCATGTTATAGTTTTGATGTTTCCTTCTTTTAGTTCATCTTAAGGAATTCTTGACTGCTCCTTAGGCCTACTAAACTTGTTCCTTTGTTTCATAAATGATCAGTTTGTTAGCTTATAAATATGATTCATGGTATGCCCTGCTTATTTAAATTTTTCAAAAAACTCATTGTGAAGCTTTCCTATGGAATATTGATTTATTAGGATAATGCAAAGAGGCCTTGTTTCGATCTTGCCCTTTGCCCATGATCATCAACTTGTTTCACAGTTCTTGATAGTTTGATATATGTTGTTTAGGAGTTCCCTCTCCATATATTTAATTTTTTTTTTATCTTATATGTTTTTTCTCAAAAAACTGAAGGTGGATTTCTAAAGTTAGGAGTTCTAATGCTTCTATGTACCGCTAGATTGTTCATCTTGTATGTTTATTAGTTTTAGTATCGTTCATAGAGATTAATGGTTTGCAGTACCTCATGAGTCATTGATTTCAGATTATATACATTTAATACCTCTTATTTTCTTCCCAAAACTTAATGTTCATTACACCTTATCATCACTTTAAGGATCCACTCACCTTGCTAAATCGGCCCTGCAATACACTCTACTTCAGAATTTAGAAACCTTAGACTTCATCTGACCCCATATCCCTATTGATTTGATATTCTCGCATTCCACCTATCCTACTTAATCATCTTACCCCAACCCAAAATAAACAAACAAAATTGTACTTAAACAACTAGCCTAAAATCAAATCACCCAAAGCAAACAAGTTCACATCCTTCGCACAATAGAGAGAGCCCTCTCTGAGTCTAGGAAGGCTAGGTCCTAGGACTCCAAAGATTGGTCTGATGTTACCATGTCATTTGGTTGGCCAATCTTCCAAATCATGGCTCACTAACATAATGGCGATCACGGTGAGACTCTCAGTAAGAAACGAACGTAGACTTCCCTAAACCTTTCAGCAACCCTTAGGAAAACTATCTTGTGGATTTATCCCACCGCTCACTAACATAATGGCGATCACAGTGGGACTCTGAGTAAGAAACAAACTTAGACTTCCCTAAAACTTTCAGCAGCCCTTAAGAAAACTATCTTGTGGATTTATCCCACCGCTCACTAACATAATGGCGATCACGGTGGGACCGAGTGCATAGTAGCCTAAAAACTCTTATTGGCTCTTTTAACCCTCAGTTAAACTTTAAAATCCTGTGATTTGTAAATCACCTCGTCACTTTCACCAACACAAAGGTGATCATTATGCAACCTCTGATGTCAGTGACAATCTAAGTATCCCTTAAGACTTCAGAAACCTTTGTCAAATCATAGAGAACTTAACTGATAGCCTAAGAGTAGAAACTAGTTATTTCATCATCCTAGAAAATTGATAACTCAGCTATAGGACACTCTTACAAGCCATTTGGGCTGCATATAGAAACTCATAAAAACCCCAAAACATTTCTAGATTGGCTTCTTGTCAGTATTGGTGGTGGACCATAGACAACATACCTTCAAAACAACTAAAAATATCCACCTGGCGACTCCACTAGCCTCTAGTAGACCTTCTAAAGTTTATTAAAATATCTATAGACTCTTGTAGTACTGCATCAAAACAACCTCAGAAAATCTAGAGCCTTACTCACACACACTGCAAGTTTGATAAACACCTAAAGAGGTCAGCTTTCCAAAAACAGTCATAAACTTTAGCCTCTCTAAATTTTGAATTTCAAAACTGACCCCATGAAGAATCAATACCAGATCTCATCTAGACCCAAACCCTCCTACTATAGTTGATGACCCGGGAAGAATTTTGTGGCAAACTTATAGGACCATTCATAGAGCAAGCTCTATACCTGAACATCTTACAGCATTGCGAGACCCCCGGTTTGACTTGCACCATACTAGAAACCTTTTCAGAACCAAGTCACAAAATAAAATCAACCATACTGATCTTGAGCCCATAGACTTGCAGCAGAGTCCTAGCGGAGAAGCTTCTCCTTCCACACCACCTGATATACAACTTATCAATCACTTCGGCTCTTTCCACCCCAAGTCTGCTCAGAATCAGTTTACTATTCCAAGTACCTCTGCCACACCCATTCACACCTCCACTGTGCAAACCACTCCATCTCATAGCACAAATCCTCCACTTGTAAATCCACCATTAGCTCCCACCATGGCAGCATGGTATGTGCCCCTTGTGTTACCACAACCTTTGGTACCTTTGCCAAATGATTACCAATCCAAGAACCCACACTTCACCAGGGCTGAATCCACTACTGCCCAACAGCATGTAGATAGAATGAATGATGATTTTGATTACATGGAGTTAGAAGAGTAAACCATGAAAATGAGAATGTTCGTTCAAAGCCTAGGAGGGGAAGCTAAGAAATGGTTCAAAATTCTAACTCCCAATAGTATTCATGATCTCCCTTCCCTTTACCAAACTTTTATAAACAAATGGTAAATCAAGAAAAACCCTCTTCAAATCCTATCGGAATATAGAAACCTCAAACGAAACATGGGGGAAAGTGTCCAAGACTATTGCATAAGGTTCAATAATGTTTACAACGTGCTACCTCCAAACATGAAACCCCCATTAGGCCTAGCCTTAGCTAAATTCCAGGAATGTTTTGACCCCGACATGGCCTACCAACTAAGAGAAAGAGAGACCCTTACTTTAGAAGACATGCAAAAGGGAGCTATAAGTGTAGAGGCCAACTTAATTGAAAAAAGGGCTAGGCTAAGATCAGAGAAGAGGGTAACATACAAGACGACACTATGCCCTCCACCTCCTCATCTGATTCCAAGATGGACAACCTTCTTAGGACCATGGAAAGAATAAGCATGAATGAAAGAACACCCCCTAGGGACAACCAAACAAACCCCCAAAACAAAAACCGGAATCAAAACTTTAGAAGAGACCCCCCCCAAAAAAAACCAAGGGAAAATGATCAACAAATCATACCACCCTTCCAAGATAACTATGTTGACGAAGGGGAAAGAGATATTGAACAACCAGATGAGAACCATCTAAACTTAATAGGCTCTGATAGTGAGGGTGAGATTTTTCTCATAGAAGAAGAACAAGCCTTTTTCTCCTCAAACCAAGATGAAACAAGCTATGAAGATTCTGAAGATCACGAATTGGGATTAGAAAATGCCATAATGGAATTCCATAGGCAATATGATCTTAGGAGTAGAAAAAACCAAGACAACTCCAAGAAAAAAAATTCAGACACTGCTGGTAAGAAAACTCCCAAGAACATTCTTAAAAGAATAGCAGACAATAACAATACCCTGGCTAAGAAAGTTGATCCTAACACAGATAAAACCAGCAAATCAAGTATTTGCACAATCTTCCCTAGCACCTCTGCTAGTAGCCCCGAGAAAACTCTAGTTACC
Organism: Pinus albicaulis; assembly: GCA_034641835.2. Lineage (NCBI taxonomy): Eukaryota > Viridiplantae > Streptophyta > Pinopsida > Pinales > Pinaceae > Pinus > Pinus albicaulis. The sequence continues at coordinate 1,033,896,525 of CM076584.1, forward strand.
AAAGCCCCGAATCAAAATCGGAAAATTAAAAATGTGGAAAAATTTATGGATGATAAAACTGATGTAAATATGTCTAAAACTCAAGTACCTTTCAGTTTTGAAGGAGAAATCATGAAAATCAAAATAACTATCCCTCTCACCGAACTGGTAGCTTAGAATATGTACCGCTCCCAAGTCTTGAAAGTCTTAAACATAGGAAATGATACCAACACTCTTAATTTGACAGATGATAAACTAGAGTTGTTGTTCGGACCCGAAGTAGATGGAAAATACCAAGAAGGAACCATTCCCCCATTCCATGTTAGCCTAAACATACACAAAAAAATCCTCCATAATTCCATGCTAGACTCTGGTGCCTCTCACAACCTCATGTCGAAGGTAGTGATGGAAATATTGGGCCTAGAAATAACCAGGCACTACAAAGATCTGTATTCCTTTGATTCAAGCAGAGTTAAATGCTTAGGACTGATCAAGGACTTATGTGTCAATCTGGCACAAATTCTTGCTAAGAGCCTAGTCATGGATATAGTCATGGCTGACATTCCCCCCAAATATGGCATGCTCTTGTCTCGATCTTGGGGAGCCAAACTTCTAGGAAACCTCCAACTTGACATGTCTTATGCTACCATCCCTGTTTTCAATCAAACCAAGAGATTGTATCGAGAAACCAACATGAAATATATGGTGAGTAGCCTGGATAGGCATAATAACACCCAGTTTATTCCATACATTCAGATTTGGATTCTTTTATCTTGTATAATGAACATGAGATTAGTGCACAAGGAAAAGGAAGTGAAAAAGAGTTAGGCCCACCATAACACTCAAATTCGCCCTCAAAAGAGGAAAATGATAACCAAAACTCTATCAACCCTAAACAACAACTCAGTGATAAACATGAAATGGAAACACTTTGGAACATGAGCTTTGATAGTTCATGCGGCAAGGCCGGTTCAAGGGCTAGTATGAGGCTCTCCTCCTCAGTTTACACTTACTTGAAAACTTAGGAGCTAAGATAATATCAGCCCAGGGAGATTCAGATTTGGTCATTAAACTGATCAAAGGTGAATACTCAACTAAGAAACCAAGATTAAGAGAATATAGAAATGTAGCCCTAGACCTCCTCAAAACTTTCGAGAAATATGAGCTCACTTACATTCCTAGAGCCCAAAACAGCATTGCCAACGAGCTCACCTTTGCCACCAGTAATTTCCAAATACCACTTGCAAATAATCAAAACCTTATCAAAGTCAAAAATCACCCTACGGTACCTGACAACATTAATCATTGGCAGGTGTTCGAGGGTGATGAACAAATTGATGATTTCCTACAATCTAGGAATGAGTTTACATTGACTAAACCTAGCTTGGGACATGGAAAAGATGACCCTACTGAAGATAAGAATCATGAAACAGAGTTTCCCTCTTTTGCTGATATAAATCTGATCACACGTCCTTATAAAGCTGAGATACGTGAGGACCTAGACCAAAGAGACCTTGAAGTCTTACACTGTAAGAACAATACATTACCAAGAGGCCTTGCACCTTTGGAAGAGTTGTTCGATTTTAATGATGTAGCTAAGAAACCAAAGATAGAGTCTATTGAGGCCGATGTAGAGGAATACAACATAGTGAACACCAGGGAAGCTAAAATTATCAAACTTTCTAAGACCCTTCCTCCTCACATAAAACATAAATACATTGAGCTTTTCAAAGAGTTTAAAGATGTATTTGCATGGGGGTACCAAGATTTAAATTCTTATGACACAAGCATTATTCAACACAAAATCCCTCTCAAGAAGAACCAGAAACCTTTCAAACAAAAGTTAAGAAGAATAAACCTTGTCTTATTACCTCTAGTTGAACAAGAGATCAAAACGATATATGACTCTAGGATAATAATTTCTCTCAGATACTCTGAATGGGTTTCCAACCTTGTGAAATTTAGGTAAAAAACTGGAGAAATCAGACTTTGTATTGACTTTATAAATTTGAACAGATCTTCCTTGAAAGATAATTATCCTTTTCCTAAAATGGACCACATACTTCAAAAGGTAGTTGGCTCGAAGAGGATCTCACTACTTGATGGTTTTTTCGGTTATAACCAAGTGCTAGTATTCCCAAGTGATCAGCACAAAACCACCTTCACCATACCTTGGGGTACATTCATGTATGTTAAAATTCCATTTGGGTTGATGAATGCTGGAGCCACTTTCCAAAGAGCCATGGACATAGCCTTTTCAGAAGACATAGGCTACTTCATAGTCATTTACCTCGATGAAATCACTGTTTACTCTAAAACCGACGAAGAGCACTTAATCCACCTTAGAAAAGTTTTCAAAAAGTGTAGAAAATATGGCTTGTCTTTGAATCCCAAGAAAACTTTGTTTGGTCTCGAGGAAGGAAAACTCCTCAGCCACATCATCTATGAAGAAGGAATCAAAATAGATCCCAAAAGAATTGAAGGCATATTGTAGATTAGCCATCCTAGAAACATTAAGAAATTGCAATCCTTTATTGGGAAAATCAAATTCTTAAGAATATTTATCCCTAACCTTGCAGAGCTCTTGAGAAATATTACAAACATGCTAAAAAAAGAGGTAGGAGTTAAATGGACTTTGGAAGCCAAACAATCTTTCAAATTGGTTAAACAAGCACTCACCCAAACACTAGTTCTGATAAGTCCTGATTTCACCAAAGACTTCTACATTTTCTCATTTGCATCTGAACATACTGTGGCTGCAGTGTTACTACAAAAAAACGTGATGGGAAAAGAACAGCCCATAGCCTTTTTCAGCAAATCCCTTAGGTATTCTCCCCTAAAATATAACATCATGGAAAAACAGGCCTTTGCATTAATAAAAGCACTGAAAGACTTCAGAGTTTATATTTTGCATTCTCATATTATTACTTTTGTTCCACACACAGCTGTCAAAGATATCTTAAATCAGGATCCCAATGGTAAAAGGGGAAAGTGGATTGCTATTATTTTAGAATATGATTTAGAAATTAGACCCACTAAACTGATTAAGGGATAAGGACTTGCAAAAATCATGGCTGAAACAAATCTACAAGCATTAGATATGAATTCGGTTGACTCTTTAGAAGAACAAGAAGAATGCACAGCTCCTCATGTTGAAGAAGTATTTTTAAATTAACCTTGGTATGCTGATATTCTTTATGTGATTTTCTATCTTAATTCTCCCCCTACCTTATCAAAAACAAAAGCAAGAGTCCTGAAACAAAAATCTTTAAAATTCTGCATTTTGGATGGAGTTCTATACTGGAAGAATCCTATTGGTATACTGCTTAAATGTTTGCTTGAGGATGATACAGGAAAAATCATGCATGAAATGCACGAGGGAGAATGTGGGGGCCATCTTTATTGGAAAACCACAGCTAACAAGGTCCTTAGAGCCTGTTACTATTGACCCACCCTTTTTCCCAACACCCACAAACTAGTCATGACTTGTCATAAATGTCAAATCTTTGATGGCAAGAGAAAGCTTTTACCTTTTCCCTTACATCTAATCATTGTTGAAGCTCCATTTCAACAGTGGGGTTTAGACTTCATTGGAGAGATCCACCCTTCTTCATCTTCCCAACACAAATGGATCCTCACCACTACTAATTACTTCACCAAATGGATAGAAGCCATCCCCTATAGGAATGCCACTGATTCAGTCATTATCAAATTTCTTGAGACCAACATTATGTCTAGATTCGGTTGCCCCAGGAAAATCATCACAGACAATGCAGTCGCCTTTACATCCAAAATAATGGTTGACTTCTGCTATAAATATCACATCACATTAGGACATTCCATAGCCTATTACCCTCAAGGTAATGGGTTGGTCGAGTCCTCCAATAAAAGCCTGGTCAGTATCGTCAAGAAACTTCTGGAACAAAATCAAAAGGCATGGCATGGAAAGCTAGTGCATGCACTATGGGGTGATAGACTAACCACCAAGAAATCAATCAGTATGTCTCCCTATCAATTAGTGTATGGCATGGACGCCATTTTCCCAACATCTTTAGGAGTCCCAGTAATGAGACTGTTACAAGAAGTACAATCAGAAGAAAATGACATGCAGAGAAGGCTGAACCAAAGTATCCATTTACAATAGATAAGAGAGGAGGTGTATAAAAAGACACAGTTAGTGTAGGAAAATATAAAGAAAAAATTTGACAGAAGAACCAAAGACAATGATTTCTAGATTGGAGATAAAGTGCTGAAATGGGACTCAAGGAGAGAAGACAAAGGTAAACATGGTAAGTTTGAAAACTTGTGGAAAGGTCCATTTATTATCAGTTCAGCCATATGAAACAATGCCTTATTTTTACAAGAACCTAATGGAATTGAAACATTTGGAGGTCTTGTCAATGGCAGGACACTAAAACACTACTTCTGCAAAGATTCCTAGCTTTAATTTTTTACTCATTGTACATACCATAGTTTGAAGAAAAATACAAACAGAGAAATAACACAAAAACATAAGAAAAGTAGAAAAAGAGGGCAGATTCTAAGAAAGCTACAGCCCCATACCCAAAAAATAACAATACTGAAAGTGTGCAAGTCTAAAATGCCACTACTAGTACAAAATGATGTCTTGTTCAGCTATCTAGCCTAATCATAGTTGAACATGCTTTAAATTTATTGTTGATAAGTTAGTGAGAAGAATGCTAGTCAAAATATTCGAACTTGACTTGTCAAAGAAAATAGATTAGGATATAATATACTGATTCCACATGCTCAAAACAGAACCAAAGAGGAAAATAGGGATGAATAGCAAACTATGTATCCTAGCCTTGATTTTTCTAAATCTCATGTTGTACAAAAATAAAATTTTGTGTGCAGCTTGTTTTTATGCCACAATTACATGATAAATCAGACTGTCTAATCCTGATTTGGTCATGTTTTCAATTTCATGTTTTAATCTAGTGAATGAAATCCTATCAAACATCTTAACCTTGACAGTTGAATATTATAGATAGAGAATCAAAGGATTTCATCAGCTTAATTTGAACTCCCAGAAGATATAAGTGTGGAAGTAGATAGTTTGTTTTCTCTTTCAAAATAAAATGTCAATGGGTTTGCCAGTTCAAGTGCACCCGAAGAATAAAAAATGTTAGGAAAAGTAGGTTGGGTAGGTACAGGTGAAGTTGAGCTAGTCATGCTTTCAGATTTTCAAATCACCATGTCAGGGAAGCAATAAATGAAAAAGAGAAAATTTCTCCCAATGGATGAGGCATTGGTCTTCACAAGCCAGAGATCTGCAATTCTGGACACCTCCTGAAAAGGAGTTGCCCTCCTCAAGTGGAGCCACTGTTAGTCATCATTAATTTTCACTTGTTTAGATGACTAAATTCTTTGTCTAGGTTTTCTAGAAACAAGATTCAAGGGATTTTGTTTCTTCTAGAAATCCCCTCAAACAGAAATTTTCACCTATCCCTCCTCTCTTGTCTGCAGTGGTCGATCTATCATCCTATGAGACCCCATCCTGAACTAATGTCCCTTACTCTATCCATGATTGCTACTTCTGTCTATAGCCCTCTACCTCTGATGCCTAAGCCCTCTTATCTCACAATTTGTTTGGCCAAGTTTAAACTAGGTTTTTCTCCTACTCACAAATGCCTCAAGCACTGTCAGTGTCAAATTTTTGTCTAGAAAGCCCTTCAAATTAAACTAAGGATGTCTAGCTGTATAGGATGATGGTACATAAGCAGAGTGTCAAAACCTTATATCTTCTTTCAAGACCTTGTTTCAAACTTTCAATCAAAATCCCATCCTAACACCTTGCAAATAAGTTAATTAGGTTTTCCTAGGTCATGCGCCATCATAATTCCCATACACCATCATTTCACAGAAAATAAAAGGTGAATTCAAGAAAACAAAGAGCTAAGGTTTGTCATATTCTAAAGACCACTTAAGCAGCCTCCAAGGGTGCCCACCTAGACCAACAGTAAAATCTGCAAAGAATAGACTATTATATCCAAGAATTTTACAGGAATGCCTTGAAAATTAGTCTAAAGAAGAACAGAGCCAAACAAGGACACCTAAGAGAGTTCATGAAATCATTGGAAATTGATAAAAGGTACAATGAACTGGAGGCTGCAGGGAAAATCAAGAGCTCATCATATAAATGGCGAAAGGACATCTAAGAGAGTTAAAAAGTCATTTACAGTGGATAAAAGGCACAGCACGCTGAAAGCTACAGGAAAGATCTTGATATCATAACAAGAAGTAAAATAATGCTCATACAAAGGTCTGTGCAAAATCTCAGAAATATTAGTAACATATGAGCAACCTGGTTCATCTCAGCAAAGATAATCATTGAAAAGATATTTTCTCAAGCATAAGAATGGTAGAGGGACAGCTGCCCTTTGCCACAATCCTGCAAAAGGAAAAAAGTTATCAAATGCGCCACAAGTTGAAGGAAAAAACTAAGACCATTATCGGGAAAAACAATCACACTAAAGAAGAAAACAGTACGTGAAATTTGGTTGAAAATACAAATATGTGACTATTTGACAAAACAGTGGAGAGATAGTTGGGCTATAAAAGCACAAAGACTCCTCAAATAAATCAGTGGGAACTTTGTTGAAGCAAGAGTAATCAATTTAGAAAGATGATTTTCTTTGAAAACTTAGAAGATAGTTTTGTCATCTTACTGAATATCCCCAAAAACTCAAACATTGGGATGATGAGAAAATGTACATGATAAGTGGAAATAAGAACCTCATTCATCAAACAGCAGAGATTGTCAAAACAAAGTTCCTAACTATCTTCAAGGGTAAGATCAAAGGGCATAAATTCCATTGGATCAAAGTATCAATTCTAAATTCTTAAAGGGTCAAAAGGAAGTGATTTTAAGGCATTACACACCTTTTTCACTGACAAAACAGAGCCTCTTTTTCAAACACTTTTTCCTCACAAATCAGCAATCACAGTCACAAGTATGTTTCAAAGGTAGGAGGCAAGTTCAGTTTTATATCACTCTGCACATATTCTCAAAAAACACAATTACCAAAGGTCTAGTCAACTACCCAAGCTGCAAAGAAATCAGTGGTTAAAAGACTAAAAGGACAAATAGAATCATAAAAGGGGCTAAAAGACTGAAAGGATAGTAAAAGCAAGATAAATGAAAGAATGCAAATTATACTTTAGGAAAAGGGGTTTAGAGTTTAATTCTTTCAAAAAGATGGTATAAAAACTTCAATAGCTTTTCTTCCCCCTCATTCCAACTTTGGCAAAGCATAGCGCAAATTTCCAGGCTTCAGAAGGCATCCTCGAGCATATTTCACAGATGTTGCACCTGTACATGGACGTTGTGTGCTTGCAATTTGCTCCTGTGTTTTTTTCTTAAGGACGTTGTGCCCCTATAGATAGGCACTGTGCCCTTCTGATTCCACCCGACGTGTAAAAACTACCGCCCACCAACACCCAACTTCACGTGCAGAGGCCGCCCAAGCCATAGGCAGTGCGCGTATGCCACTACTGCATTCACCCGAGTCTGCATGTAGAGGCCGCCTGGGCAATAGGCACTGCACGCCTGCCACTGCCCCCGACGCCTAACTTCTGCGTGCAGAGGCCACCCAGGCCATAGGCACTGCGTGCCTACCGCTACTTCCTTCGCCCAAGTCTACGTGTAGAGGCCGCTCGGGCCATAGACGTTGCGTGCTTACCGAAAAAACGCAGCATTGCCCAGAAATCTGCAGAGGCACCCAAATTTCCCAAATAGTGCTCAAAAATTGCATTTTTGCTATGAGAGTCAAATTTTAAGAGTTATTCTTCATAAATCATCACCTCTTCATAAATTTTTTTAATGATAAGGGCGCCCAGTAAACTCTAAATCTGTGTCAAACAAATTCTGAAGAAAGATTGAAAGGGAAGCTCAACCTATTGTTGCTAAGTCTCTGAAAACCTTGTTTAAAAACCTCAGTTCCTCATTCACCATTTCTCCTCATCATTTCATAAGCCAAAATCCTTTTATTTTTAAGAATTGGAGGAAGGGGTAAAGTAAGCACCATGTCTGAAGAGGAGAGTGCTGACCTAAACAATGAGACTCAAAGACCAAGTAAACAGTATAAGAAAGGAGGGAAGCCAAACAGGTTTGAACCTATAAACGCCAAAGAGTTGATAGCCTCTCCTTCTGTCTTTTCTTGTTTCCAATAAGAAGGGTGTTTTGAGTTATGCAACAAGGTACAAGAGATCAAAATCCATCCTCAGTTGACAGAACTATTTTCCCTAAGGCTTCACAGGCATAAATTTTATCTAGCAGGGGTAAAATTTGAGTTGACCCCCAGTGCTATCTCTAAAGCCACTGGGATGCCTTGCATAGGAGAAAGGTGGTTTAAACAGAAACATCTTGACTTGATCCATTATCATCCATTTTTAAAACCTAGTTTTCAAGCCGAGTGTAAAGCCATTTTTCCTTTTTCACATCTACTGGACAGGTATGCCCTCTTCATGAAGATTGTCATGAAATACTTTACCTATGAGGGTAGGTTCTCTAGAATCTACTCCTATCATATTAGACTCCTCATGCACTTCACTAGGACCAATTTGTTGAACAGACCTTATTTCCTCTGCAAAAGCATTAAAAAAATGTCCACCACCATGAAAAAGAGGCCTCCAACCCAGCAGATGACAAGCCTATTTCATCACTCTCTTATCAAATTCATTGTAACTCACCAATTGGAGCAACAAGGCATTCCTTGGAAGGCCTTTATTACCCATGATGATTTCACCACTTCATCCTCCATCCCACTACAAAATGTGCCATCATCTTCTCAAAATACTCCTTCATCGCCCTCCACTAACATTGGTTCACCTTCTTCACATGAATCACCCTCCCAAACAATCCTACTTCATACACCCTCCCCTAAGAAATATGATCAGGAAGAAAGCAGCGATGATCAAAATGAACAAAACAATGAGAGAGGAGATGATGAAATTGAGTAAGATGAGGAAGAGTGTGATGAAGATGAGGAATAATGTGAGGAAGATGAGGAAGAGTATGATGAAGATGAGGAATAATGTGAGGAAGATGAAGAAGAGTGTGATGAAGATGAGGAAGAATGTGAGGAAGATGATGGAGGGAGTGATGACCAAAATAATGAAGAGAAGGATGATGATAAAAACAGCAAGGGAAAATATAATGAAGGCCTTGAGGAAAACAGTGTTGATCATGAACAAAACAGTGAGAAAGAGTGTGATGAAGATAGAGAAGAAAATGATGCAGATGAAAAAGAAAATGAAGATGTAGGAAATGGCCAAGAGGAAAATAGTCAAAACAGCAGCAAGGATGAAGATGTTGGCCAAGAGAAAGACACTAAAAATAGCAGCAAAGATGAAAATGTAAACCTAGAAGAAAACATAGTTACAAGCAATGACACCAAAGATGAGAAAGGAGGTCAAAATGTTGAGTCCCATGGTGGAGAAAAGGACACTAAAATCCCTATAGCAGACAGTGACAAAGAAGAGGAAAGCAGCTATAAAAATGACAAGATTGATGAAGACAGCCCATAAGAAAATTTCAAAGTTGTTTTAAATAAATAAGGCGATGATGGCCAATATCCAAAGAATTATGGCAGTAAAAATAGCAATGAAAAAGGTGAAGAGATGGATAGTCCTAAAGGTGAAAATGTGTCAAACCTAGGTGCCTCTGACAGTGCAAAAACAAAGTATGGCAGTTTTGAAGATCCTCCTAGTGTTGAGAGTATGAAAGATGTTGAAATTAATGATCAAAGGGACTACCAATAGCAAAGTAGCAAGGAGATACATATAGAAAACCTTCTTGAAGAAAAGGACAACCCTAGGGTTGTAAATGATCAAATTTTTCAAGCCCAGTTTGTGACACCTCTCACCATTCCTTATCAAAGAGGTAGGAGGCATGTGTTTGCTGCCTCCAAAAGGCAATGGGCCATGCACTTCTCCTCAAAACCAGTAAAAGAAAAAATCACCAAAACAGTGAAGGACAAGGTCTCTCAAACAGTAGAAAGCAAAGTCACCAAATCATTGAGGAGCAAGGCTAAACTACCAAATAAAGACAAGGGTAAGAAGCCCATGAAGAGAAAAGGCAAGAAGACAATGAAAGAACAGGAAAGAAGTCATGAAGAAGAGAGGGAATTTGAGCTCATTCACATAGATAGTGATGAGGAAAATGAAACAAGGATAGTTAATTCTCTCTTACAGGACCAGAATGCACAAATCAAATACTTGGAGGTTGAGATAGAAAGATCAAAAGATCTTATTCATTTCCTACAGGTGAAAAACAATCAAATGAGTGGCCAGATGGCCATTTATGAAGCTCGGGTGCTCAAATACAAAAGAGAGGCTCAGAAATCACAAGTACAACTGGAGGAATACATGGGTGCCTATGAATAATATAATGACGAAGAGGGGAAATCTAGGAAGAGGCCTAAGACTATGGGTCTTAGGAAAGCTTTGGAAAAACAGAGAGAGGAAGAATCAGCCCAAGCACAACAATTTCCTCTCACTGAGCTCCTCGCCTTGGAAATTGAGCATGACAAAGAGACATGGCTTGAAAGGTAAAATATACATTTATATGCTAAGTTAGAGAAGGCAAACAAATATCCGGGCTTACAGAAAAAGATGACTGAGCACTACAAAAAGAGAAATCAGTTTACCAGGATGAAGCAAAAACTGCCCAAAGGAAGGGCCCGGTGCCAAATGATGTAAAATATTAAGCTAGGCTTGGAATTTTGGCTCAATATTTACTACAGGTCTCTAAGGACCCTTGAGGGACTCACTCACCGATTTTGAGCAAAATTGGACACTTTTTGGTTTTTTGTAAATTTTTAAGCCTAGGAGTGCAGCACCCCTGGTGCTGCGCTTTTTCCCAGAGCATCTTCAGCAGGGAAAATTTACATTTTTGGATTCCTTGGCACAAGAGGAGCATTCTTACAAAATTTCAGCTCATTTGGAGTTGTTTTGGTTCCTCAAAAGGGCCAAAAACACCCATTTTTCACCTTTCTGCCACCTTTTTTGAACAGGTGCTACGATCCTGGGAACCTTCACTATTTCTACTTTTTGGGAAACTTTCAAAGATTATATTGAGGAAAAAAATGTATATTTTGAAATTATACATCCACATCTTTCCAACAGCCATCTCGGAGCCTTTTTCGACATCGGGAAGGCCTCCAAAACCTAGCTATAAAAAGACCTTTTTTGGTGCTGCACTCCTGGAAATTTTTCAAAATGAGAGACAGAGTGTTGCGTTCCTGTGTGTGACTGGGCAGAATGTGCATTTGGCAATTTTTTTTAGGCATGTCAGGCCTAAAATTCAATTTTATTTCCATTTATATTCGAAAAAGATATTTTGTTAGATATTTTTGTGCCTTGGGTTTTGCAAAGCCTCAAGGACAAGTTAGGATATTTCTCTTTGACCAATAGGCTTCTAGATGCTCTAGTAGGCTCTCCTCTCCTTATTTGTTATATAAGGCATGAGTATTTATTGTAAACATTTGGGACTTGATTTGTTATAGAGCAATACATGGTTTATGAGCTTGGAGAAGATATTTGGTTTCATGAAGTAAATGAATGACTTGTGTGGCTTGATGTTGGAGAAGCTTGCTTGCAGGATTCCATAGCTTGGTGATTGGTGATGTTTTTCTAACTTGTTAGTGTTTTCTTTTCCTCAGTTTGTTTCAGTCTGCTTGCTTGCTATAGATCAGAAAAGTATAGGTTGAGATATGCTCATGGAAGCACCTCAAACCTCCTGCATGGTATAGCTTTGATTTTTCTTCTTTTAGTTCATCTTAAGGAATTCTTGACTGCTCCTTAGGCCTAATAAACTTGTTTCTTTGTTTCATAAATGATCAGTATGTTAGCTTATAAATATGATTCATGGTATGCCCTGCTTATTTAAAGTTTTTAAAAAACTCATTGTGAAGCTTTCCTATGGAATACTGATTTATTAGGATAATGCAAAGAGGCCTTATTTCGATCTTTCCCTTTGCCCATGCTCATCAACTTGTTTCACAGTTCTTGATAGTTTGATATATGTTGTTTAGGAGTTCCCTCTCCATATATTGAATTGTTTTTTTATCTTATATGTTTTTTCTCAAAAAACTGAAGGTGGATTTCTAAAATTAGGAGTTCTAATGCTTCTATGTACCACTAGATTGTTCATCTTGTATGTTTATCAGTTTGAGTATTGTTCATAGAGATTAATGGTTTTCCCTACCTCATGATTCATTACTTTCAGATTATGTACATTTAAGACCTCTTAGTTTCTTCCAAAACTTAATGTTCATTACACCTCATCATCACTTTAAGGACCCACTCACCTTGCTAAATCGGCCCTACAATACACTCTGCTTCAGCATTTAGACACCTTATACTTCATCTAACCCCATAGCCCTATTGATTTGATATTCTCTCATTCCACCTATCCTACTTAATCATCTTACCCCAACCCAAAACAAACAAACGAAATTGTACTTAAACAACTAGCCTAAAATAAAATCACCCAAAGCAAACAAGTTCACATCCTTTGCACAATAGAGAGAGCTTTCTCTAAGTCCAGGAAGGCTAGGTCCTAGGAATCCAAAGACTGGTCTGATGTTACCCTGTCATTTGGTTGGCCGATCTACCAAATCACAACTCACTAACAATAACCATCGTAAAAACATCATATCCGACTAAAAAACACATTCAAATTCGCTAACATCATCGTGATCATGATCATCTAACAAAACACAATTAGCATTATATAACATCATCACAACACAAACATAAAATATACATCTCATGTAAAACAACTCATGCTATCACATATACATCTATCTGCAAACTGCACATTAAATGAACATATCTAACATGACATAACAATATATGCATCATGATGATCACCAACATGTAAATTAAGTACAACTACAACATGAACATAAAATACATGGACCATATATATATATATATAGATAACTGAATAATGTTAAAAATATACAATTGCAATATAAATGTCATGGATCAGCTGGTGGTACAACAACAATAGCAATACTAGTTGAGGCCTGCTCAGTCAATGGTGCAGCCTCGACGGTCAATGGTCCAGCCTGCTCATGATCATGAGTATTGCTGGATGTTGCAGGCTACTGACTTGACATGGCCAATGGTCCAGCCTCATCTCCATAATGATTGCTACTAGATGCTAGTGGAGGCTGCTCATCTAGCACGGCGTGAGTTGAACGGTCATGAGATGATGAGTCGCTGCTCGCGGACTGTCGATCACGTGTTGTATCTTGACCATGCCTATAACTTGCAATAGTCCTCCTCACCCACGTAACTAAGGTCGTAGTTCCTACGACATGTCGCATCAGGTTGCAGATGTCACGTGAAATGCCTCTCCACCTCTATAACAGCCTACCATCGGCCTGTATGTCTCTTATATGAGCGGGCCTGATGCCCACCTCAATAATCAATGCAGCGAATTAGTCGCCCAACTCCATCCTATATCTAGTATCAAGCCGGCCACGCCTAGCAAAAGGTGGTATCAGTGCACCAGCAGGGGCAACTCTCTCTGCACCGGCCTCCTCATGTTCCTTGGCATTTGGCATGCCCTGGTTGTCTTCAGGATCCACACCTGGATCATGTGGTGGTGCCGGCATGTCCTCGCCATCAAAAGACCCAATGTATGCAAAATATATACAAGTACACAACAATAATTAGACAATTTCATTACACAATTTAATAAAAACAAGTTAAAGAACATGTTAGAATAAATTTAAATAAAATAGTAATATTACCTCTATCATCTAGCGACTCGTCATCTGTGAAGAGGATGTTGGCACACCCTCGCAGATCCAATCCAGCATAAGGACAGGGGACCATAATGAAAGGATGCAGCTCATCAACACTGGCTAGCTACTCTAGTACATCATGTGATATCCTCACTGGAAACACATTCTCGCCCCTCTTGGGCATCATCTGCCTCCACATGTGCATATGTGCCTCGAACATCGGCCTACAAAACTAGGCCTCGTCTCTGGAAACCTCTCAAAAAATAAACAAAAAAGCTCTAAAGCAAAAGGGAAGTTGACCCTCTCGTGTGCATGAGCACGACATCTATCTAAGGCTATACAAAACTACCGCAAAAAAATGGCAGACCACCTTACAAGTCATGGCTCATGTACTAAAGAATCAACATAATATAGAAGCGAGAAACTAATGCATTTCCCATCACTGGTGTTGTGTGAAATGGTCGAAATCAGAAGTGAGAGGCGCCTCACCTCCTCACTACCAAATGCACCAATACATAGTTGACCTCCAGCGACCTGAAAAACTAAAGGAGACAGTACATCTACTCCAATGTATCTCTAGGAGTACACTAACTGACCCCTTACTACATAGCCAGTTGTAACCTTTGGGAACGAGGTAAAATCCACCCCTCTCCTTAATAGCCCTGTAATGAAATATATGTCCTCCTCAGTGGGCATGTACCACTGGTTAGGACCAACCTGGAAAGCCTGTCGGTGGGAATTCCACCTATGGATAAGATATCTCAAAAACACACCATGGCCCTTTAGGGAAGTAGCCTCCTCATAGAAATTGAGGAGGCCTACCTGCCTTAGGAGCCCCTGGGTAGTTGTTGTAATACAGCGAAGGTATGCATCTCTCTCCCTCTCTTGTGCCTCCCACAAGCAAACCATGTCATACTACTCTACCTGTTATTGTTGTTGTTCCCCCTCTTCTCTCTGAATGATTTACATATTAAATAAAAAAAAAATTATTAAATGAGACATGTATTTAGGAATATACATATATAATTTTTTTTGGAAAAAAAAAACAGTCGGTGCGCCACAAAAAACAGTCATGCACCGGTACTGGTGCGTCTTTTTTTTGTCACGCACTGGTGGCGGTGCCCCATATGGCATTAAACGCACCGTAGGCAGTGCACCTGAAAATTTTCAGAGCACCATTGACTATTTACGGTGTCAGGAGTGCATGCGATGACTAAACTCTACACCCTGGCGCGTATAGCTGGGTCTGCGCACCGACCTCCTGACTTCATTACATAGTCAATGGTATGGTCTTTTACCAGGCTGTACTGTTGACCCTGTCGAAATTTTGAATGCGGTGCACTGACAAACATACCCACCCCGGGGTGGATATTTCCGTCAACGCACCGTGTTGCTGCTATTCCACATGGTCAACGGTGCGGCCGGCTAAATGGCCGCAATGCACTTTTTAAAAAAAAATTAAAATAACGTGGTGCGCCTTTCGGTACCACCCCGAAAAATGTGTGGATACCATTAGCACCGGTTGTGGTGCGGCCTATAAATTTTACAGGCATCACTTCTTACCAGTGCGAGCCGAACGGCTCAAGTGCACTGCGCAACAAAAAGAAAAAAATTTCTTTTAAATGGTTAATTTTAAGGTTATTTGAAATTCGAATCTGCTAAAAATCCTAATTATGGAAAAACAAGAAAAATACCTGTACATTTGGCCATCAAGGAATATTGGTTGTAGAATTTGCAAAAGAAAAATTTCCCACCATTTTGCAAAATGCAAGCTAGAGATTGGTGGGAAATGCACAGCAGCAGTGCGTGCAATGGGTGCAATGGGAGCACCGATGTCAGGGCGGCTCAGACAAGGATAAATTGCACCAATTCCTGAGAGCTCTAGAGCACTGAGAAAAGTGAAAAATGCGGTTTTTTGGCCATAATTTTTTTTTATTTAACATTGTTCTAGTGCGCGGGGTTTTATAGGCGCACCGGTGTGGTTTCTTAATACCACACTGGGCAGTTTCTATTTTGGCGCGGTGTTTTATGACGCATTGGTCCGAAAGAGTTGTAAAGAACCGGTGCTCTATAGTCATACGACGCACCGAGAAGGTGTGTATGGAGCGCACGGTGTTCGGTTTTCCAATGTTTTGTGTGCATCGATGCTTTCTCTTGTTGAGCGCACCGGTGTGGTTTTGGATGATAAGCACACCGAATGAAAAACATCCACAAAAAACTATGCCCGTCAACCTCCTCTAGTAACCTCCGCTAGAAACGGATTTCTGGGGTATTTTTATAAGGGTTTCCTCAAAAACATCCGCTAGAGGGTATTTTCCTTGTAGTGTGTCCTCTTCCTTGTTTCCATTCTTTTCCAACACTTGGAAACAACATGGTTCAAGCCACAAAAACTACATGGTTCTCATATGCCGCAAGTTTTATTCATTATTAACAATCTTCTTGTAATCAAAAGGAACATTAGAATACCACAACCTTTTATACCTTGCTTGGTTGTCTATAGTTTGAATTTGGGGAGAAGATCTTGTTGTAGCTCTTCTTATACAATGCTCACGGTCACGAGAATATTGTGATGTGTTTTCAACATCCTCTTTCCTCGATGGTTGTGGAAATGGCTTGGATTATTTACATGAAGAACCCATTACTTTTGTTGCCTTTGAACACTCCCCCTTAATGCATCCCAATCCTGCAAATGGATGAGTCATTCTTGGGCCATTAACACCAAGTCCTCCTCCTTTATACCCCATCGTGGTAAGGAGTCTCATGTCAGTTCCTAAAAAAGGTACCTCAATGCTTCCAACAGAAATAATATCGTATGAAAATTAAACTGAAAAATTACCAACGTTGATTACCTTAGCTATTGATTATGAATCATGTGATGATGGCTTCACTTAGCCTTTGTTGCACTTTAACTTTTCCAAGGCATATTTCATGGCTCATAATTGAATTTTCAATCTCTGCTTTTCCTCTTTTTCTTCTTGTAGAATTATCCTCAATTCAACATTCTCTGCTTGAAGGTTTTTGTTGATCTCTTTATTTGAATGATGATAAGAAGATGAACAAGAAGAAAATTCACCCAAAGATGGAGATGGAGCATCATCCTTTTCTCTCTCTTTCTCCCTTTCCTCTTTTGACATTTTCTCCTCATAATCTACATACATTATATCTACCATGTTTTTCCTTGTAGAGATATTTGTGATCCTCCATTTTACTTCTTGTTTCACACTTAATTCACAATCCTTGGCAACATGGTCAAACCGCTCTGATACAAAACTGATCCAATAAATTTTTGTGACTTTTTTCAAACAAAAATCCCCATCATACAGGAATTCTTACTGACACTTACATTTTCTTGTTAAATAATGACCAATGCATATTCTAAAAAAATTCAGCAAAACCATCAACATGAAACAAGGAACAAATAATCATAAAGCACGCATAAACGCATGATATGATAATGAAGTTCACCCAGTGTGGGATACGTATCTGAGCCTAGTGTCAAGAGTGGGGAGTTCGCTTCATTAGTTGTTGCAAGAATATTATGAGTACATGATGTAATCTCTATCAATACAAGGATGAACCCCTTTATCTAGAGTGGCATGTCTCTCTAGACATGGATGAAAAAATTGTTGCTCAGATCAGGAAATGGACTATGCCATTACAAGGAAACAGGACATGGATTGTGCACCCTCATTTCTCCTATATTCTCCATGGTTCCCTTCGAACCATTTGAATGTAATTTTATAACAAAGTGTAGGGTGAATAAGACATGTGTATGGTTGGAACAATGGTTGACATATTCATATTAATTTACTTGTTGTTGGGGAGGTTTTGGGTTCAAAACCCATGGACTCGTAATTTTGCTTTGTTATGGTTTTAAAGTCCAATTTTGGTTTTAATATAGTTTTCAAACCATATAATATATGGAAATCATATGTGAATAGTGTAAGGACTTCCAAAAACATGAGAATAAGACAGAAATGGAGGTTGCACCATGACAAGGCCACTTGGGCCTGATTTGCGGTGCCATGTGGCACCATGTGATTTGGATATGTAGCAGCCTCTCATTGGTCCACATCATATGCCACATACTTTCCATGTGTCGAATTGTGGTGTTGCCACATCACCTGCTTGTGGGTCCACCTGGTTTGTTGACTAGGCTTCCAAATTAGCTCTGTGGGTCCCTCTACGCCTACGGACTTCATTGCCACATGCCATCTGTAGACCTTCTACATGGGAGAAGGTTGACTTTCACTTTCACTTTTTTTATGTTTGGTACAAACTTGAAACTATAATAACTTTCTTATACAAACTCGGATTGAGGCGTCGCATGCATCATTGGAAATATCTCGCTAATATCTACGACTTGGTATTGGTTTCATAAACTTTTGAACACTTTAATTTTTGAGGTTTCTTGGAGCCACCGGGATCAATCTATAAATAACTACTATAGAGAGATAATAATGGCAATGCATTGACATATTAGGTTTAAATGTGTAAGATACCCTCCTATAAGTACCTTAAGTTTTTCATCAAATACTAAGTTTTTCTTGGTCTGGTCTTTGTGAGACTTCATCGAACAGTTGGGATGCAAACTACTGTAGGTGCATTTTTTCTTGTTTTTGGTCTAAATAAACATATAATACAAAAATGTATGCTTACAAAAATACTGCATAATAGAAATATGTTGCTAATAATAAACTCATGAAGAAATATTTATCATTTGTACAATAAGGAGAGTCATACAATATCCATTCCATCACTAATTATAACCTAGAAGTTACAAAATACCAATATAGATTACAATAATGAACAAGATGAGGGAACCTGATATGTCTTTCCATAGTGATATCGGTCCTTTGAGGTATAGATAAATCAACATTATCCCTTTGAATTTTGGGCTCATTCTCTGAAGTATAAACAACACCTTCTCAATGTATACAATCAACAAAAAATCACAACTACTTCTTAGAAATGGCAGCTCCCATGCACTGATATTTAGTGTGACTCCACAACTAGCGAACAAAGACTAACACAACAACCACTTGAGGTTAAAAATAAGCCCACAAACTCTGTTAGAGTCAACAAGAGAACTCAACCCTTCAATTGGTAAAACTTGCCCCACAACACAGTATAGTCTCATCCCAAAAACACGATTCAATCTCCAGCAAATGAAGTGAAACTCAGCCTTTCCATATCACCAACTCGACCCATTGAATATGTACCAAACTAAGCCCCTTAATGACTAGAAAAATTGTTGCCTTCAGTACAGAACTTGGCTAGAAAGGTAAAGGAGGTAGCTCTACCTTATATAGTGGTGAACTCGGCTCTCCTTGAGCTTAAACTCTTGGTCACTTTAATGGGTATGCACAAGTTTTCCAAGACATAAAGGAAAACCCATATTAGAAAATAAAATCAATTGATAACATGAGGGTTTACTTCAATAAGTATCTTGATCTCCTTGAAGCACGATGGTGAAAGCTGAGTGATTTCTGTGAAATTTCTGTAACCAAAATCCTATTGCAGCAACTGGAAATTATTATCTTAATTGTTAATTGTATTTAACAATTTATTTGTTGTTTTCTATGAAAAATAATGAATAAATCACACTGTAATCTAAACAAATAAAAATGCAGAAGAATAAGTGTTGGAATAAATGTTATCACACACATAAAATGAACACAATTATTTTTGGACAAAAGATGCCGGAAAAACCCAAATTCGGAAATCCGGTGCAGCACTCAGGGTTTTATTTTATTATGCAGCAGTGAAATCTGAGTACATATATGGATGCCCAACTGGAAATCCATAAAACAAGAAAATCTAGGAAAAATACTGAAGGGAAATAACCTTCTCCCACAAGTAATTGTTGGCATGGATTTTCCTACCAAAACTCGGCCACCTAGAGCTTTGCATCAGCCTCTGCGCTGCTCTCCTTAGCTAGCTAGACAGCTTGCCTTGGATTGGGCTCTGATGAATTTTTTCTATGTTTGGATGATTAGGAAATCGTCTCTCCGACCCTTTGGGACTTCTTCCCAGCCTCTGGAACTGAGAATGATTTTTCCTTCCTCAAAATCAAATTACCTAATTAAAGCAACTATGGTGTCCCTCAGTGTTGCCTCTCTGAGATAACTCGTCGCTCTTACTACTGCCTCTCCGAATATGGAAAATAGTTCCTCTCGGTCATTATTCCTGCCCCTCACATTGCTTCGATCGCTCTAACTATCTCTCTGGAAACTAATTGTTTCTACTCAGAGAATCGATCTTCAATTGAAATTGAACTCTCCAATTTTTTTCTCCATCACCACATCGACCTCCTCTTATAATCCTTAGTTGGAGAACCAATGTTCAAGATTAAAACTTAATCAATGGCTAGGATCATCTTATATTCGATCTGTGTGAGTTTCTAGATGATTCTCGCCTTGAATTAATTAATTCTTATTAATTAACCATATTCCTTAATTATAGACTTAGAAAATATTTAAAAATTGGTTAATAATCTAATTAATCCACTTATAGGTGGAATTTCCATAAATGATTTCTGGGTTTTAGAGAACTTGTGTATTCTAGCCTCTCCACAAAATTTCATGGCTAGAACACATCTGATACTACAAAAAATAACACTCCCTCTTAGTGAGGGATGTGTTCTAATGCTACACCTACTGCCACAACACCCTGTCTTTGCATCATCTCTTGTCACGTTGTTGATGTCTGGCTATTGTTGCCCACCAACCACTACGCAACTCTGATATGTGATGAATCTTTGTTTTCGCTAACCCTACTGAACTTCTAACAACACTACATATGCACTGCAACTGTGCTTCATCTATTGTTGCTACAAACACAACATCGACAACAACAAAACACCCAAAACAATGAACCAATTGTGTTCAGTATGATGCATCTGTCACCCAAGTCTTGATTTCTATTAGAATTGGCAGTGTCACTGAGGAATTTACGTTGCTACTAACTCTGCATTATTGCCAACTCTTCAATGTGCTTCCCAACATCTAACTCCTACTAGTCTCTACAACTGTCACTCTGGCATCTGACTACACCAACTGCTAGTGGTCCATCTTCCTATTGAATATTGTGGGCTCCTATATCAAGGTATTGATCCAAGAGGTGGACTCCTTAAGGATCCTTCCCATATGTAGCACTCTGGGGCTACAATACCAAGTCACCCCACCTCACTCCTAGAGGTATATCAGCGAACATAGTGAAGTCTTCCTCCAAATTAGAGGAAGGCCTATCGATCTCTGCAAAAGTTGCATGTTGGTCATGTTTATCCTATTTTTCCTTCTTCCTGAGAGGACACTAGATAATGTAGTGGAAAAACTCACCACACCTGAATCATTTGACCTTCCACGGGTCCTTCTTCTTCTTCATGTGCTCCCCATGTCCCTAACTGGGACCCTTAAATGCAAGGTTCACATTCTCCTCTTCCTTCACTATCTTTTTCCCATTATTGTTGCCACTATTGGAGCTCTTAAAAAATCTCGTCTCAACTCCTCTTGCTGCAAATCATCCCACACCCTATCCCATCCGGGTAGTGTGTCTCTTCCCAATATACTTTGGACAAAGTCTTTCCACTCCTCAGAGACATTATCGAGTGCCAATATAACTAGCTCTATGTGTTGAGGAGATGCCCCAACAATTGAAAAATTATCTCGAACCTCCTGAATTCTGGTAAGGAAGGGGTCTATTCCTTCCCCTTTCTGCATCCATATGCATCTTAGCTTATCCTCAAGGTATATCTTCCACTTCTCGGAAGTACCCTGATACAACTTGGAAAGAGCATACCAAATTTGCTTGGCAATATCCTTTCCAGATATATGTGAGACTACATGATCCTAGACTCCATCTAGGATCAATGCTTCATTCCTACCATATCCTTTCTATACTCCTTCAGCTGATCTGCATCCGTGGGAACTGCCACCACATTATCGATATATGCCTTCGAGCCAAATTCATCTAGAATGAAGGAGATCCTTACCTTCCAAATGAAATATTTGGAAGCACCATCCAACATGTCCTAATATCTCTGCCCAGCAGTGGCCAACTTTGATAAATGTCAAAAATTCCCTCTTCCCCTGTGCTCGGTTGCTGCTCTGCTACTCGCAATCCCTCCTGGAATGCGTGGCACTTCTAGTTGCTACTGTTGATTTGCAACTGGAAATTTGAACTTCTGAGACTAGAAGTTCCCTGAGAGAAATTTTCCCCCAGTCTATGCTCTTCTTCCACTCGACGCAGGTTCTACTCTAGAAAAAAATTTTAAAACCCTCTGTGTCCAGCTAGAGATCTTCCCAATGAAAATACTGGATTTCTCCCTCTACCTCTGGAGCTACTCAATCTGGAAAACTCTTTTTTTTTTGTCACTCAAAAAAAAAAAATTTATCAAGCAACTCGGCCTCTTGGAAAAGTGATTGCGCTACCCCTGCGAATTCCAGCCTATTGCTCTCACTGAATAATGAATTTCCTTCTTTTCACTTATGATCTCTCCAGTTGATAAACTGCACTATGATACCATGTGAAAATTTTGTAACCGGAATCCTATTGCATCAACAGGAAATTATTCTCCTAATTTTTAATTTTATTTATCAATTTATTTGTTAAATAATTTTTAAAACCCTCTGCGTCCAGTTAGAGATATGTCCAAAGAAAAATATTAGTTTTATCCCTCTACCTCTGGAGCTACTCAATCTTGAAAACTCAAATTTTGCTGTCACTAAATAAAAAACAATTTTTCTCAAGAAACTCGGCCTCTTGGAAAAGTGATTGCACTACCCCTGGGAATTCCAGCCTGATGCTCTCACTGAACAATGAAAATACTTCTTTTCACTTCTGAGCTCTTCAGCTGATAAATTGCACTCTGATACCATGTGAAAATTTCATAACCAAAATCCTATAGCATCAACTGGAATTATTCTCCTAACTGTTAATTTTATTTAACAATTTATTTATTTATTTCTACTACAAATATTGAACAAATCACACTGAAATTTACAAAAATAAAACTATGGAAGAATAAATGTTGGACAAAATGCTAGCACACACACATAAAATGAACATAATTATTTTTGGACAAAAGTCCCCAGAAAAAACCCAACTTGGGAAAACTGGTGCAACAGTGAGGATTTTATTTTATTATGCAGAAGTGAAATCTGAGTACTTCTATGGATGCCCAATTAGAAATACAAACAGCAAAAAATATAGGAAAAATACTGAAGGGAAATACACTTCTTTTGCAAGCAATCTTCGACATGAATTTTCCTACCAAAACTCTTCCACTTGGAGCTTTGTGTCAACCTATGTGCTGCTCTGCGTAGTTGGCTAGACGACTTTCCTCGAATTGGGCTCTGATGAAGTTGTTTTGCCTTTGGATGCTAAGAAAATCATATCTCCGACTCTCTGGGACTTCTTCCCGACCTCTGGAACTAAGAATGGTTTTTCCTTCCTCCAAATCAAACTTCCCAGCTAAATCAATTGTCTTATCCCGCAATTTTTCCTCTCTGGGATAACTCGGCCCTCTTGTTGCTGCCTCTCTGGATATGGAAAATTTTTCCTCCAAATAATTGTCCCTGCCCCTCACACTACTTCGATCTCTTTGACTCTCTCTCTAGCAACTGACTTTTTCTACCTAGGAATCGATCTTCTAGTGAAATTGAACTCTCCAACTGTTTTCTCCATCACCACATCGACCTCCTCTTATAATCCTTTGTTGGAGCACCAATGACCAGGATTAAAAATTAATAAATGGCTAGGATCATCTTGTAGTCGATCTGTGTGAGTTTCTAGATGATTTTTGCCTTGACTTAATTAATTTTGATTAGTTAACCATATTCCCTAAGTTTAGACTTAGGAAATATTTAAAAACTGGTTAATAATCTTATCAAGCCACTTCTAGGCGGAATTTCCAGAAACGATTTTTGGGTTTTGGAGACTTGTGTATTCTAGCCTCTCCACAAAATTTCGTGGCTAGAACACATCTGATGCTACAAAAACTAACAATTTCTCTCTCCAACTAGTTAGGGTGTATGGTATCAACATTGAAACTAGCAATTTGTAAGTAGGGTTTCCAAAAACCTAGACTCTTCTCCAAAATCTCTCCAATATTTATTTTTCTCAAATGGAAAAAGACTAGAATGAGGAGAAATTCCTAATTTTCCACTTTTTATAACTCATTCGACACCTTTTCTCTCTTTTTACCGTTTT
This sequence comes from Pinus albicaulis, assembly GCA_034641835.2. NCBI lineage: Eukaryota > Viridiplantae > Streptophyta > Pinopsida > Pinales > Pinaceae > Pinus > Pinus albicaulis. Next base: position 1,033,920,497 of record CM076584.1, read on the forward strand.
ATTTTTATAAAGTCACCTTAGTGGATTTTTCACTTTATAAATTAAAAATGACTCTTCATTAGCCTAGAAAATGTCCCCATTTTTGTCACTTTAGCATTTATAATGTTTTCCCTAAGTGAATCATATTCCCATAGTTAATTGTTTCCTGGATTAGCCTATGGGGACTTTATTAGGCTAGAGGAAGACCCCCATATGCCTCATAAGTGGTTGGGGACATTATAGTCCTCCCTACCCAAGATTTTTTTTCCCTCAAGAAATTTTAGCCACATAAGTTTGAGTACTTGTTCACCCACCCAAGTGGCATACTCAACCAGTAAATCCTTCCACTTCACCAAGTACTACTTCACAATCCTTCTCAAATTTTGTTCCCTTGTCTCCATAATTTCCACGAGAACCAAGACTAGTTCCCCTTCTTCATCCAAGGGTGGAAGCTTGGTAGAAGTAACTACATGTTTCACCAGATCATTTTTGAGGCATGAAACATGGAAGATGTTGTGAATATTACACCCTTTTGGAAGCTCTAGCTAGTAGGCCACTTCCACAACTCACCTCACAATTTGGTAAGGCCCATAGAATCTGGGTTTTAAATTTTTTTCACCCTTCATTTGGAGTGATGATCTCTTGTACAAATAGATGAAGGTATAGCCTGTCTCCCACTTCAAAGCTACGCTCTACTTTGTGATTTTTCTGCGTAAAGATTTTATTGGTTCTATGTCATCTAAAATTTGTCTTTGAGGACCCTTAAATATCTTGGCTCTCCTAAACCCAATCTTTGGTCAAAGTGGTTCTGTTGTCTCCAAATACCTAATCCGAAAATGTTTGGGCATCATATACATACAATGCTTTAAAGTGCGTCATTCCAATTGACATATGGAAAGTGGTGTTATATCAATATTCCCCCAAATTCAACCATTTCACCCATGATTTATGTTGGCCAAATACATAGTTCCTGAGATAGCCCTCCAACCATTTATTAACTATCTTGGTTTTCCCATGAATTTTTGGGTGGTAAATAGTGCTTGGTATTAGCTCCATACCCACATGTCTAAATACTTCCTTCCATAAGCCTCCCATAAATCCAATGTATTGGTCACTCATAATGGTATTCACCAACCCATGCAATTAGAGGAACTCTCTGAATAACAACTCCTCCACTTGTGCCACTGAGTATTTTAAAGGTATGGAAATGAAGTGTGTGAACTTATTAAGTGTATCCACCACTACATACATGTAGTCTTTACCTTGTACCTGAGGTAGCCTAGTGATGAAGTCCATCGAAATGTTATCCCATTTATGTTCGGGGATGGGGAGTGTTTGTAGCAACCCCGCCAGATGAGTATGTTCAGTTTTTTTTTGCTGGGAGATGTTGCATTCTTTCACAAACATCAATAAATCCATCTTGAGACCCTTCCAAGTGGACCTCTCCTTGATTTTTCTATGGGTTTTCAATTATATCGGGTGCCTTAATAGGGGTGAGTTGTGAGTTTCCTGCATAATTTTCTCTTTGAGTTGTGATTCTAGTACCAGATAAATTAATTCTTGTAGTCACATGATGTCATCTATGACCTGATATCTATCATTTTGGATCAATCCCTCTAAAATATCACAACCAAATTTATTTTTGGAGTATTCTATGAGCATGACTGACTTCCAATCCTCTGTAATCTCTATGATTAAGAGAGTAGGTGGCATCCTAGAAAGGGCATCTGCTACCACATTGGTTTTTCCCTTGACATACCCAATTTCAAAGTCATAGGCATGTAATTTACTGATCCATTTTTGTTGTCTCTCATTCATCTCCTTTTGTTCCATGAGGAATATTAGGCCATTATGATTTTTCTTCACTTTGAACCTATTTGCCGTCGAGTATAGCATGAACTTGGATAATGCATGCATAATGGCCAACATTTCCTTGTCATAAATTGAATAGTGTCGCTCATAGTCTCTGAGTTTATGGATCTCAAATGCTATGGGGTGGTGATTTTGCATCAAAACTGCTCCTATTCCCATCGTCAAAGCATCACATTCTAGCATGAATGGCTAGGTGAAATTTGGTAATGCTAGCACAGGATATTAACTCATCATCTGCTTGATCTAGGTGAAATCGAGAAATGCTATCACAAGACATGAACTCATCATCTGCTTCATCTTTTAAAAGGTTTAATATGCTTCATTGGACCAACTGAAAGCCCCCTTTTTGGTGAGGTCTGTTAAAGGTCTTATTAGAAGCGAGAATACCTTAACAAACTTCATGTAGTATGTTTAAATACTGTGGAATATCTTCAACTTAGTTACTTTTTTCGGGGTAGGCCACTCAATAACATCATTTCTTTTCTCCAGGTTCAACTGAACTCTTTCCCCTCCAATCACATGTCATAAGTAGAGCATATTTTTCATCCTAAACCCACATTTGGATTCTTTTTTGTGGAGTTCATGTTCCTCCATAATCCCCAATACATTGTCCAAGTGTACAAGATGGTCTTCCCAAGTGTTGTCGTAGAAAAGTATGTCATCAAATAATACCACCAAGTACTTCTGAAATTTTTTATTGAAGACATGGTTCATACGTGACTAAGAAGTTATGGGTTCATCGGTTAGCCCAAATTCCATAACCAAAAATTTGTAGTGCCCATCGTGGCACCTAAAGGCAATCTTCGGGATATCATGCTCTCAAACCCAGATCTGATCGTAGCCTAAACGAAGATGTATCTTTGAAAAATATTTGGCTCCCATTATCTCATCCATCAACTCATCTATTTTTGGAATGGGATATCGGTTTTTTTTTTCCTCTTATTAAAATCCCGGTAGACAATACACATTCACAAGGTACCGTCCTTCTTCTTAGCCATCACCACTAAAGAAGCGAAAGGACTGGAACTAGGCTGAATATGACCCAACCTCAACAAATCCTTAATTGCCTTCTCAATATCATCTTTGAAAACCTTAGGATGTTAGTAGGGGCTAGTAATGACAATATACACTCCTTCCTCCAAATATATAGCATGTTCAAAGCTTTTGTCTAGAGGTTTACCAGGGGGAATGTTGGCAAAAACTTTCTAATGTTTATGGAGAAATACCTGAATTTTGTTTGAATGTTGTCGAGATTGTTCTAGTTGTATGTTGTCTATAATTAAGCACTCGATTTCTCACTCAAGGTCACCCCACCGTAACATTTCTTCCATGTTGTTAGATGATACTATCTTCAGTGGATACTAGTGCATGACTCTCAAAAGCACCTTATTGCCATCTGTTGGGTCAATGAATTCAATCTCAATGTTCCTTTGGTTGGTAGTGTATGAACCAATGTAATAGATCCATTGAACTCCTAGAACCACATCGGTGTCTAGCACATCCACCACGAATAAATCATTTTCCATTGTATAATTCCCCATGGTTAGCTTCAGCTTGGATACATATCTAGTGCAGTCGATCTGATGGCCACTTGGTATGGCTATTATGAAGCTAGTGAACTCCTATGTCAGGATCTCTCTCTGATCAACCAGGGTTGCATATATGAAGTTATGGGAAGCCATAACATCAATTAATGTTATCACCTTATGCCCCACCATAACTCCTCTAGCTCTAAAAGTATGCTACCTAGGAAATCCTAACATGGATGCGATAATTTGGGCTTTACCTCTAGCCTGTGAAGTCTCACCCTCGAATTTCTAGTGTCTCTATCCCTATGATTTCTCCATTGTTGTCTCCTCATCCTCATCATTAGTGTCACTTTCTACGTACACCTCAATATAGCAGGCCTTTCCCACCTTATCCTTCCCCACACATTTGTGCCCTAGTTCCTAGGGATCTTGACAACTGAAATAGAGCTTCTTCTTTCTCAACTCCTTCCGGGTCTCCTCATCCATATTTGGTTTCATGATCCCCTCCTTTTTAAAAGGTTTGACCTATTTGCTATTTTTTGGAAATGAAGGCTTAGGAGGGAATCTTCTCTTAGTAACAACATCCTGCATGTCCCTGGCTTTGTTAATTGCATCTTGAAGAGTGGCTAGTTGATACCCCTTAACCCAACCACGTAGAGGTTCACATAGCCCTCCACAAATAACATAATCATTCAAGCCTCTAATATGTTTGTGACCATAACTACTATTCTCTAAAACTCTGAGATATATGCCTCTAGAGTGCCAGGCTATTTGAGTTGTGCCAACTCCTTGTAATGAATCTCCAAATCCTTCTTATCTAAGAACTCTATGAGTCTCTGAGTAGACTTAGAATATGAGGTGATGTTGGCATGACCCATGGTCACTAACCCATGATACCACCACTCATGGGATTCCCTATCCATATGTAGTGTTTCCAACTTAATGGCATCAACCTAGGTCATCTGATGTAAATGAAAATAAGTGTGTAGATTTTGGACACATGATCTAGCTAAGAATTTCGATGACCCATCAAAACATGGAATAAACACCTTCCCTAGTGTCTTTTGGAGCTCATTGTTATGCCTCATTGCCTTCTGCATACCCTTGGGCTTGTTCTTCATCTTAAGGTTGTAGAAATTTTTTAAGCTCATGGCAGCTTGGAAGTCTCGCCCCAACCTCCTATACTCCAGATAATCCCCAAAGGGAATTTCGTGGTCATTTTGTTCCACTTGTTCAGTTGTTGTCTCGCTGAGATATTGTGGCATGTTAGATTTGGATGACTTACTATGTATGTGGGTTTGGTTGTGTATGTTTTTGCATACATGGCCAGCTTCTCCACTATTAAACTCCTCGCCATTATTGGGATCCTTATTATGCTTCTCCCCCATTGTTGTTTCGATGGAATCCCCTTTGTTGCTCAAGTTTTTCATCGACTCCACCATCTCCTTTTGACCCATATCCAAGTCATTCAGGACACTCAACAACCTTTTACATTCCTGATTTTCCTTATCCCCCATGAATTCCTTCCCTTTTTTAGAGGAAATTCTTCTCCTTTCACTTTGTTAGGTTTTTCTTCTTCTTCTTCCCACAAAGGAGTGGGCTCCCTTACCTGGTAACTCCCTCTATAAGGATACCAATAAAATGTTGTTCCTCATGACTCATCAAACCTCACTTAAAGTCTATTATTCAAACCCAATAATTGTCCAAGACCATGCTCTGGTACCATTGTAAGATACCCTCCTAGAAGTACCTTAATTTTTTCATCAAATTTTTGAGTTTTGCTTGGTCTAGTCTTTGTGAGATTTTGTCGAATAATTGGGATGTAAGTTGTTGTAGGTGCAATTTTTCTTGTTTTGGTTTTAAATAAACATATAATACCGAACTTTATGCTGAAAAAAACACCCTAGACTAGCAATATGGTGCTCATAATAAACTCAACAAGAAATATTTATCATTGGGACAATAAGGACAATCATACAATATCCATTACGTCATTGATTATAACCCAAAAATTACACAGTACCAATAGAGATCACAATAAGGAATAAGATGAGCGAACTTGATATGTCTTTCCACGATCATATCAGTCCTTTGAGGCAGAGATAGACTACTGCTAACCCTTTCAAGTACGGGCTTGTTCTCTGAAGTATAGATAATCCCTTCTCACTGTATAAACTCGGCAAAAACCCAATCCTACTTCTTAGAAACGGTAGCTCCCACACACTAATATTTAATGTGAATCCAAAACCAACAAATAAATGCTAACATGGAAAAAACTGGAGGTTAAAAATCATCCCACAAACGCAACTACAGTCAACACGAGAACTCAACCCTTCAGTTGGTAAAATTTGTTGCACAACAGAGTATAGTCTCAGCCAAAAAACGTGGTTCAATCTTCAGAAAATAAAAGGAGACTCTGCCCTTCCCTATCAACAACTCAACCCACTAATATGTACCAAAATAATCCCATTAATGATTAGTAAACACGTTGCTTTCAATATATAACTCGGCCAACAAGGTAAAGGAGGTAACTCGACCTTCTATAGTGGTGAACTTAGCCCTCCTTGTGCTCAAAATATTGGCCACTTTAATGGGTATGCATAACCTGTCCAAGTGATAAATAAAAAACCATATTAGAAAATAAAATCAACTGATAACATCGAAGGCTTACTTCCTTCTACAAGTATCTTGATCTCCTTGAAGCACAAGGGAAAATTTTGAGTGATTTCGCTCTCCAACTAGCTAGGGTGTGTGGTCTCAACACCGAAACTAGCAATCTACAAGTAGGGTTTCCAAAACTCTAGACTCTTCTCGAAGATCTCTCCAAAAAAAAAAAAATTTGAAATGATAAAATACTAGAATGACGAGGAACTCCTCATTTTCTCCATTTTTATAACTTGTTTGCCACTTTTTCCACCTTTTTACCCTTTTATTTTTATAAATTCACTTTAATTGTTTTTTTCTTTATTAATTAAAAGTGACCCTTCATTAGCCTAGGACATGTCTCTTTTTTTTGTCACTTTAGGATTTATAATGTTTTTCCTAGGCGAATCATGTTCCCTTAGTTAATTTTTACCATATCTTTACCTACAAGAACTTTATTAGACTAGTGGAAGTTCCCCATATGCCTCCTAAGTGGTTGGGGACATTACAAAAGGTTGGGATGCTATTGATTGGGAGAGGTTCATTATCTTTTATGGATTAGTCATGTGAGGATCAAAGAAGAGGAAAACTTGCATGTATGGGAAGAAACCTAGCTAGTGTGATATATACTCCAAATTTTGGTTATCATCCTTATGTGTTATAGTTATGGTATAGAATATGATATGGCAGTGGAAGGGTATTTGGAATTTCAAATGCACTATGTCGTTAGTTCTAAGAAATAAGGTCCCTATAGGGGATATTGTATAAAAAAAGGCTTTCATGGCTTAGGCTAGTGTATTTTGTGCAAGGAATGTGATAAGTTAATGTTTCGTCCTTTTGTAGTTTGGAGCATAGGATCAAAATAGATTTGGTGTGGTGATTCTATGGAGAGGATTTGTAAAAGTGGTCTAGGAATTCAACTATTAAAAAATACAAGTAATTCCCTTTATTAGTTGCTTGTTGAATATGGCTAACATGTAATGAATAGACCTTTAAAGGCACACACAACCCTCCTATATAATGTGTTGTCTAGAGTTTGTTTATTCTAGAATGTTTTGACTAATCATCACAGGAAAATCTTCTTGGAGTGATTAAAGAGGAATGCCTTGATAAAAATGGTGCATGGAAATTATTTGATATTGCAATTCAAGGGGTTCCACCTACCATTGGTGTGTGAGGTGTTTTGTATTAATTAAATGGTCACATTTTAAAACTCAAGGCTAGATTAAGATTCGACATAATAAATTTCATTAAACTCATGAATTTAAAGTCGTTAATAATGTTAGTAGATAAAAAAAAAGTTTAAAATAAAAAATAAAAAATTTGGCGATTCTCTAATAGTTATTAATTGAATGAATGACAATTTCAATATGGAAATTTTCACTTTGAAGCCAATATAAGAGAAGGTTAAAGCAGCTTGTACAACTTTTTACAATATTTGTTTTCAAAATATTTACAAAGAAATGAATATGGATGTAGTTGGTCTCTCAATTGTTGGTTTGGAGATGGATTAGGAGTTTGGCACATTCAAGGGTACATGGTATGCCATTAACTTGAATATCTTCATTCCCTTTTTTATATTATCAAATGCGGGTTATATTATTTTTTATTTTGGTCAAAAAATAATTTGACTTTCAATTAGTTTTGAAATGTTTAAATAGATTCTATAAAGTTAGTAAAGTTTTGAAAATTTTAGATATTAAATTGAATATTTTGAAAATTAAAAAATATTTTTTTTATTTTCTAAATGTAAATTGCTTGTTTCTAATTGGTTGATGTATTTTTGTGTGGTTTTAAATTGAATTATGAGATATAAAAATTATATTAAACAATTATTTGTCCCTTATGCAGGAATTAATTGGATTCAGAAGTTATTACAACTGAGATGAAATGAATACTACAATATTTGTAAAATAGAAATCAAAAATTGGTATTAGATCACAGATCTTGATGAGACACGTTGTCAAGATGTGCAAAACATAATTTTATAAATCTAATTGTTTCAACAATGCAAATATAAATGACATACATTATCAAACCATGTAAAAGATTGATTTTAAAGTTTTATATGCCCATATTTTTACATTGTAGTCTGGGAGAAAGCATAGAGCCTGTCGTGCTAGCTCGTATTCTAGTAGCATATTCAAAACAAGGGGAGAAGGTATACAATATAGCTTGATAGTTACTCATTCTCGGAAGCCTTCCTGTATAGTTTATAAATATTCCATACCTATCATGGGTTATTTGTTGAAATTTTTAACCTTATATTGTTGAATCGAATAATGAGCTCCAAAAGTGGTAAAATGGTTATATCTAGAGACGGAAAAGATGATAAATTTTTAGGTTTCACAAATCTACTTATAAGGCAAGACGCTCATTAAAGAAACAACCCAACTTAAATGTGAGGGAACATTATTATTGCAAAAATTGAAGCTGTGCCGTTATTAACTATCATGAAACAATCACACTAAAAAAGTTCGCCATTGGATCTACATCTACAATCTTCAATCCGCGATCATGTGCATGGATAAATAAGAAACAAAAAATAAAAAATTCGTTGTGCCTGAACAATGAAATATATAAACCTTTTCTCCAATGAAATATATAAACCTTTTCTCCATTAGGAATATCAAAGTGTTTGAATTGAATTTTTTAAGGTGTTTGAGTGGGTCGAGTGAGTTGACAGTCTCAACTTCAACCATTGAAAGTTCCTTATCTCTATATTGAAGATTCTGTCCAAATTATTGAATTATTATTATTTAAGAGTACATAACAATTTGACAATGTACAATGGTATATTATTTCCTTATATTCAATTTTTCAAGATGATATATCCATATATCAAATTAGCATTTTATAATTTTTGTTTTGAGTTGAAAATAATATATAACAAAGGAAAAATATCAAAAAAATCAAGAAGGGAAATGTTGTTGCTTTTGTTTTAGTAAAACCCTCAAACTCAATGACAACTTCTATTAGGTGTCATTATTAGATTTTTTAGCATAGTCATCCACTTAACTACCATTCATTGCTAGAGTTACTCAAATTTTTTAGCAAGGGAAAATATCAAGAAAAATGAGCAAGGGAAACATTGTCGCTTTTGTTTTAGTAAAAGCCCCAAAGTAATGGTAACTTTGTCCAATGTCATTATTAGATTTTTTTTAATTATTATTTTAAAAAAATAATAAATGACTTTAAAATCGCATAAAAATTCTCAACACCCAATAAAAAAACAAAATTTGATTTAAATAATTTTTAATTTTTAGAAATTTATTTTAATATGAATTTTTGAAAAACATAATGAAATTTTTATAAGATTTTTTGGTTTTAATAGAAGTCAAAGTTTTTTTAACCAAAAACCAAAAACAATATGTATAAAAATAAAAAATCTAAAAGAAAATTATATTTGTCAAATGTCATAATAATGATTGTTATTGTAGTCTTTGTACAAGAATGTTATGTGGATAGTTGTCCACCATAATTTAAGCAAGTATTTTCATAGAAAAATGTAGGAATTTATCCACATGGCATTTTGTTGTGCAAAGACTATAATAACAAACATTATTAAAATTTATTAGAGTATTTTATGTCATTACATTTTGTTATTTATTTTCTTTCTTTTTTCATTTAAAAATAAATTCATGACCACAAATTATATAGAATTCATCAACTATATAGAAATAATAGTTTAATATCAATTTACTTTCAAAATATACTTAATAAAAATAAACACATCCACAATAATTATAACATATTATTTATATATATACATCCAATAATATATAATGAATATAATAATTTTTTTTACAAAATTTATATAAAAATAAAAAAATAAATTTAAGCAATATATCAATTACATTTATATGATTATGATTAATGTCCACTAAGACCAATGGAGTCTAATGGACCTTAAGAAAGTGAGAAATCAATTGTGGCTCTTTAAAATTTTATTTCTATGATAAAAAATAAAAAATAAAAAATAAAAAGGAAAAGAAGTGCTCCAAGATGACTATAATTACGTTGACTTAACAAGTCAAGAAGATTGGAAGTGTGACAAATATTTTGGAAATGAGAGCAGATGTGAGTAAGAGTCGAGCAATCTAAGAGAAACTATTTTTCATCTCCCACCCTCTTAGTATTAGAAAGTCATATTCCACCCTCTTGGTATTACAAAGGTGATAGATTCTTTCGTCCCAGGTAATTTTGGGAATAGACCACCATCTGGTTTCACTTCGAAGCTCATGAGAATTAGTTCTTATCCTTGCAATGTTCATTTTTTTCTTAGTACTAGTCAAGACATAGATATACTTTTGGTTAACAAGGGTGGGGTTGATCACCTCCTTATAGTACTTTAGCTTCCTTTTTTCTTCCAACTCCTTATTTATCCTTAAATTTGGTGATAATAATGTTTCTTATACTGTCTGTATTCCCCAAAATGATCTCTTCCTTTATACCCCACTAGTCGAGCCAAGATTAGGCATCCTTATGTCATCCCCATGAAATTTAATTAAGTACATTTATGAAGAGTTGTTACTCCCCACCATTATTTATGTTTTCTTCAACACTTTAATAAGTTGGAATAATAATGTATATGTGTAGACTTAATTATATAATTTTACTTAATATCAACAAGAAATCATTAAAAAAATATTAATAATAAATTAAAATGGTTATAAATTCAAACAACAAATAACTATTTAAATAAAACAACTCCATTTTAATATTTATATATTTCATTGTTGAAAGCATTTGTTTATATGCAATTTTAGTTCTTTATTTTTTTTATTTTAAGTTAGCTATCAATTACTTTTTGCATAAGAGGCAAGTACTAAGCAACAACACTACATATTACACTTGTTTAGTTTGCATTACTTCAGATTTTGGCATTGTTTATGGAAGTTTGTTATTAGTCCCTGCCAAGGCAAGACTTGACATTGTTTATGGAAGTTTGTTATTAGTTCCTGCCAAGGCAAGACTCTAGCAATCCATTCGCCTGTTGACCATTATTAGTTTATCATTGACCCTACAACTTATATTGTTTAACTTTGAAAAACAAATATTTATTTTTTAATATGATTGCAAAAACTATTTTTCAAACATTTGATTGAATCATAAACTTGAAGGTCTTATTGTAGCCTTTGGGCCATGTGGATAACTACCTTTGATTTTTCTGCTATAATTTTTGGATGCAATTGCAATATTTATGCCATCAATTTTATATATTTTTGGAGTGATTTTTCATTGTTAAGATCCATATGAAAACCAACTAAAATTAAATCTTTGAAAAATTAAGCAATTATTTGCATAAAAATATATATATAAGAACAAGATGCACACCATTATATATGTGTTGTTTATCACTTTAATAAGTATGAGCAAAAATGTAAATATGATGACTTACTAGTGGTTACTACCCACCAAAATTTATGCAACTCCTTTCCCCTTAGTTGGCAGTTGATTTTTCCATTTCGTATACCAATTTGCAATTTTTATGAAAGAATAATTTCCACTTAAGTGGCACGGACTAAGTTGCCTTGAAAATTTGATGTGTTTCCCTTCGTGAAAAGAGATTGATTTTTTTACCACGTTCTACTGGCTATCCTGACCTAACTACATGGGAAGAACTGCAAGTTAGAGTATAATTGTTCTTATCCATTAGGTCAAAAACATGCATGTTGAACATTGCTTTTAATTTGTGTGTTTCTTGAATCATAGGTTTTATCATTGCAGAAGACACTTGCATATCAAATACTGCTCAAGAGTAGAGCACATATAGAGAGTAGAACATTAGATTATTTTTTGCAAGATTATATGAAGAACTACAAATATATAGTTTACATTCACAATCTTATATAGAGAGTGGAACATTATATTTTTTTTGCGATATTATATGAAGAATTACAAATATATAGTTTACATTCATAGCCTTGATATTATTTATTTAAATGTGCCTCAACCTCTGATTTATTCGATAATTAAATGTGCAATTTCATTTACATACAACCAAATACACTTAGAATATGGAAGGAGGAGAAGGTGAAAGCCTATAAGCCCATTTCCAATGTTATACATGTTAGTGTCAGTCCAATTTTTTCATGTCACCAATGATCAAATATCAGTCTACTCTTCCTAGATTTATTAGGGCCTTTTTCAAATTTTACTATGTCATTGAGTCTTCCAAATAAAATTTGATTTCTTGTTAGTCAATTCTAGGTTGTTTATACTCCTCACCAAGTCTCACATCCAAATCATCATTATTATCTAAATATTGGTGTGTCATCACTTAAAAAGTGCCATTATCATTTCACGCCCAGTCATTATCATGGTCTTTCATTTAAAGTCACTATTAGGTCACTAGGGTTATGGTCATCATAATCTCCCATTTCAGTCATAAAACCCTCAAGAGGCAGGAGTAGTAGTCAAATGTTTCAAAAGCTCATGTTTTAGCCAACATGTTCCATGGTTAATGAGATTGGTTCTAAAGTTTCAAAATTCACTTTCTCAAAAACTTTTCCAAGCTATTCAAATCAAAAGGTCAAAATGAAATTTTGGTGGGCCACCCCACTAAATTGAAGAAGATGGTATAAAAAGAAAATAAAGGAGTTTTATGTTCATTACTTTCTCCAAACAAAACTCCGCCCCTCATTGGCAACAAGGTCGAGTTTTCATCTTTCATTGGAAAAATTTCTCCTCGCTACACTTTTGCTAACTTCGCTGCGCATCTGAGCGAGGAGGCGGGGCATGGATTTCTGAAGGAAAATATTGGAAATTAAGGTATTTTCAGGTTTTTGAAATCATCTACAATTTGCAATCAATTAAGCAAAGAGAATCATCCCTTTCTTCATTAGTTTTCAAAGCATAAAAAACTTCACTCTCCCAGCTAGGGTTTCTAAAGTCAATTTAGAGAAATAATTTTCATGATCATTTTTTCAGTTTGAAAACCCTGAAACTCACCTTGTACACCTTCATTCACTTCATTTGAGTCATTTACACATATTCCCCACACCCAATTCCTATTTTTCCCAAAAACTCCACTCAAACCCTAATTTATATCATGTTTCTACCCTAGGCCTGTGTTTTTGCCTTTTCACCTGCTTCCCCTCACACAAATTTAAAAATATCACTTCTCTCTACTTCATAACATCATTCCCTCTCCCCCTAAATTTCCTCAAAAATTTAGGCAATCCCAAACTTATATGACCATCTCATTCATAGACCTAGCAAAAATACTATGTCTTTGCTCTTCTTCATTAGGGTTTTCTTGTTGCCATGGACACTGATACCTCCCCCTCTGAGAGGAATAAGTATAAAGGAGGAAATATATTGATATTTTAGCCCTCTAAATGCCATCAAATCACCTCATCTCCTTTTATACCCAAATGTTTTCAAGATGTCAACTATGTACAGGTTTTCCACAAAGTACAAGAGGTGGGATATAATGAACAACTCACAAGGTTATTTTCCATTGCATTGAAAAATGACAAGGTTGTTATAGCAGGGATAGAGTTTATTTTCACACTAGAATCCATCTCCACATCCATCGAAATACCAAATCATGGAGAATATTGGTTCAATGGTATGAATCTTGATGATGAATACTTCAAACCCTACTTGAAATCATAGTACAAAGGAAACCCTAATCAAGAAGAAAGAGAAGTATAAGTTGGATTTAATTATTTATGGATCCAAGATAGCATATAATACCATATCAAGTCTCCATGAAGCAATTCTGGAGCAATTTTGAGTAAATTTGGAGAAAATTTGGGAAATTTGAAAATTTCCTTGAAGGCACATTTTCTAGAAATGTCATGTTTAGTCATCTTTTTGCAGAACATATTGTGGCCAAAAAAATATGAATTTTTGGAAACTGGAGGACATTTTTATTCCTAAGATATCAAAATACAATAACCTACTTCATATTTTACACAGGTATTACAGAATGAGATATCCATTCACATCTTCACGGCCTATTTTTCTAACTGTGCAATGTCTTGTTTAAGTCACCTTTTTGCAGAGAAGCTTCTAGACAATCAGAGAATCATCTTAGGAACTGGAGGAGGGTTTTGTTCCTAAAATTCCAAAGAACAAAAACATCTCTCAGTTTTGCAAAAAAAATCATGTTTAGTGAGACATGACTCCATATTTGAGGCCTATGTTTCCAGAAAACCCAGAAATTTTTGTGTCTTGGTGCAGACTGGTGCAGTTTTTGTCTCTACCCATAAACGTAGCAAAATTTGATGCGCTTTTGCTATAGACCTCCAAAAAGAAAAAAAATTATGTTTCTAGAAATCTAATCAAATATTCAGAGAACCTAATTTGTCAAATTTTAGGTTCAGGGCTCAGTTTTCAAGGAATTTTCAAAAAAGAGGTCAAAAATCATCTCTCTGCCTCATTTTCAGACATTTTTTGCGCTTCTGTGAGTGATCTTGGGAGAAGGAGATTTTAGCAGGCTTAAGGAAGCCAAATTTTTTGCTTGAACATCCTGGAGTCATCTACACTTGACCAGATACTCAGAAAAAATCATCTTTGCAAATTTAGATGATGGGAAGGCACCCAAAAATGCCTTACAATAAATTTGTTGCGCTTCTGGAAATTCACTGTTTTATTTTATAATTATCCTATGTAATTTTCATTTGACAGTTTCACTTTGGGAAATGTAAAAGGGTAATTGTAAAAGGGTAAAGGGTTAAAATTGAATGTAAAAGGGATGGTAATAGAGTTAAATATGTGTCTTTACCTATCATTAATGCTTAGAGAGGATTTCTCTAGTTGGTTTGATAAAAGGAGAAATTGTTCATCACTTCCCTATTTTTTTGTTTAGTTGGAGAAAGACTTGGTTTCAGCTCCACAAGTCATGGATTCGACCCCTGAGGTTGGGAGAAGTTTGTTTTGGTCTATATATTTTATTTTATTTTTCGTTGCAATTGTGTGATGCTGTATAATTGATCTTTGAACACTATTGTATTCAGTCATTTTGGCAGGAACTAATAGACAGAGTTGCAACTATTTTGGTGGGATTCATGTGGTATGTGTTTTAGCAGTGTTGCTTATTATGTTTTCATATGTTTTGAATGTGTAGAAATTATAAAACAAGAATTTATATCATGGATTAAATCTGATTTAACAATATGTTAAAGCTAGATACTGAATCACTTCTACAAATCAATTGCGGAATTAAAAAGACAATCGCCAATCACATGAAGCAAAGAAGAATCAATCAAACCACAACACAGATAATTTCTCGGGGAAAGCTTGCTTCTCAAAACCCCACTATCTTCTATTTTATATTCATCATGGATACATGAAACAATTACATAAAACTCTTCTCACAAGAGCCCTCCTGTACTCATCTAACTGTCTCACACTGTCCTAGATAAAACTGACCAATACTTAGCCAATTTACTACTTCCTAACAGCCTGCCTGCCTTGCACAATTTGTGTGGATTGAAATCCCTATTCCATAGGAATTTTTGCCTTCCTAAACTGCACAAGGATCATGGGAAATCCAATGGGTGTTTGGTTGCATGGGCGCAACCCAGTAATCCTACAACTGATAGTCAATTTCCCTTTCACCTAGATCTCAACTGGGTCTCCACTGGAACTGACATGCATGCAGTTAATAATAGTAAATCCTTAATTTCATATGATATCACTGATTGTGAGTTAAATAATATTTAATTCACTTGATCTCTCACTAGTGTATCTAACAGTTACAACTATCACAACTGATTTTAACTCACTTAAATGAGTTAAACTGATTACATCCTGCATTAACTAATGCACCATTGCACTTCGAACTCTGTTACAACTAGAATTACTTTGCATGCCTCACCAACTACCCCCAACTCAAAATTCATGAGTTAACTGAGTTTATCACACTCAGTTAATTATTACAAGTTATTTTGAGATTAGATTACATTTTATTGTCCATCTTAATTAAGGGATAACTAAAATAGGAATGTACCAAATTTAGCCCACACTAGTGTACGTGCTGCTTGGACCTCTTAGTCCCACACTAGCATGGGTGCTTAAATTTCTTCTTGAATGTAAACACTCCCTCTCAACAAGAAATGGATTATCCTTCACCCTGATCCTGCCTCTATGGTATTCGAATTTGCTCTTGTTGAGCGCCTTTGTCAGAATATCTGCATCCTGATATTTCGTGGGAATGTATTGAAGTAACATTATTCACCTCTGCACACAATCTCTAAGATGGTGGTATCAGATATCTACGTGCTTGGACCTATCATGAAACACAGGATTAATCGATAGTTTAATGCAACTCTAATTATCACAATGTATCACTGTCAGATCCATCTGAGAACAAAACAATCCAACCAAGATCTTTCTCATCCAGATAGCCTCACATGCAGCTTGAATTGCTTCCATGTACTCTACTTCCGCTGAACTGAGTGCCACAGATCGTTGCTTCCTGCTGTACCAAGAAACTGTTGTCGATCCTATGCTGAAGAACCCTCCTGATGTGCTCTTTCTGAATGATTGACTGCCTACCCAATCTGCATCCAGGAAGCCTTGAAGCTTCACTCCCTCTGTCTGTCTGTACCATAATCCATACTCTGATGTGCCCCTCAGGTATCTCAAGACATGCTTCCCCGCCTTCCAAAATATCTTGGTAGGCTTAACCATAGCTTGACTCAGTTGGTTAACTGCGTAGCAAATGTCTAGTCTAGTGTTCACTAAATACTTCAGTGAACCAACTAACTACCTGTAGACAGTAGCATCCACTACCTCTCGATAAATAGCATCCTCTTTCCTCGAATTTCCTGGAAGAGGAGTGTCCATGGGTTTGCAACTCTCCATGTGAAACTTACCCAGTATCTCTTTGGCGTACTTTCCTTGAGAAAAAAAAAAGTTTACCATCCCGCTGCGATATTTCCAAACCAAGGAAATAATGAAGGAGTCCCATTTCCTTCATTTCGAACTCCCTTGCAAGATCCTCCTTGCATCAGCGTATCAGTTGCTCATCACCATTCAAAATTATATCATCAACATAAACAACAATAATCAATAGCTTACCCTCAACCACAATCTGGTACAGGTTTTCATAAGCTTCGCTTTTGGTGAAGCCCAGTCCGGTGAAATAGTTGTCTATCTGAGTGTACCAAGCACGAGTTGCTTGCTTCAGCCCATACAGTGCTCTATTGAGTTGACACACATGTGACTCACTGTTGAAGATATCGAAACCTTCTGGCTACTCTATGTACACTTTTTCCTCAATAAATCCATTAAGAAACGCAGTTTTCACATCCATCTGATGAATGCGCCAACCCATCTATGTTGAGAGTGTAAGGATGGATCTAATGCAAGAGTACCTTGCAACAGGTGAAAAAATATCATTAGAATCGATCCCCTCGATCTGTTAGAATCCCCAGGCCAAAAATATGGCCTTGTACTTCTCCACACTCCCGTCAGCAGCTTGCTTCACCTTGTAGATCCATCTATATCCAACCATTGATTTACCGACCGGTCTTGGGACAATTTCTCATGCACTATTCTTGAAAATGGAGTCATACTCATCCACCATTGCATCAACCCAAATTAGTTGTTGCACTACTTCATAAAAGGAAGATGGTTCAGTCACAATACATTTGCTCATAAGATCGATGTATCCAGTAAACATGTCTGGAGATTGTCTCTCTCTGTGTTGTGAAGTAGGGGCTCCTACATTCTCTACAGCATCAAGTCTCAATCTATCATCTTCCGTGGTGCGCCTTCTACCATTTATGATGTATGGATTTGCATGAGTGTTTTCTTCCACTCCATGATCCTCCGCATGTGGCTGCTCCACATCTTGAGGCTCATCCTTGGGAACCAAGAGTTCCTCCTCTGCATGCAAATCCAGCTCCCTCTCAAGGGAAAATCGCATGGTTTTCTCCTCATCAAATTTTATATCTCATCGCACAACAGTCATTATGTTTTTTGGAAAATATACCCGATAGTTTCGAGGAGTTTCAGTGTACCCCACAAAAATCCCAATCTCAACTGTTGGTTCTAGATTCTTTCTGGCATCTTTTATCACATGCACATAAACAGCTGAGCCAAAAATCTTAAAATGTGAAACATCAGGTTTCTTACCAGTGAAAGCCTCTTCTGGTGTACTCATGCCAAGTATCCTATGAGGACAACAGTTCTACACAAATACCACAGTGTTGTATGCTTCCGCCCACAGATGCATCAGTAGGCCTTGATCATGCAGCATCGCTCTTGTTGCACCCACAATCATTCTGTTCTTTCTTTCAGCCACCCCATTCTATTGTGGGTTATGAGGCGCTATTATTTCTCTCTGAATTCCTTCTTTGTTGCAGAAGTTTTTGAATTCGTTAGAGATGTACTCACCACTATTATCACTCATAAGAGCCTTCAGTTACTTCCCCGTGTCTTTCTCCACCAGTGCTTTAAACTCAAGAAACTTTGAGAATGTCTAATCTTTCTTCTGCATGAAGTGGATCTAGCACTTATGATAAAATTGATCAACAAATATTACTTATATTTTTTTGTTGAAGCAACAGAGAATGGTCAACACACGTTTGTGTGAACTCTCTCAAGGATCCCCGAGGCTCGATTTTCCTTCTCATGAAAGGTGGCCTTCACATATTTTCCCATAGTAAATCCCTTGCATGTGTCTGAATGCACAAGTGCACTGTTGGGAAGACCAGTAGAAATATGTTGCATGACATTCAAGGCTCCATGGTGAAGATGCCCCAATCTCTTATGCCATAACTCGCCCTCATCTCAGCTCACCACTTTGTCCGCCTTGCCCATCAATGTTGCGCAGCCATCTACATCCAGCTTGTAGAGATTCTTAACTAGAATCCCAATCTTCTTGGCTTGTCCTGTTTTTTTGTGTCTCAGGAAAGCTTTTCCTTCAGTGAAAACAACATCATAGCCTCTATCCTCCAACATTCCAACTAAGACAAAAATTTTCTTCAAACCTGGTACATGTGTTACATCTTTTAATTGAAAGGGTTTACCTGAATGTCTCTAGAAGGTAATGGTACCAATCCCGGTAGCACTGTACTGCCCGTCATCACCCATTTTGATATGCATCTGGAGATCCTTCTCCTCCAAGCTACTGAAATGTTACTTATCTCATGTCATGTGAAAGGCAGCACCACTATCCAAATACCACATAGATCCCAATGCACTTGACACCATGCATGCGATAAATGAGAATTCAAGCTCAAACTGCGAAGCCAAAGCCTCACTAGTTGCAGATCCTCTAGCCTTCTTGTTATTCTTCTTGTGTGGATAGTTAGTAGCATATTGCCCATGCTCATGATAGTGAAAACACTTCACTCTGGACATGTCGCGCTTCTTTCCATCTTTGGACTCAGAATTGGAATGGAATTTCTTCCCCTTCCCCTTCTTCGCCTTGGCATCCAAAGCACAATCTTCTTCATCTTCATTCTTAGATGAAGATCCATTTTTGGTGTTCTGTTTGAACTCCTCCTACACCAAATCCGACCAAAGTCGTTCCCAATATGGAAACTTTTCCCTTCCATTGATAAAGTCTTGATAACTATGCCAACTCTTGGGAAGTCCTAGGAGAGCTAAACTCACCAAATCATCATCAGCGACAGTAATGCCAACACTCCCCAGCTCATCCCTACATTGGAAAAAATTTGTTAAATATTTTGGCATGGAGTTCCTTTCTCCATCTTGATCTTCCTGAGTTTATCTTTGAGTGCCAATTTCCTATGGTCACTACTGCTCTGAAATAGATTCGTTAAAGCCTTCCACTTATTAAGTTGCAATTACTATAGTTCAATGAAATTTTACAAACTATTTATTTGGGGTAGTCTAATTTATAGATGAAACAATCATTTTTTTTTAATATTGGTAGGACTACATCTTCATCGTGTCTAATATATGACCCCGATCGGGATGGGAATTGAACCGGTGACTTCACATCAAGGAGTGCCTTAATAGAGCACCCAACCACCGTAAATCCAAGACCCAGTGTGTTATCACCAAATTGAACTTGATTGGTTTCTCATCAAACAACTCAATGTAACTGTTTCAAGCCACTTCTAATGGAAGAATAGCCTCTTTACTCTGAGAGGGCTCTCTCAAGGGGGTTTATGATTTTGAATAATGATAGTACTAGATGGCTAACTCTACAAAAATTGTAACTTGTTTTTATGATTGCAGGTTGAAAAATGCAGGCTTACTACCATCGGGCTTATGGAGTCAAAAATCAGTAGTTTCAGTGACAGTGGTTCTTCACATGGACGTTGAGGCAGATATAGGCTTTTAACAGTGGCAACTCACATACAAAACATAGGAAAACACAGTGATTTCATCACTAAAGGAAGTCAGAGCATAAAATTATGAATTCTAAGTAATTAGAGATGAAATCTACTGCAAGTGATAAAAAATAAAGGATATAGATCAATAAGACATCAAAAACCTCATGATAATCTCAAGTCTGGAAAGAAGAATGTCACTTTGTATTACTAATAATAGTCAAAAGCATACAAGCAGAAATTTGTTGCAAATGTTCTCCAACCCTTTACTACTTTAATGTTTTTTTCTATAAATAGACATTATTTACAACAAGGATGATCTGCCTGGTGGCTATATCTTCGAATTCTCCTATGACACCTTTCATAACTGAAATCAATAACTTACAACAGAAAACTGACAGCTACCTTTTAAAGAAACTAATTCCTAATAGGACTATGTCTCCTATTTATTACATTCCTCTATCTTATCTATGAAATAGTTACATGGTCATTACACAATTAATATCACATGCTCGAGAGACACATGACCAAATTCACCACCACTTTACATATTTAAAACCCTCCTATATCTATGGACCATAACCCTGGTTTTGGGGAATGGATGACTTTCATCTTCAACGTTGTTTTGACTTATGACCTAGATGCATGCAACTCCCTTTGAATCATAAATATCTGCTAGTAAGGTCCTATGACATGCTAGAGGTCTCTATCCGGAAAAAAATTCTTTTAAGATGCTCAAAATCCTTCATCAATTGCTCGCTACGAAAATAGGACAGTTTCATAGCGAGTTTTGGTAGTGTGGGAAAAGTGGCTTTTCCATCCATCCTTTTCAATTCTTTGTTGTTCCATCATGTTAATCGTGTCATGACACCTTACCACCATGGATACCCCTCCTTAAAACATTCAAAAACTGACTCTAAATGCAAAAAGGCACCTACAGGTTTTTTCATAGTGTATTCCTGGCTTCAAGTCTGAGGTACGCTACGAAACTATGTAAAACCCAGAAATTTCCCCTTTCAAAATTATCTTCAAAAACTAATCTCCAACTGCAAAACTTGGGTTTTATGCATGTTATGAACCTCATAAGACATATTCCATCTCAACTTACAACTCCTGTGGTGTTTCCTCCTCATTTATAATCAGTTGAATTATAGGCTCTTCTACCACTATCATCTTCAAACCTTTCTTTTCCAGCTCTTCATGAATCAGATCCAATTGCTCTTGAAGATCTTTCACTTGGTCCTTCAATGCCCTGTTCTTGGATTGCAAGTGTAGGTTTACCTTTTTTATGTGCTTGACCTCTCCTCTTAGTGGTTTAGTCCACTTTATCAGCTTTTCTGTATTGTCCAAGGTCTTTGAGACACTTATTACTTGATCTTCCGAGATTTTCCTCATTTGTTCAAACTAGACCTTCTTAGCTTTATACTTCTTTGCTTCTTGTTTCAAGACTGATATCTCCTTGCCTGCCTCTTTCAACTGCTCCTTAAGGGTTTCAATTTTTTATTTTTCAGTGATTTTCTCTTTACCCTCCTTTTGTTTGATAACCAGCTCCTCTTTTGCAAGTGAGGAGAGATCTATGATGCTTGGTGGCTTGGTAGTTTCAATGATCTTTTCAGTCTCTTTGCTACTTTCCATAACCTTTCTTGCATGCTTAGTCATTGGCTTTCTAGGTTGAGTCAAACTCTAATTTTTTAGCTATTTTTCCTTTCTTTAGCTTTATTCCTCCATCTTCAACATCTTCAGCTTGCACAATGGGAGTTTCTTCAATGTCAATTTCATGCAAGATGTTTTCTAAGTTTCCTTTTGTCACTGTTTGGCTTCTAGTAACTCTCTTGCTTCTTTTTTGCTAACTGTTGGCTTTCATTTTGTAGGTGTTATTTTAGGTGTGTGAATCTTCTGTAAAGGCTCTGTCTCCATGTTCACTGGTTCTAGTGGAAATGATCTATTCTCTTCTTCAATTTCCTCTACCACTGTTGGTGATGAAATACTTCTAGGTTTGGAAACTCTTTTAGGAGTGACAGCATCAACTTCAAAACCAATCATGAATAGAAAGGATTTACAGTCTCTGTCTAGTCTCTTCAACTCCTCTAACACCAACAACTTAATCAAACCATGGTGAAAGAGAGAATTTTCATTGCCTTATGTTTTAACTTGAACCTTATCTGACATTTTAGCTAGACTTATGTATAAATAGAAGGGTAATTCAAGTGACCTCTTACCCACAAAATTTAGAAGAAGCCTGAGGTGGTAGGAGTATACCATGTGAAATATTCATTCACAGGTGAAATACTTCTGAATGATCATCATCATCTTTGAATAGTTTTCCTTCATGTAACTCCTAGGGATAGAATTTGTGAGATCAATTTCACTATGCTCTGGTTTGATGAAGTCTTTGCAATCCTGCATGGTGCATTTGATGTCTTTAAACCATTGTTCCCCTCCTTTAGCAATTCGTGTTGCTGCTGAAATTTTTTCTGGTGTTACTTTGATATTTAGCATTCCCACCTTTGAAGTTGTTCCAGTGAAACTTTTAGCAAAATCCTTGGAAACCTATAGATGACAACCCTGCAACTTTTGACAAAATTGCAAGCAACCTGTTTTTTTGAATACCTCCATGGAAATTGGGTATTCATTGAGAAAATTCATGTCCATGGGCTCATACCTGTGGCAGTGACCACCTTTGTTTATTTTCTTCCTTGCAGCCATGGGTGGATTTATATATTCTCAGCCTCGCTTGCTTGATGACACCTGCAACCTTTGAATCTGCCAGCAACCTACTTGGCTCAATGAAGCAGCTCTCCAGAAATCCAATAACATGCAAAGATAAAGTGGAGTATGACAAAAAGACTAATTGGTTAAGGTTTTGATGGTTTAAATTACAACTCATGCCTTAATCATGACACGTTCATGCTAAAAAGGGTAATGATGACCTCATACATGACTTTGTACCTTTGAATTAACCCTAATAGACTCAAATGAAATCCACCCTAACTCCTCCAATCATGAACTGACACTTCACATCAAGTTTAACAAGACAAACAAGAAAACATTTTTTCGTAGCGTGATGAGTTTAACTTTTGACAGTTTCGCTATGAAACTATTAGACAGTTTCGTAGCAAAAACTACTATTTCACAGTATAAAACGATACGAAAAGTTGTAAAATTGGCTTAAGTGTCATTTTCAAATTTAAGCGCTTGGGAAATGAAAACTGACACCTTATGATGACTGATGGGACATGACATGACCTAAATGGAGGTGGCCTTGAACCTTAGGATAGGTTAAACATGTAAAAAAAAATGAAATTTTCCTACACCAACTTGAAAGGCTTAAGGAGACCTTTGATAAATGAACTATATGAACATGTCAAGTAATGTTTCACATTTTATGAGTGATAATAGTGGCTCCACTTGGGATGGTGTGCCCCTGTGGTACACCAAAGAACTTGTAGTTCCAGTGCCATCCATCTTTTTGGAAATAAACTTCTGAAATTTTCCAAGCTTTCTTCAAACTCTAATGGCCTTCACCTCGGGCTCAAGCTTGATGATTACTGCTGAAAAACCAAATTTGTACCTACTGAAAAGATGCTCAGTCAACTTTGAGCTTATTCACACACACTCATACCTACCCTAACAGCTACAATCTTCATGTTTGATTCAAGCAACACAAAACCTCAAATAATGCCAGTCAATGAGCTGATCTGATACTTGTACTCCTTGACTGCACCTGAACCAAAATAAAATTGTATTCCGAAATGATAAAGGTAAGAGAAGCTGGGTCTGATTTTCACAATGAAAACATAATTGGAAATTTGGACTGTAGAACTCTTCCATGTATATCATAGAAGACATAGTTTATTTGATAATCCTCAAGACATTCTATAGTTTTAGATAGCTCATATATGCCTTCTTTAGCAACATAATATTTCAGTTGTGTGCTATCAAACTGATTTTCAAGAACAATGCATTCTTCCTCAATCTCAAAAGAAAAAGGTAGCAGCACCTTCTCTTTGTATTTTAGCATGAAAAACTTTTGAAAAGACTGATCTTGACCATGAAGAATATAGGATTGAATTTGATCTTCTAAAATTTCCATGTCTTTCTCAATGTTCTTAGCAACTTCATCAAAAAATTGAATCTTATCTTCTGACGTGCACTCAAATGACTTTAAATAAGAAGAAAAGGACAAATAAAAATTTTCATCCACTTCCTCATTACTGTGATCATCATTCCATTGTTTAAAACCTTGAATGGAAGGAGAGTCTTCCACCAACTCTGTTATTTCCATCCATGTTTCCAAAAAAATAAGCCAAAAATATGAAAATGACTTAATAGATATGACAGGAAAACTTTCAATCCACTATTTTAATTTCCCTTGAAATGAATCATAGAACAATATGATGAAAATATCTTCATGCCTGACTCTAAGAAGCTTAGTGAAGTCACGGAAATCTGATATATGCTTCAAGGTTAAACTCAAATCTTCTCCATTGAATTTTTGACCATTCCTTAAAAAATATGCATCCTTGGGAAAAGGATTTGGGAAACCATAAATTTCTGAAAAATCTACACATGCATACCTCAAAAAAAGAATGGCAGCATCTGATTTATTCATAAGTCCAGTGGAATCAACATGAAGCTATGAATTTTTGAATTATTCAACAATGGGGTCGCCAAGGTAGTTGCAGCCTCGAACAAATTCTGAGCTCCTGCTACCTCCAAGAGTTCAGCTTCACTATTTGCACAAAAAATTCGGGAAATATGTCTTCAGTCTCTCGGCAGACGCACCAAAATTTTATCACCAAATTGAACTTGATTGGTTGCTCATCAAACAACTCAGTGTAGTTGTTTCAAACCACTTCTAACTGAATATTAGCCTCTTCAGTCTGAGAGGGCTCTCTCAAGGGGGTTTATGATTTTGGATAATGATAGTACTAGATGGATAACTCTATAGAAATTGTAACTTGTTTTTATGATTGCAGGTTGAAAAATGTAGGCTTGCTACCATTGGGCTTATGGAGTCAAAAATCAGTAATTTTAGTGATAGTGGTTCTTCACATGGAAGCTGAGGCAGATAGAGGTTTTTAATAGAGGCAATTCACATACAAAACATAGGAAAACACAGTCATTTCATCATTAAAGGAAGTCAGAGCATAAAATTATGAATTCTGAGTAATTAGAGATGAAATCTACAACAAGTGATAAAACATAAAGGATATATATCATTAAGACATCAAAAACCTCATGAGAATATCAGGTATGGAAAGAAGAATGTCACTTTGTATTATTGATAATAGTTAAAATCATACAAGCAGCAAATTGGTGCAAATGTTCTCCAACCCTTTAATACTTTGATGTTTTGTCTATAAATAGACATTCTTTACAATAAGGATGATCTGTCAGGTGGCTAGATCTTCGAATTCTCCTATGACACCTTTCATAACTGAAATTAGTAACTTACAACAGAAAATTGACAGCTAACTTTTAAAGAAACTAATTCCTAATAGGACTTTATCTCCTATTTATTACATTCCTCTATCTTATATGTGAAACAGTTACATGGTGGTTACACAATGAATATCACATGCTCGAGAGACACATGACCAAATTCACCACCACTTTACATATTTAAAACCCTCCTAGATCTATGGGACATAACCCTGGTTTTTAGGAATGGATGACCTTCATCTTCAACGTTGTTTTGAGTGATGACCTGGCTGCATGGCACTCCCTTTGAGTCATAAATATCTGCTATTAATGTCCTATGCCATGTTGGAGGTCTCCAACTGGAAAAAACTGCCTTAAAGATGCTAAAAATCCTTCATCAATTTCTCGCTACAAGAACAAGACAGTTTCGTAGCGAGTTTTTCTAGCGTGGGAAAAGTGGCTTTTCCATCCATCCTTCTCAATTCTTTGTTGTTTCATCATGTTAATCATGTCATGACACCTTACCACACTAGACCCCCCTCCTTAAAAAATTCAAAAACTGACTTTAAATGCAAAAAGGCACCTACAGGTTTTTTCGTAGCGTATTCCTGGCTTCAAGCTTGAGGTACGCTATGAAATTGTGTAAAAACCCAGAAATTTCCCCTTTCAAAATTGTCTTCAAAAACTAATCTCCAACTGCAAAACTTGGGTTCTTTGCATGTTATTAACCTCATAAGACATATTCTATCTCAACTTACAACTATTGTGGTGTTTCCTCCTCATTTATAATCAGTTGACTTATAGGCTCTTCTACCACTTTCATCTTCAAACCTTTCTTTTCCAGCTCTTCATGAATCAGATCCAATTGCTCTTGAAGATCTTTCACTTGGTCCTTCAATGCCCTGTTCTTGGATTTCAAGTGCACGTTTACCTTTTTGATGTGCTTGACCTCTCCTCTTAGTGGTTGAGCCCACTTTATCAGCTTTTTTGTATTGTCCAAGGTCTTTGAGACACTTGTGACTTGATCTTCCGAGATTTTTTTCATTTGTTCAAATTGGACCTTCTCAGCTCTATGCTTCTTTGATTCTCATTTCAAGACTGATATCTCCTTGCCTGCCTCTTTCAACTGCTCCTTAAGGGTTTCAATTTCTGATTTTTCAGTGATTTTCTCTTCACCCTTCTTTTTTTTTATAACCAACTCCTCTTTTGCGGGTGAGGAGAGATCTATGATGTTTGGTGGCTGGGCAGTTTCAATTATTTTTTTAGTATCTTTGCTACTTTCCATAACCTTTCTTGCATGCCTGGTCATTGGCTTTCTAGGTTGAAACATTAAACCAACATCATCACCTGCAAACTCTAATTTTTTAGTTGTTTTTCCTTTCTTTAGCTTTATTCCTTCATCTTCAACATCTTCAACTTTCACAATGGGAGTTTCTTCAATGTAAATTGCATGCAAGATGTCTTCTAAGTTTCCTTAGTCACTATTTGGCTTCTAGTAACTCACTTGTTGCTTTGTTTGCTAACTGTTGGCTTCTGTTTTGCGGGTGTTGTTTTAGGTGTGTCAATATTCTGCAAAGGCTCTGTCTCCATGCTCACTGGTTCTAGTGGGGATGATCTATTCCCTTCTTCAGTTTCCTTTGCCACTATTGGTGATGAAATAATTCTAAGTTTGGAAACTCTTTTAGGAGTGACAGAATTAACTTCAAAACCGCTCATGAATAGAAAGGATGTCCAGTCTCTGTCTAGTCTCTTCAACTCCTATAACACCAACAACTTAATCAAAACATGGTGAAAGAGAGAAGTTTCATTGCCTTCTATTTTAACTTGAACCTTATCTAACACTATATCTAGACTTATGTATAAATATAAGGGCAAGTCAAGTGACCTCTTACCCACAAAATGCAGAAGAAGCCTAAGGTGGTAGGAGTAGACCATGTGAAATCTTCCTTCACAAGTGAAATACTTTTGAATGATCGTCAGTAGCTTTGAATAGTTTTCCTTCATGTAACTCCTAGGGATAGCATTTGTTAGATCAATTTCACTATGCTCTGGTTTGATGAAGTCTTTGCAATCCTGCATGGTGAATTTGATGCCTTTAAACCATTGTTACCCTCCTCTAGGGATTCTTTTTTTTGTTGAAATGTTGTCTGGTGTTACTGTGAGATTTAGCATTCCCACCTTTGAAGTTGTTCCAGTGAAACTTTTAGCAAAATCCTTGGAAACCTGTAGATGATAACCTTGCAAATTTTGACAGAATTGCAAGCAACCTGTTCTTCTGAATACCTCCATGGCAATTGGGTCTTCATTGATAAAATTCATGTCCATGGGCTCATACCTATGGCAGTGACCACCTTTGTTTATTTTCTTCCTTGCAGCCATGGGTGGATTTATATCTTCTCAGCCTCGCTTGCTTGATGACACCTACAATCTTTAAATCTGCCAGCAACCTGCTTGGCTCAATGAACCAGCTCTCCAAAAATCCAATAACATGCAAAGATAAAGCGAAGTATGACAAAAATACTAATTGGGTAAGGTTTTGATGGTTTAAATGACAACTCATGCCTTAATCATGACACATGCATGCTAAAAATGGTAATGATGACCTCAGACATGACTTTGTACCTTTGAATTAACCCTAACAGACTCGAATGACATCCACCCTCACTCCTCCAATCATGAACTGAAACTTCACATAAAGTTTAACAAGACAGACAAGAAAACATTTTTTCGTATCATGATGAGTTTAACTTTTGACAATTTCACTACGAAACTATTAGGTTGTTTCGTAGCGAAAGTTGTTATTTCACAGTATAAAATGCTACGAAAAGTTGTAGAACTGGCTTAAGTGTCCTTTTCAAATTTAAACACTTGGAAAATGAAAACTAACACCTTATGATGACTAATGGAACATGACCTGACCTAAATGGAGGTAGCCTTGAACCTTAGGATAGGTTAAACATGTAAAAAGAAATGAAATTTTCCTACACCAACTTGGAAGGCTTAAGGAGACCTTTGATAAGTGAACTATATGACCATGTCAAGTAATGTTTCACATTTTATGAGTGATAACATAGTGGACGAAATGACATTTTTAAGAACATTATTCACTACAAGGAAAATACCCTCTAGCGGATGTTTTTGAGGAACCCCTTATAAAAATACCCCAGACATTCGTTTCTAGCGGAAGTTCCTAGAGGAGGTTGGCAGGAAGAGGTTTTTGCGGATGTATTCCCTCTTGTGCTCTTATCACCGTAAAACGCACCGATGCGGTTAAAAAATTGGCACACCGGACACCGTGCGCTCTGTACACACCCGCCTGGTGCGTTGTATTTCCGTAGAGCACCGGTACTTCACAAAACTTGCGCATCGATGCCTCATAAAAGACGCGCGAAAACTGAAACCACCCGAGTCGCCCTTAAACACACCAGTTCCGCAACGCATCGGGCCGCCCTGAAATCCCCACGCACCGACATAGGGTTAAATAAATAAAAAATTATAGCCAAAAAACCACACAAAACATAGGCACATCGGGAACCGTGCGCTCCTAACACACCCGCCCCGTGCGTCATATTCCTGTACAGCATCGGTTCCTTACATCTCTACTGCACTGGTGCTTCCGAGAACATGCGTGAAAATAGATACCCCCCTGTGTGGAATAAATCAACTGCACCGGGGCTCCCATAAACCTGGCGCACCGGAAAATGGTTAAATAAAAAAAATTATGGCCAAAAAAACCGCACAAAACATTGGCACACTGGAAACTGTGCAGTCCGTACACACCACACCGGTTCGTTTAATTATGGAATAGCACTGATGGGTATCAACATGTCAGCCCCAGTGCCTCATAAAAAGCACGCAAAACAAAAATCACCCGAGGCGGAATGACGGAAATGCACCGGTACCCCATAAACGTTGCGCACCAGAAAAGGGTTAAATAAAAAAAGAAATTGCGGCCAAAAAACCGCACAAACCATTAGCTCACCGGACACCATTCCCAGTGCATCATATTACTATAGAGCACTAGTGCATTACAGATACCTCTCCCCAGTGCTTCATAAAAGCGTGTGAAAATAGAAACAGCCTGTGGTGGCATACAGTAAATGCACCGGTACGCTAGTAAAAACCCTGCGCACCAGAACAGGGTTAAATATAAAAAAAATTACTGCCAAAAAACTGCATTTTTCACTTTTGTCAATGCTACAAAGCTCTCAAGCACCAGTGCAAGTTATCATTGTTTGAGCCGCCCTGACATCCGTGCTCCCATTGCACTTATTGCATGCAATGTTGTTGTGCATTGCCACCAATCTCCAGCTTCAATTTTATAAAACAGTGGACAAATTTTCTTTTTCAAATTCTACAGCCAATATGCCTCCTCGACGGGTAAATAGATATTTTTATTTTTTTTCCATAATTAAGCCTTTTAGCGGATTATAATTTAAAAAAACCTTAAAATTAACAATTAAAATATATATGTGTATATATATATATTTGTCGCGCGGTGCACTCGAGCCGTTCGGCTCGCACCATTTAGCGGTGCTACCTGTAAATTTACAAGCTACACTACAACCGGTGCTAACAGTATTTGCACTGGCTCCAAAGCGGTACCGCCAGGTGCACCTTGTTATTTTAAAAAAAAATTAAACCTGTGGTGCGGTCCTTTACAAGGCCACACCATTGACAATGAGGTATCGCAGTAACACGGTGCGTTAACGGACATATGTGCCCCGGGGCACTTAATGTGGTCAATGCACCACATACCACAATTTTACATTGTCAACGGTTCGGCCTGGTAAACCAGTGCTAAGGGTATCCGCATCGGTTCCGGGGTGGTACCAAAGGTGCACCGTGTCATGTTAACTTTCCTTATAAAGAGCAGTGCGGCTGGTTACCTGGCCTCACCGTTGACCCAGATGAATAGTGGTGATGCGGTGCGTTGACCAATATAACCGCCCCAGGATAGCGATTTTTGTCAGTGCACGGCTTACCGTATTTTGCCTGCATCAGTGGTGCGGCCTTTTAGAATACCCCACCGACGACTATGTACGGTGGCAGGATGGCGGTGCGCTAACTTAGATATACGCCCCGGGTCGTATAGTGTAGTAAGAGCACCGCTCTCCTCACACGGCACGTACTAAACGGTGCGCTAAAAACATTTTCTGGAGCACTGAATATCATTAGGGGCATCGGATTAATGTGAAATGAATTTATTAAAATTTTAATTTGTAAATTTGTAAATTTTAAATAATTGTAAAATAATAAATCTAGAATAATATGATTTATTGTAACATAATAAAGTTTAGAAAATAATGCAAATAAATTCATGTACTTTAGAATTATCATTATTTTATTATGATCTTAGATACAAAAAAAGAATTAATTTATACAGTACGCCATTGTTTTTGAGATCAACATAATTGCAAATTATCAAGTGAATTATTGATTTTAACATTAACACAATGCAAATTACCAATTAATTCAAAATACATATTATATTAATATTTCAAAAAACCCATCTTAAAAAGTATAAATATTGATGAAATAACACATGTACCATATCACTCTTGGTTCTCATGATCACCCTCATTATCTTCTAGCTCGCATGGCATGATAACACTATTGTTCTCAAAAATATGTTTTGATCTAGGGTCATGTGTCAATACGAACCACCAATCCCTATCCAACACATTTGGGTAAAAAAACACCTAGTTGCAGTGTTTAGGGAAAACATAGGGCTCCTTAGCTTCATCCCACATCTTTCTAGAGTTGATACATATCAGCCTACTATCGCGATCTTCCTTTACATTATTCCGATCAAAGGTGTCCCACCACTTGCACCTAAAAATAACACATTGGAAAGAAGAGAAATCCACTTCAATGATCTCTTGTATCTTTCCGACGTAACCTAACATCCCTCGTACTAGGTTTTGATCACGGTGGCTAGATCGACTAGATTGATCGAACTCGACTTCCACTCCACAGTCTTGTGTGATGTTTCCAGCATCGGCATTTCCTGTGCGAAAATGGTGTCCATATGCCCACATAGATGGGAACAAATGCACCTATTATAAAAAATTTAAAAAAATCATAGTGTCATGTGTCTTATAAATAATAATCCAACAGTTAAAATATGAAATGTAGATGTCTTAATATAAGTTTCAAATTTACATATAAATTAAAAAGACTATTACCGAGTTGCTGCACCCAATTCCTACGTTTAGCGCATCCTCTTCAGCACGCGGGTAACGACCAGTAGCACCGTATTTCTCTCTGACTTGGTCAGCAACCAAACTGTTGGGGCATATTTTTGGCATATTTTCTTTTAAATAATCGGGATAAGTCACACTTCTACGATTCAACCGTCTAAATTATTTCCTGTCGCTATCCCATTTCATCCTGTTTGTTCGTACAATGCAACCCATGGTTGTGTCGCTTTAGAATTGTAAAGAACGAATTTATTGATTGCTTCAATTTCTGCATTCATTGATGAAATCAAACCAACATTATATAGTACTTAGATATCAAAATATATATTATATTGAATTTCATCAACATGAATATTAATTACTTTTTGTAAATTTGAAAAATTATAAGTCGCTTACTCTTTATCGAGTGCTTTTTTCCACTCTTTTGGAGCAACTCTCCTTCTCTTTTGTCTTCATCCATTTCATCTTCCCAAATCACTACACCTGGTCTGTTGTCGATCTACTTGATGTATTCATTGGCATAATAGAAAGAATCATACAATATGTACCCCTCTGCCATAGACCCCTCTGGTTTTTCCCTTTGTCAAACAAAACCTTTCAATTTCTTCATGTATCTCTCTAAGAAGAACATCCAATGACAAGAAACAACCCCAACTAATTCAACCTCATCTACCACGTGGATTAGAAGATGAACATGTAAGTCCATGAAACTCGTCGGCTGTTCCTTCTCAAACATACAAACAATCTCAACTATCTCTTGACGCCGCCATGGAATGCTAGCCATGATGAATCTCCTTTGACGTGATCCAACGTAAAAATGCAGATAATTTAGATATGGCACGTCCTAGGTCTTGAGGGAATTCATGTTTCACACACCCACGCACGAAAAAAGGAT
The DNA here is from genome assembly GCA_034641835.2 of Pinus albicaulis. Taxonomy (NCBI): domain Eukaryota; kingdom Viridiplantae; phylum Streptophyta; class Pinopsida; order Pinales; family Pinaceae; genus Pinus; species Pinus albicaulis. The sequence goes on from CM076584.1 coordinate 1,033,953,309, forward strand.
AATGACACTGCAAAGTTATAAACATGTGTAATAATATACAAAATTAGTGATGTTTTATGAATATAACAAATAATAAAATCATGCTTTTGACATTATATGTACTCTTAGAAGATTCAAATGGTCATGCGATTTCAACCTCGACAAATGGTAATCCACGATGAAGCAGCGCCGTAGTGAAGACCCGTATGAAGTTGGCACCCTCACATCCATTAGAACTTCCTTTACCAAAGATATATCATTTTTTTTTAAATCCATGGGACATCACCTTCTTTGGAAAACCATGAATTAGAGGGACCAGTGCCTACCTCTAATCCCGTACTTTCTAATCGTTTTGGCCAATGTTTCTTTTTAGTTTTTGAAGTAATAATATCTTTCCTAACAGCCAATGTGTCACTTTGTTTCGATGATATGTGCCTCCATAAAGAAGATGAAACATTTTTAAATATATGCATGGGTTCTAATAAGTGGGAAATCTTAAGATGCTCCCAAGATGGGACGTCATGAAAGATAGATTTCCTTTCCATCCCAATGGGCAATTTCTCAAAATAGGTGTCGAAGAAATCTAGATCATCGAACATAGGCTCTCCATTTGAATCGAACATTTATATGAACTCCTTCTCCTTCTCTCTCTCATATGCTCTAAGCCATTCAGCTGGTGTCATTATTGGAGGCCTTTGGGTTCTGTCTCATTTACCATTGAAAGCGGATGCTGCTCTTTTTTAAGGGTGTTCTTCTGGTAGGAATACCCTGGAGCAATCATACACTGGCTTTCGTAGGTCCTTGGACCATCTAGCTTTCAAAGAAGGTCCACAACATTTACATCCAAAATACCCTTTTGTTACAAGACCTATGAGATTATATTTGTATACATTAATTAATATGCATGGCACGTTAAATAATATCATGAACTAGATCAGAACAAATATTACAACGAATTAAATAACTAATATGTGAAAGAATATTGTTACATATATAAACAAATCAATAAATTAAACATGTAATTTACCAGAGCAAAATCCTAAGCCTAGATGATCATGTGTCGTGTAAGCACATATGCCATACAACGTAAAACTCCTCTCTGTTGCAATGGGTCTTAATACATCATATACATTTATCCCATCCCATAATTCCTTCAATTCATCTACTAGTGGTTGTAAGTAGACATCCATATTCTTCACTTGTCTTCCACCAGAGACTATGAGAGCCAACATAAGATGTTCATTCTTCACAAACAACCATTGGGGGATATTGTTATTGATCACTACTACAGGCCAAACAAAATATTTGGTGTTCTGGAGGGAATATGGGTTCACGCCATCCATGGCTATGTTGAGTCGTAGACTTCGTACTTCATCCTTGAATTTTTCAGGCCATGTATCCTCTATATGCTTCATGGCTATTGAATCGATTGGGATTCACATAACTCCCAACTCACTTCTGTGTGAGGCATGCCATCCCTGCAACATAGCTAATTCTTTGCAACGAAAGAGCCTTTGAATCCTTGGGATTATAGGCATGTGCCTCAATATCTTAAAAGGAGGACCAGTATGTGATTTACCCTTATTTTTTTATTTATCATACCTGCCATGCCCACATTTCGGACACATCTCTTTGTCTACATATTCTCCTCTATATAAAATACAATCATTTGGACATGCATGATATGATATGTACTCAACACCCAACATTTTCAACAATTTTTTTGCCTCTTCGCAGCTACTAGGCAAGACATTATCACTCGGAAGAACATTATCTTTGAATAACATGTAGTTGGTGATCATGGAAAAATTTATTAATAAATTTACATTAATTTCGATATAATTATTAACATTCATAAAATTTACCATTTGTAATGTTCATTGCAGTGTACTGATTATATTTCAAATTTATATAAGGGGAGTACTTTATGGTAACTTACCTCAAAATTTCCAAGAAACATGCATTTGACAAGCCAAACTTTGCTTTCAAGTTGTATAGTAACATCATTGTCCCCAACTGGGTAGACTTTGACTGACTGCCAGGTCCAAAGAGAGGGGTGGTGGAAGCAAATTTAAGGCTTTCGAAAAAGGTGTTAGCGATATGAGCATCATCCCCTAGCTGATCATCATTTTGGAATGCATCTAACAACATTGTTTCCATGGCAGTCGTATCCCTTAAGTAATCATCCATACCAACCTCTATTTGATTGCCTTCATTGCCAGCTTCTGAAGAACTACTATTGTTGTAGTCATTCCTAATTGGTGAATCTTGACGTAGCAGGAATTGAATCGGTGGTTGATTCAACCATTCTTGGTATCATTCATCTCTGATTTTTTCTCTTAATTCAGTCTTCTCTCGATTTGAAATTGTCGTGGGGTGCAACGGAAGATGGTAGATAGGTCCTTCATCATCACTAGAATCCTAATAATTAAAAAAAAAAAAAGGAACATGATTAGTACAAAATATATGATATCAGTTAGTAACCACATGGAAAATATTGCATGATTATAAATTGGTTTGACGTTGAAATAATTACATATTAATCAATATATATACCAAAAAATTATAATTATAATTACCATCATTGTCCCAGGATTGTGGCTAGAAGATGCAATATTGTTACAATTGGCAGGGTGAAGCGGTTCTCCATTTTCATCTACCAAATGTGCCTTGTGGTATGCAACTCTTGATAAGAACTTCCGACGTTTTGGAGCAGTTTGAATATTTTGTGCATCTGAACTCGATGTTGAATCTGCATGAACCTGCAAATTTGTATACATTATAAATTTAATTAAGTTTTGCATGATTGACTGCATGGATAAAAAACATAAATTCAATTAGATAGTGAAAAAATAAAACAAATCTGAAGTAAATAATACATCTCTAGATGGATAGGGGGAACTTCATGATGGACTTTGAGAAATATTATGGAACGAACTGGATTTTGAAGAATTTTCCATTCCATATAATATATGATAATTTCTACCTACATTTGAGAAAAACAACAATAAATTTTGGTGCACAAACCTAAATGTAATTTCGGTATGTATTGTACAAATAACCGCACCAGTGCGTTTTTGGTATTGCGCACCAGTGTCGTCATATAACCCGACGCCCCTGTGCGTTTTGATTAAAGGACACACCGATAAACGAATAACCACAAATAAAAAAAGCGCAACCCTATTTTCTTTAAGTGAAAAAAAAAGCGGTAAATTGAAAAATGGCGGCAAAATATTTTCAAAAATCTAATTTCATAAAACATTTCTTTAAATACGAAACACTTTTCATTATTTCACTATTTTTGCAAAAAAATCAGCCAAAGATTTGCAGGATACATACCTGGAGAAAACAGAGCACAAGAGCACTGTGGATTAGGGAAACACGTTCGACCAGAAGTATTAGGACAATCATAATTCCAAACCTCTGGTGATTCAAACCATGTACCATAGAATTTCAAACAATGTGAGTAAAGTTTATTGTTTTTTTTGTACTTTTTTCTACAGTTTTTTTTATGCAGTAAAAGAAAAAATCAAAGTCTATTGTTTTTTTTTCTTTTTCTGTAGTTTTTTTATGAAGTAAAATAAAAAAATCAAAGTTTATTGTTTTTTTACTTTTTTCTACAGTTTTTTTACCTTTTCTGCAATTTTCAGAAACAAAATAAATAAATAAAATCCATTTTTATAAACAAAACCCTAGATTCTTTTTATTTCTGAATTAGGGCTTTTCAATTTAGTATTATAGGGTTTGTATAGTCATAAGACATCCAACCCACAGGATGACTTGCATAGTCGGATCCCAATCCATGTTGGGCCTTGAGTCAATCTAAAAAAAAACAGATTTCTTTTCGTCGGTGCGCCCGGCGTAACATAGCGCACTGGTGCGCTCTGTTATACCAGCGCACCGCGAAAGTACAATGATAAAAAATAAAAAAATAAAATATGTTTTTATCAGTGTGCCATATGTAACATACGGCACTGGTGCCCTATTTCATTATGGTGCACCGCAAACATGTTGTTTTACCAAAAAACCATTTTAGAAACAAACCCTAAATTTTTCTTGTTTCTTCCCTTTCTTCTCCCTCTTTCTATGATTTCAGCATTAGGGCTTTTCAATTTATATTTATAGGGTTTGTATTGCTACATATAAGCCTAAGACATCCAACCCACGAGAGGACCTACATATTCGGATCCCAATCCATGTCGGCCTTGCGTAAATTAAAGAAAAAAAAATTGTCGGTGCGCCCTGTGTACCTGAGCACACTTGTGTGCTCTATTATCTCAGCGCACCGTGCAAGTACTGATCAAAAAATTATGTCCGTGCGCCATTTGTAAAATATGCAGTCAGTGCGCTATTTCATTATGGTGCACCGCGAACGTTTTGTTTCGGAAAATAAAAAATAAAAAACTTTCAGAAAAATACAAACCTCGCAGTCTTTTTGTTTCTGCCCTTTCTTCTCCCTCTTTGTGTAATTTCAGAATTATGGCTTTTCAATTTAGGTTTATAAGGTTTGTATTGCTAAATATAGACCTAAGCCATCCAACCGACTGGACGATTAGCATAGTCGGATCCCAATCCATGTGGGCCCTTGCATGAATTTAAAAAAAAAAAACATAATTTTCTTATTGGTGCACCTTGCATAAAATAGAGCACCGGTGCTCTGTATCGTCCAAGTGCAATGCATAAGTAATGTAATAAAAAATTAATAAACAAAAAAAAATTATCAGTGCGCCATATATAAAATATGGCATCGGTTTATGCTACAAAAATTATCACTTTATGATTTTTATTATTTATCATGGTTAACTGGTACGGTGATTGACACGTAACGCATCGATGCTCCTTGTTGACATAGAGCACCGTATGGTCTATTATACTATTTTTGCAGTGCGTTTGGAAGAGAGCCACGCACTGACGGCGGTGCGTACACAATGAATGGCGCACCGGTGTCTTGAGATTTTTTTTTTTATTTGAAAAGTTGAAAATTTATTTATAAATATATTAATGAATGATATGGTACAGGTTTGAGATTGATAAAGAAATGATTGACAAGAGATCAAGTAACAAAAATACTGATAACACATCAGGAAAAGTAGAAAAGGCAAGTTCTTTGTAAATTTTTTATAAAAAATATTATTTTTGAACTATATGTAAGTTTAACTAATATGTATTGTTTACCATGTATCATGCAGAGCCACAAAATGACGAAGCTCGATAAGATTATTTCTGATCTAGGACCAGAAGAGCGTAAAAGCTTGATGGGAAAATTTCAAAAGGATGAATCAGGTGAATGAAAAAATACCATCGATCCAATATGAGTTTCTTTTTTTAGTTTTCATTAATAATATAATTAAAATTATTAGATAACATATGTGAAACCGTCTATTAATTCACATCTGTTTAATGTTAACAACTTAGAAAAGGAATGTTGTTCTAAGAAAAGAAAAAAAATAGAACATGCAAACGAAAATGAATTGCTCCTTAGCTCATCTGGAGTGGTGTTGGAGGTTAACGAAAGTGGGGGAAACTTTTACAAAATTTTGAGGGATCTAGTGGAATGAATGTATAGACGTTCTTTCCACTTACAATACAAAAACCAATCCAATGATTCCAAGAACCAAATTTTATCTAAACTACAAGAAGAGTTTCCAGAGAATTGGTTAATGAGACATGTCAGACTTTTAATAGCAAAAACGTACAACAACAAAAAATAAGGAATGAAAAAGTAATATTCCTTTAGATGTTTGTCTAGAATTATTTATAAATATCACTTTTGTTATACTTACTTTTCATATATCAATATAAAAATTAAATAGTTTATTGTCATGTTACATTTTCAAGAAGATTATGAAAATCTCAAAAGATGAACGAGCTGATATCAGAAATATGCCAGTAGGAATGTCCAAAAAGGTGTACAAGGAGATGGTCAAAGAAATGGACAAAATTGCATCACATGAGGAGCCATCTCAACAACAATGTGCTTCAAATGTAATATGTAATCATTGAATTTTTCGATCATTAGGTACAATAAATAAACAATTTAACATTAAATATTAATTTTCAAGTATTTTCTTGCAGAAAAGAAAAGAAAATGGAACCCATTCAGCACATAAAACAGGACGACAAGGAAGAAAAGGATTGATATCTAAGTTTGTGAGTAATTGTTACTTCCTTATAACAACTTAACTAGATTTCATTTTTGTATTTTTTAAGTTGTTTTACAAAAATCATCATTGAATGTCTTCAAATAGGTGCTAACATACAAAGAATAACCATCAGAGGAATTGATTGAAATTGGGTTAAATATGGGTTGTGAGTATATGTTGGCATATCAGAACTTAATTGTGGAATTTGTAAGCATCTATCGATCTTGTTTTACTTAGCTCCGTCTATAATTAATAGAAAAAATAAATCTTTTATATTAAATATATGATTTGTTATGGGGTATAAAACTTGCAAGAAACAAAGTATGGCACTGCGCCAACAGATCAAATCTTGAAAGATGGCATGTTACATGGTTTTGAAAGAATGTGTATAGTTTATGAGTCAATTGTTGCATTGGTACGTCATTTATTTTCGATTTACATTGATGTATATTATTTAATATTGCAATTTTCATTATTCTCACCAATGTATATACACTCATTACATTTTATTTTTATGTTTGTAGATGGAAGGTGAAGAAGAAGAAAACAATCAACATAGTGAACAAAACTTTCCTAAAAATAACCCAAGTCATGGAAGTAGCTCTAGCAGTGACAGCAGTTCAAGCAAAGAATGATGATCACTATGTTTGGCTATCAAAGCAAGGCGTTGTATTTTTTGAAAAATGTCTATGAAATCAGACATTTTCTTTAATGTAATGGACATAGTGTCCCAATTGAAAGATAAAGGGATACCAATAACCGTCCCATTTTGAATGAAAAAGAATGTCTTATATATATATATATATATATATATATATATATATATATATATATATATATATATATATATATATATATATAATAAAAAATGTTTTAATTTATTCTATTGTGTTCTCTATTGTCACTATTGCATTCTCCATTGTCGTTCTCAAATGCACTAATAAAAATTTAATTCATATGAATATTGTTATAAGATATATATGTGTCAACTTTTGATGAATAATGAATTTTTAAAAACCACAATAATTACGATATGATATAACAAATTAATCCAAACATCACATTCAAATGCATTAATAAAAATTTAATTAATATGAATATTGTTATAAGATGTGTTGACTTTTGATGAATAATGAATTTAAAAAAATCACAATAATTGCACTGTCACAGGTCGATTTTTCTAAAAAATACAAAATGAAAACCGTTGCGTGTATTCTTATACTGGTGCGCTTGTATTCTTAAGTGCACCGGTGTGTTTTTACGACCTATGGGCATCGTACAAATACCAAAACCAGTTAAAAATATCGAGGCGTTTGTGCGGTATGGCACTCCAGTGTGTTTATGTCTATATACGCACCGGTGCCCTTTTACGACCTATTAGCACCGCACGAATACAGATACCAATTATAAATCTCGGTGCGTTTGTGTGAAACTATGCACCGAGGCGTTTTTGTGTATATACGCACCGGTGCATTTAGACAACCTATGGGCACCGCACGAATACTGATACCAATTATAAATCTTGGTGCATTTGTGTGATACTACGCACCAGAGCATTTAAGAGTCTATACGCACCCGTGTATTTGTATGACATATTTGCACCGCACGAATACCGATACCAATTATAAAGCTCGGTGCATTTGTGTGAAAGGGCGCACCAGTGCGTTTCTATAAGTCTATGCACTGGCGCGTTGATACGACCTATGGGCACTGCTCAAATCCCAAGACCAATTATAACAGCCCCGTGCGTTGTATCACCAACACTATGCCCGGTGTTGTTTTATACCTTAACGACCCGGTGCATTATTCTCCGACCGCCCCGGGGCACCGTCTACAGGTACGCACTGGTGCGTTAAAGCTTAATTAGTGCACTGAGGAAAAAAACATCCGTAATAACCTCTGGCCGCCCATTTTTTTTTAGTTGTGTTGAATTTCCATTAAAAGCTCTGCCAAAACCTCTGTAACCATAAACGGATGTGGTAGCATAAGTTTTTTTGACAATTTTAGCCAATTTTATAACACTAAAAACCTCTGTTATAACCTCCATTAGAGGGTCTTTTCCTTGTAGTGATTTTTGTTAATTTTAACCAAAATCGAAGAGATATTTAAAAAAAAAATGAATTTAAGTTGTTTAATTTGTAAAATTCAAGTGCCCCGTAGGTTTTTTAGCGTGTTGAATCTATTTATGCATTTAAAAACCTATTTTAAACAACAAAAAATCATAATCTTGCTTGAAATTGTATCACCGGATTCCGGTGAAAAAGGCTATTTCATCTATAAGTTATTTCATGACTTGTCATTTTATTTATTTATTTTAATAAATATTCTATTTCTTTTTCTCTTGTTAATATTAATTAATTTTTAGAAAAATAATTTTCGATTTAGAATATTATCAATGAAATTGGTTAGTTGTTATTAGTCTTTGTTAATAATGTGTACTGAATAGTATTTATTGTGTTTCCAATTTAATATGTTATTATGATTTTTGATACAATATGTTTTAGTATTTATAAGCAATTTCTGGATATTTTGTCATTAATTAATATTACTAATTGTAATTTATTATTTTTCTATCATTAATATTATTAATTTTATGATTTAATATATACTAATTTTTTATTAAATAATAATAATAGTAGTTAGGTTAATATTCATAAGTAGTATATATATATATAGCACAATAAGTTTATAGATGTCTTCAAATCATTAGCATAAAATTAAACATTTTTGTATTAAAAATATTTGGCAAGGGCATGGACTAAGTTGAATGCAACCCTTGTTTGTATATAGGATGTCTTTAAAATTCATTGGTTTTTATAATTTATTCTTTGATAATAATGGATATAAAAGTGCAAATTACTTTGAGATTATTTTTTTATTTTCTTATAGGGTATTTTTTCCAATAATAAAAATTATCTATTGTAATTTTGTTATATATGATGAGTGGAGCTTCAACCAAAAATTGTTTCAATCATGATACACAATTTTTTAAAGGAAAAAACATATTTAAAACAAAACTATATATTTTTTAAATGGGAATTACAACTCCCCCTCCCACATTTACTCAATTTCACCGGTCTGTCAGGGTGAGCATGAGACGAAGAGTTGCTATGACATGACTTGACCTCCAAGCTTTAGTTATGGAAGTGGGGTCGACAATTGACACTTGCTAGCCACAAATTGACATCCTCCATGGCCTACAACACACTCAGGGGCCAAAGAACCACCCCAGGTGGTCAATCCTTGAACTGAGGCTCTTTTTTACTGCCTTGTGCCCAGAATTTCACCCACAACAAGGCATGCATGTGATTATAGGCGTCCAACTACATGAACAACTTTGCATCCATGCAGTTATAGCCCAATTCTTCCAATTATGAGCATGCGGTCCCAGGAAATATGCCACCTTTTCACGCCTGCCTCCAAACCACTTCCCAGAATTGCTTGAGACTCTCCAAAATCATAAATGACATGATGACAAATACATTCAATCAAAATTGAATAAAAAACTTGACCTAGTCAGGCCTAACCATGACAGTCATTTCATCAAAAATATGGTAACATGTAAATTATAGGTCATGAACGCATATATGATCATAAGGGTCTGAACCATGTCTGAGAATCACCAACAAGGTCTAATTTCCTCTCATAATAGTTGCAATACCACTTGTTATCTCATGCATCTTATCAAATCCTAAACAAGACAGCTAGAGTACATTGTAACTACATGCTTATGACCAACACATAACCAAATTAATAACCATGACATAGCAATCATCAAATCACCCTAATAACAAGCACAAGTTCTCATAGATTACAATACGAAAAACAAATCCTATTAACTTATGAAAAAGCTAACCAAGTCAGGGACTTCCATGTACCACTTGACCATAGATTGAGCTGAAAAAAATATCTTTCAATCAATCACCCATGTGTTATATTACACACATGAATGTAGGAACTCAATACAAAAACAAGCAGGGCTTTCCAAAGATTAAACCACCTCCACCCTCATGCTCTCGTGATCTCGCCAAAACCAGTCAAGAGATCACATAAGAAAACCAAAACATAACCAATGAGGGCCTCCCAGACATTAAACCACCTCCACCCTCAAGCTACCACGATCCTGCGAAAATCGGTAAAGAGATCATAATACCCAAAACAAGCTTGGATGCCTAAGAATTTCTTCACCAATACTTTGAGAAATTCACTTGTCTCCACCCACATGTCGAGGGCTTCCCAAAGACTAAACCACCTCCACCCCCAACCATTAGGAATTTTCCTTACACCACTTCACCCAGTTCCAAAACCTTCCGACAATCCAAAGCTCAACCAAAAAAAAGAACCCCATCACACCATGGTTATGCAGAAATGGCAAGGTAAGGATGAAATCACTAGAAAACCCAACAAAACCCATGCCAATGGCAACAAATAAACCACATAATTGAATTCATGTACCATGCATTCACACCTCAGCTAGGAAATCACACATGAAACCTATTACCTTCCAGATCTTCTTTTTGAAGCTATTGAGCCAACCTTCTCCTTGTTTTTCCTTGCTTTCATTGCTTGTCCTCTTCCTTCCTTTTCTTTCTGTCTTTCCTTTCCTTGCTTGTTTTCTCCTCTTAGTTCTCTTCTCTCTCTCTCTCTCTTTAAAACTAATTCCAAAGAAAAACTGACAAAAGGCTATGAAATGATCATCATGAGCCTTTTTATCATTGATGCCTCTATTTTTTTCATTTTCCTCTATTTTTTCCTTCAATTTCCCTATCATGCAAATTTGTGACCCTTCATCTCCCTTTTCTCCTATTTTCCTTTATTTTCATAAGTAAAATGCCAAATAATGCCTCTTTGCCTTTGTTAAATAATTTTCCAATTCCTTTGCCAATTTCCTTAGCCATTAATAAACTGAAGTGAAACCCACTAGGATGTTTTTCTCAACATTCAGTTTGGAATGTGTCCCATTGGGCCTTGTTCTTATTTTTCCTTTATTAACTTGATTACAAGAAATTTTAATCTAGGGTTGTTACAAACCCCTCCCCCTTTGGGGAACACCATCCTCGGTGTTCTCTAACATCTACAACCAGTAAACCATTGAAAACAAAACACACTGTGTATGGATCTTTATAACCTAGCTCGTTGCAGTATTTAAAATGACCACTGCTGAAAAAATGACAATTATATCGTTTACTAGAGCTTTATAACACATCTCATTATGGTATTTAAAATAAAAACCACATATGCTTATGCACATTTGCTTCAACTAGCAAATAATTATAATGTTCATGGAACTTTATAAATCCATCTTGATACAATATTCACAATAAAACACACACACACATATATATATACGTATGCACATTTGCTCTAAACAACAAATAAAATGATACGATGTGTGCATCTGTGACAATTGAATACATAGGCTCTCCATAGGCTCACGCCTCCACCCTCAAAGTAATACCAAGATTCACCTCCTTCCCAGGAAGTCCAAAATTCATTGCCAAAGTCAAACCTGCTTCCAATGTCTATTGCTATGATAATTGTGCTACTTGTTCCCTCAGTGAATAGTTATTGGATCATTGTCCCAAGGCACACTCCCAATGTGCATCTGATTCCATTTGGAAATGCTAGTGACCAAAACAAATCCATCGTCCAACCTTCCCTTCTCTGCTACACAGTCCCTTAGGAAATCTGGTCACCCCCTTATGTATAGTCATTCACCTTCCAATTTCCCCAGCATCCCCTTCTCTGTCACACAGTCCTTCGGTCAATCCATCCCTTAGCAAGGTTTCTTCGCATTGGAAGGTCCAAAAACCAAGGCATATACCTGCCTCAAAACCATCATATTGGTCATGGCATGCTCATGGTAATCATTGGACACTATTGGGTACCAATGTCCCATAATGGCCTTGCTCCTAAATGCTTTACCAACATATTGTTGCATGTTCCAATTCCTTTTGTTTTTGTTGCTAATTCTTGCAGTTAGTTTCAACCACCCAAATCAGGCATTTCCTTGCTTTCCTTTACCAAGCCAAAAATTTCCCTTAGATTAAAAAATAATTTGAAATAAACTCAAATCATACCTCATTGGTGGACCGTCAATAAGGTATACCTGCAATTTTTTTTACTTCTTGTCACAATAAGTCAAAATAACTCTTTGATCAAATCATCATGTATAAACATATCACATTTGGTTAGCTCAAAATGCAACCATGATATATCTGATGCATAATTAAGAACTGAAATAAAATACTTTTACTTATATTTCAAATGCTTCTTTTGCTTCTTCCTTTATTCTTTATCCTTTTCGTACACACACCGAATTGGTTTCCAAACCCGACAAGCACCTAGTGCCTTCTCTTCTCTTTGACCACGTATACACACTGGTTTGGTTTGCCCAACCCGACAAGCACCCAGTCTCTTCTCTTATCTTCAAGCAACAAGGGAATCTAAAGACTAAACTGCCTCCTCCCTCAATATTAGCAACAAGGGTATCCCGATACTAAACGACCTCTACCCTCAATATTAGAAATAAGGCATCCAAAGACTAAACCGCCTCAACCCTCAATAGCAAAAATAAGGGCATCCAGAGACTAAACTGCCTCAACCCTCAATAGTAACAACAAGGGCCCAGAAATTCCCGTACCTGCTTTTCCCATCACATTTTACAACATAAAACATACACCTACACCTTGTGTAAGACACGACACACACATCTACACCCGGTGTAATACATGACATATACACCTACACTCAGTGTACAATGTCACACATACAACTACACACGGTGTACAACACAATACATATACGTACACACCATATAATACAACGAATACACATGTCGTGGCACAACGACTACACAATACGCATAACACAGTGCCACATGCACAAGAATACAACATGTAAATAATACCACATGTACACAACACCACGTGTGCAATGTGTACACATCACCACATGTACACAACACCACCTATACAACGTGTACACAACACCACCTACACACGGTGTACACAACACCACTTGCACAACATGTACACAACACCACATGTACCATAGGTACACAACACCACATGTACAACATACACACAACACCACATATACATCATGTACACAACATCACGTATGCAACATGCACACAACACCATGTATGGAACATGCACACAACACCACATATACAACATGTATACAACACTATATGTACACAGCACCGCATATGCAACATGCACACAGCATCAGTATTGCACATACGGAGACCACATTGTCTTTATCAAGAAACCTTAAATTCTTTCCACTATATTTCTTTCATTCCGCTGATGTATCCCTCAACATTACCTGTCCATAACATAAACATAGGCATAGTTATAGGCACATAATATCAAATAATATCCACATGATACGAACCTCATAGATTTGTTAGGGCTACTCTGACCACTTGAATCCTCATAAACTAATAACCTCTTCATGCCATTCACCTACATAAACAATCATTCTTCCACAAGAATGATCCCTGGCGATCCTATCAGACAACGACACACACACACACACACACATATATTAGCGTAAAGAAATCACGATCCCCGGCGACCCTGTAAAACAACAACATACGTACATACATATATAGACATCAACATAATCACAATCACAACACAATTACCAGATATCATAAGGTCAAGGTTAAGATAACTCCCTTTATTCATGCACAAAATGTACAACATTAAGAACAACAATTCGCAACATAGCCAAGACACCTGACACCTCAAATCCATTTACTTTACCTTTCATGTTGCCTTTCTCATGAATATCCTTCCATCGTCCATATATCCTAATGGACCCAACCAATCCAATTGGTTTTCCTATTATTTCCCTCAACTGCCCTTTACTCATGCACCTAGCTTCATCCAAGTCTTACATCACCTGTTTGGTTCCATTCATCTCTCCCCGACCTCCATTAACTTTCCTCTTTCCTCAACCAATTTCCAAGGCTCTCAAAACATCGAAGGAAAGAACAAGAAGCAATCAAGAAGAAAACCATGAAAACCAATAACAATACGACACCACAAACTAAGTAGCATGGCTATGCACTAGACACAATCAAAACTGAAAATCAAGTGCAAACAAATCACGAACACCGAAAGCAAAAAAATTTCAACAAAAAATGTGACTCAACCACCATGATTCCCATTACTTCCATGGGAAAGCTCAACCTGAACCTTCTTCAAGATTTCATGGCAATCTCTTTTCCATGCAATCCCGGCATCAAACTTCCATAAACACACAACTGTTAGTGCATAAATAAACATAACAATATATCAGTTACCTTACCTTGTTGTACCCAACACGCTGACTTGTAACTAAAAATGTACATAAATCATCTCTCAAGGGACTCCAATTCCTTGATGATTCCCACCATAACTGGAAATCAGCTATTGTACATGTCAACTAATTTTTCATGAATATAGCACATATCCACATAATGTTACACAAACTCAAGGTTAAAAGACTTCATGTATTCATGCAAAGAGCTCATTCATTTGGAATTGTGGTTTCCAAACATAGCCAAATGAATTATCACCCAATTCCTTTCTTTTACCTTTTTCCTTGTTGCAATTGAGTCTTATTGTGTATTGTCACATCACCCAACCACTAGTTATATAAACAAATCAATTGTCACCTTGTCATGTGAATACCAAGCATGTTGTCATACAATTGTTCACAAATGTCAGTCACATGTTCCAAAGATCAATACATCATGTCTATTAATTTGAGATCAACCTTTACCAAGACTAGCAACCATTTCATAGTCAACTCACAGTCATTAGTCATAATACTCCAACTATCACCCACTTACACTCAAGTGCATATCAACTATAACCGTCTAATTCCTTCATGCAATCTTATAGACACATATTGATATCATGCAATTAATAAAACATTAAGACAACTTGTAAGCATACCATGTTAGATAAACCAAATAGAAAACATTATCAAACTCATACCTCAATCTATCTTAGGGGAGGTTATCACATATGCACAAGTCAATATGAAATAGTATAACAGAATATCATAAATATATCAACTCATACCTTAACATCATAACCATATCCATCTGCACATGCCAATCCAGATTAGAATGATACATATAACATCAAGATCTTAACTGCAATGACCATAATCATCATGTGTATAACCATAATGCATACAACAACAAGTTACTACCATGCATGACTATCTGACGCATGTGCATATGACCACACTTATCAACTAGCATTTGTCATGCATGTAATCAAAACAACAATAGAATGACTAACATGCATATTAACACAATTCATATAACAACAATTAACCATCATACTTGTATACCAAACATACAAAACTATATGATGATCTGTTGTTATCCTGAGGTTTAGTGCTACAACCTTGCTTTGATCATTTTCATCTTTTGCTCTATCTCAGCCAACACATTAGCATTATAACATACCAACAACATAAACCTCTACATGATGACACTACTGCAACAATGACTATCACAATGCATGCATAACGAACACATATACAACTAACATGCAAACATGACAAACACATCTCGCCCATCCAGTACAAATGTTTGAACCTCGAAACTCTGATATCACCATGTGGTATCAGATATCTCCCAAAGAGAAAAAAAACCCACTCTGACACCACCTTGTAATTCCCCCTCCCACATTTAGCTAATTTCACTAGTCTGTCAGGGTAAACATGAGATGAAGACTTACTATGACATGACGCGACCTCCAAGCTTCAGTTATGTAAGTGGGGCTGACAACTGAGACTTACTGACCACAAACTGGTATCCTACAGGGCCTACAAGACACTCAAAGGCCAAATAACAACCCCAAGTTCCCAATCCCTAAGTTGAGGCTCTTTTTTACTGCCCTGGGCCCACAACTGCACCCATAATAAGGCATGCATGTGGTTATAGGCCTCCAATCGCATGCACAACACTGAATCCATGTGATTATAGACCAATTCCTCCAGTTTTGAGCTTGTAGTCTTAGGAACTATGCCACCTTTTCAGGCCTGCCTCCAGACCACTTCCATAATTTCGTGAGACTCTCCATAATCATAAATTACATGATGACAAAGTAATTCAATCAAACTTGAATAAAAAACTTGACCTCGCCATACTTAACCATGATAGTCATTTCATCAAACATATGGTAAACATGAAAACTACAGGTCATGAATGCATATTTGATCATAAGGGTATAAACCATGTCTGAAAATCACCAAGAAAGTCTAATGTCCTCTCGTAATAGACACAATACTACTTTTTATCTCATGCATCCATTAACCATCACATACTTATCAAATTTTGAACAAGACATAGCTAGAGTACATTGCAAATCCATGCTTGTAACTAGCACATAACCATATTATTAACCATGACATAGCAACCATCAAATCGCCATAATAATAAGCACAAGTCCTCATAGATTACAGTAGGAAAATAGCTCTTATTAACTTATGCAAAATCCAACCAAGTCAGGGACTTCCACGTACCACCTCACCATAGATTGAGTTGAACGAAATATTTCTTTCAGTCAATCACCCTCATGCCATATTCCAAGAATGATTGTGGGAACTCAAGACATAAACAACAAGGGCTTTCTAGATATTAAACAACATCCACCACCATGCTCTCATGATCTATCCAACACTGGTCAAGAGATCACATAATCAAACCAAAACATAACCAACCAGGGCTTCCGAAGATTAAACCACCTCCACCCTTAGGCTATCGTGATACCACCAAAACCAATCAATATATCACAATGCCCAAAACAAGCTTGGATGCCTCAAAATTTCTTCACCAATACCTTGAGGAATTTTCTTGTCTCCACCCACCTGTCGAGGGCTTCTCGAAGATTAAACCACCTCCCCCCCAACCCTTGGGAATTTTCTTGAGACCACTGCACCTAGTTCCAAAACCTTCCAACAATCCAAATCTCAACCAATTAAAAGAAACCCATCACACCATAGTTATCCATAAATGGAATGGAAAGGTTGAAAACACTGTCAATCCCAACAAAACCCATTCCAATGGAAACAAATGAACCAAATACTTGAATGCATGTACCATACGTTCACACCTCAGCTAGAAAATCACACATGCAACCTATTACTTGCCATATATTCCTAGTGAAGTTGTTGATCCAAAATTCTCCCTGATTTTCCTTGCTTTTCCTCTTCCTTCCTTTGCTTTCCTTGTCTTTCCTTTTCTTTCTTACTTTCTCCTATTGGTTCTCTTATCTCTCTCTCTGAAACGAATTCCAAAGAAAAACTGACAAAAGGTTGTGAACTGATCTTCATAAGCCTTTTTATCATTGATGCCTCTAATTTCTCCATTTTCCTCTATTTTTCCTTCAATTTCCCTGTCATGCAAATATGTGGCCCTTCATCTCCCTTTTCTCCTATTTTCCTTTTATTTTCATGAGTAAATGCCAAATAATGCCTCTTTGCCTTTGTCAATGCATTTTCCAATTTATTTAGCCATTAATAAACCAAAGTTACACCCACTAGGATGTTTTTCCCAACTTTCGGCTTGGAATACGTCTCCCATGACCTTGGTCTTATTTTTCCTTTATTAACTTTATTACATGAACTTTTAACCTAGGGTTGTTACAGAAATTTAAAAAAAAACAAAACTATATATATATATATATATAGCCTCCCACAACCTACAAGGTTGACACCACAACAACTCTAGGAAAAAAGAGAAAAAGGGCTTTGTTACAGTTATGATAGAAAATACACTAAGGGTCATAAGTGTGCTGAGAAAAAATTATTTTACATAAATTTTGAATAGGAGGGAGAAAATGAACTAGATACATTAAAGGGAGAGAATATACACCAAGAACCAACCCCGGAGAAAGAATAAATGAATCTGACCATATCTTGTAATGCATTTGCAAGAATTACCACTCCTCAAACTCTCAAGATAGAAGAATATATCAAGAAAAAAATGTATTAGTGTTGATTGATTCTGGTAGTACCCATAATTTTATTCAATGTAAGATAGCCAAGGAATTGAATTGCTTTCTATATCCAACACTAGAGTTTCAAGTGATGGTTTCAAAAGGAGGAACTATAAATTTCTCAGGAAAGTGCCATATTCCACTCCAATGGGTGGTGTTGATGTTCAATTATGAGTCCAATGGTTAAAAGCTTTGGGGATAGTAGATTTTAATTTTCAAGAAATTTTCTTGAATTTTGTCTAGGAAAGAAAGGAAATTGAATAACCATGGGGGAATATGTATTGGATAGTACAATGCTTTACATTCCAATGGATGGTGTTGACGTTGAATTAGGAGTCCATTGGTTAAAATATTTGGGGACGATAGCTTTTAATTTTCAAGAAATTTTCTTGAATTTTTTTCTGGGAAGGAAATGAAATTGAATTAAGGGGCATCACATGGAAATGAGGGAAGATAACCAACTTTAATGCCATGAAAAACGTTTGAATAAATAACAATGACACATAATTTCACAATTATTCTCACTAGATGTTCAAACATCAAAATCATTTATTTATCCATAAATCCAAAGGATTTTGGACAAACATGCCAAGGTATTTGAGACTCCCAAAGGCCTCCCACCTATTCGTGATCATGATCATGATATTCACTTGATTCGAGGAAGAATTTCTCCAAACATTAGACCTTACAGATATCCAAAAAAGTGAAATTGAATGTATGGTTGTAGAAATGCTAGAGGCGGGTATAATTCAACCTAGCCAAAGTTCTTTCTCTGCTGCATTAGTATTGGTATGTTAAATATTGTCATTGATGGCAAAGGAGACAGCATAGAAGCAAAGAGAGATAGCAAAAGAGGCAGCAAATATGTAGAGAGTTAGCATAGAGGCAGCAGAGACCTGCATAGAGCTAGAGAGATCTGAAGAGTTGCAGAGGGTCGAGCAGCTGTGAAAAGGGTCATTTGAAGAAGAAGCTCAGTAAAGACAGGGCCATTTGAAGAAGCAGGGCAGCAAAAAGAAGCAGCCCAGGCAGCAGAATATACAGTGAATACAGAGAAACGGTCCTGCACTGACATGCACTGCCTGTGCATTGTCATGCACAGTAACTGAATGCAGAGAAACGGTCATGCCGAATAGGGTTGGAATGGTAGTGTGGTAGTCAAGTCACAGGCAGAGAATTATAAAACAAACTGCCTTCTATGTGGATTGTGTTAAAATTGGATATAAAACAAAGGCGAAGACAGAACCCTGAGTCAAGGAGCAAAGTAGAACCTCGAAGGAACAGTGAAAGTGGGTTGGAGACCCAATACCTGCAGTATCGCGCGTTTTAAAAGTGGTAAGAAGAATTGTCAAAAAAAAGCGATATATGTCTTTGGTTGACACGTGGCCATAAGTGGTTTTCGAAAACCATTTATATCGCGTAAATTTGGAGGATTAACCCACGAGCATCCAAATTGCGTGATATTGCGCGTCATCGATCGGATGTGCGCCCAAAGTTCTGTTGGAACGTGATAAAATGTGGACCGTCAGATCCGTTTGGCAATTAGTCAAGGTAAGCTATTGTGGGCCCGAATCAAATTTTATATTAATATTCAAAATATAACCCAAAGCTTAAAGTCGAATGTTGTGGGGCCTTAATGTTTTAAAATGTTGGTGGTTGGTTATTAAACCAAAGTCAAGGTTTATATTAAGTGAATCATCATACGAGCGCATGTCCTAAGGTTATTAACGGCCGGTTCCAAGAGTTATAAGTGTGGCGTGGATATTTTGGGTTTTAACCCAAAAGATATAGTCTTAAAGTTGTGGACTACTATATAAGGACCTCTTATAATAAAGCGAAGATTTAATTGAAATAACCATTGAATATGTGGTGCCCGAAAGGTTATATAAATATATATTAGTGCTGGGTTTAAGTCTGAGTCAAAAGCTTTATTATAATGTTCATACGGAGACTGTAATATATGTTGATATATTATAGTTGGTGCGCGATGTATAAAGGTAAGTGATGAACGTGTTGTGGGACCTAGAAATGTAATATAGTTGGAGTTTCATATGAAATACCATGGAATATGAATATAGCCCAAATATGTTAATAAAAGGCGAAGACTTATAGTTGACATATATATATTGATATATGTGTTGGGCGAAGATGTATTGTTGGTTTAATATATTTCGGAACCAATATATAATATAATTTGATATGCGAGTGAATAGAGTTGTGGGCCCAAAAGTCCCTGTTGATATATGCATCAGCGTGTTGGTTTAACAAAGTCGAGCAATGAACTTAAACCAAAGATTAATACACCGTGGGGCCATATCAATTATGTTGATATTAGAACTTAAACCTAATGTTGTTGATAGAGTATGGAAGAGCATTGTATATGCGTAGTGGGGTCCACAGTGAACCATCGCATTGGCGGAGAACGAGAGACGCAGAGAGACGAACAATTGAAAATTGCAATTGTGATTGAGCGATTGAATGTCAGCCGTCGGATTTTATGAAGGATGGACGGCGGATATGTGAGTCACTTGATTGCATGGTGGGACCTTCATGCATCGCATCGGCAAAAATCAAATGACCAAAGGCACAAGAGTACTTGTAAATGTTGTGATTGCGATTGGAAAGATAAATGAGGTGGAGTGTATTTGTAATGTGGGCTCCATACAAAAGAAAAAAGGTTAATATATGTTTTCTCCGAGTTTTTTTTAACCAAAGCTGAAGAGTAAATAGAAAGTAAAGCGGCAAGTATATATATGAAACAATATATATATACATATATCTGTGCATAGTGAACCATCGCATCAGAGTAAAAACAAAGCAGTGGCAGATGTCATTGAAGGATGTAATTGTGATTAATCGCATCGGAACTATCGCAAAGGAAGTAATCGCAATCAAAAGTCTTCGAAGACCGTTCATCACATCGGGGAATAGAAAAAGTTTGAATAGTGGGCCCGAAAGGGTGTTTTTCTATGTTAAAAGGGTCTATTATTATTTCATTGAGATTTGTTTAAGTTATATAAAAAGGCAGTTATATATGCAGCAGTTACACAACTGAAATGAATAGGAGAGCATGCAGAAACGGAAAAAGACAGAGACAGCAGCAAAAAAGACAAACACACGGTGATCCAAAAACTGAATGGGTTGATTTTAAATCCATATTGTAATTGAATGTAAATGTTTTAATTGGTTTTATATTGTTTCTGATGCATTGGCAAGTCTCCGGAGGAAAACAAAAATCCCACTGTAATATTGAAATTAGTACATATTGTTATATTTTTTTCTGAATGAGCTAGTAAAAGAAATGAGAAGGCAAAAGTCAAAGAGGCATGGTTGTCCATTTCAAATTCCCTGAGGAATGCTAACAGTCATAAGGAAATATCTATAAATGATATCTCATAGATATTCATAGAGAGGTTAGAGAATGCAGAATTGAGGCAGAGAAGATAAGAAGAAGGAGGAGCTGAAAGAGAAACTGTGAAGAGTCAGAGATGATATAAGACATATAAGAAATTTGGAGGACAGTGGTGAAGAAGGTACAGAACAGAGCTGATATCCAAGGTAAATCAGCAAGTGTTTTTCTTATGAAAGAGTGAGGAAGTTGGAGCTTCCCTATCAAGTTGTAGCTTGATAGATGTCAGTTGTAGCTGACTGAGGTTGGAGCCTCCTGTAGGTTGGTGCCTGTAGAAAATTGATGGGAGTTGGAGCTTCCTTGAAATTTGTAGCTTGCAGAGTTGAGGTAGGATCCTCCTGTAGGTTGGTGCCTATAGAAAATCAGTGGTGAGAGGGAGTTGGAGCTTGCCTTTGCATCACAACAATACTAAGATTTGTTTTTCTCCCTTTATGGGTTTCCACTTATATCTGTTGTCTCTGTGTGTGATGTTTATGTGTTGATATGGTTTATCCAAACTGCTTAATACTTGATGCTCTCACATTAAGTCTATTGTCACAGTATCTTAATACTTGTTGCTCACATATTAAGATTGCTCACATATAAATTTGATCATGAAAATAAGTTGTAAATAAGTTTAAAGGTCAGTTTAAAAGTCCATGAATGTGTTAAACTGATTCACCCCCCCCCCCCCTCTCAATTTAACTAAGGGTTCAACATGGTACACAAGAAGGATGGATCATGGTGTATGTTTCTAGATTATATGGATCTCAAAAAGTTCACAGTTAGAGATCAATTTCCCATTCCTACCATTGATTAATTGTTGGATGAATTACATGGAGCAATTTACTCCACCAAGTTGGATATTTGTTCAGGATATCATCAAATTATAATGAAGACTGAAGACATTCCAAAAACAACATTCAAAACTCATAAAGGTCATTATGAATTTTTGGTCATGCCTTTTGGCCTTACTAATCCACCTTCCAAATTTCAAGGTTTGATGAATTACATTTTCAAACAATTCCTTAGAAAATTTGTGTTAGTTATTTTTTATGATATACTAATCTAAAACAAGTCTTGGAAGGATCATGTTCAACATGTTGATAGGGTGCTCAAACTATTAGAGGAGAAACAATTATGTGAAAAAACCTTCAAATTTTTCTTTGGGGTACAAGAGGTGGAATATTTGGGTCATATTTTATCTCACAAGGGTGTTAAGGTAGATCCTAACAAAAATAAAGCCATCAAGGAATTGAAAATCCCCACAACCCTAAATCATCTTCGAGGATTTCTCGGGTTAACAAGGCATTATTGCAAGTTTGTTAAGAATTATGGGAAAATATCAACACCTCTAACAACATCGTTGAAGAAAGATGCATTTTTTTTTACTCTAGAAGCAATTAATTCCTTTGAACATCTTAAAGAGGAAATGTGCCAAACTCCAGTTTTAGCTACACCAGATTTCACAAAAACATTTATGGTGGAATGTGATGCCTCGAGAAATGGAATTGGTGTTGCTTTAATGCAAGAAGGAAGACCCGTTGCTTTTGAAAGTCATCAAATCAAGGGAAAGTGATCATACACACCTATTTATGAGAAGAAAATGTTGAAAATACTACATGCCTTGAATAAATGGAACCCTTACCGAATGGGCAAACACTTCAAGGTAGAAACATATCATGATAGTCTTAAATCATTTTTGGAACAAATATTGTCTTCAGAAGAGTAGAAAAAATGGGTCACTAAAATGTTGGGTTATGACTATGAAATTTTCTACAAAAAAGGGAAGCAAAATTTTGTTGCAGATTCAATCTCAAGAAGGGATGAGGATGTGGAAGCATTTATCTATGCCATTTCAATTATCCAACATGATTGGATAACTAAAGCAAGGTGGGAATGGAATAATGATGAAGAGGCTTGGACACTCATTCAAAAGTTGCAATAATATCCCAATAAATCTATGTGGAAAAATGACTCATTATGGTACAAAGATCGCTTATATCTATGTAATAATTCCCGACTCAAACAAAACATTCTTTTGTAATCACACACCTCTCCTTTACGAGGGCATTTGGGATTTTTAAAAACTTACAATAGGGTCAAGAAGGATTTTTTTTTAGGATGGCCTTAAATTTGATATTCCAAAGCTTGTGGCAGAATGTTTGGTTTACCAACAAAATAAAGTTGAGACAATTAAGACCTAAATTTTGTTACAACCTTTAACCATTCCAAGTCAGTGTTGGGAGGAGATCCCAATGGATTTTATCATACTTTTACCCAAGCTTGGAGGAAATAGTGCCATCATGGTGTTATTTGAGAGACTTACCAAGTATACACACTTTTGTGCATTATATCATCCTTCTAAAGATAGTACAGTTGCTACTACATTTATGGAAACAATTCAAATGCTACATGGAAACTCAAATATTATTGTAAGTGACATAGATTCCGTTTTTACTGGAAAATTTTGGACAAAATTATTTTCTTATCAGGGTACTCAATTAGCTCATAGCTCATCTTATCATCCTCAATATGGTGGGAAAACAGAGATAGTGAACAAATGTGTGGAAGCATATCTTTGTTGCTTTTTATCTGATAAACAAACAACATGGGTCAAATGGTGACCTCTAGTTGAATGGTGGTATAACACTTCCTTTCATACTACAGCAAAAATGAGCTCATTTATGGAACATTATGGATATCATCCATCATCCATCACATCATATTTATGAGAAAATTATAAGGTTCAAGTAGTGGAAGATCACATCGAGCATCAACAAATAGTTCTCCAACTCTTAAAGGATAACCTCACTCTAGCGCAAAATTAAATGAAACAACACGAAAATCAACGTCACAGTGAGAAGTTTTGACGTAAAAGAATAGGTATTTTTATGAATACAACCATACAAACAAATTTTCCTCAAGCAAGCTAAAAAGGATTGTAACACCTCCTCCCATATTTACCTAGATTCACAATCTTGCCAAGGTAAAAATGAGATGAGAGTTACTATGCAAGACCCAATTTCCAAGATACACTATGAAAAATGGGGTCCACATGTCCAAAACTGACTAAAACACCCAGTGACACATGATCACACTATTATCATCCTAACTTGACCCAACACTATTTCTTTTCAGTTTTTTTTCCTTAAATTTAACACAACTTTCTATTTTTGGTATTTTTTCAACTTCTAAACTTTTGAGATCATTTTGAGGGCCTAAACGACATTTTCAGGGAAAAAAGAGAGACCAAAAAAGTGATGTAATATGTTTCACATATTTTTTTCTTGGCCTCCTTGTGGAGATCTTAGAAACAAGGTATTATGATAGTCAAACGGAGATTGTATGCCAAAGTTACAACCCTGGGAACTTGGAGATCAAAATTACTCATTTATACAAACACTTTGTGTGCCTATTACCTGTAGGTTATAAATACATATATCTTTACTAATTCAGTAAGCTCGTTAGATAATCATCAAGAATTCCTTCTCAACGTAGATGCAACAACGCTAATAGTCTATATATTCATCAACCAATCAATAACTAAACAAATTCATGACAAGAGACATATATCATACACATCATATAACCAACATATAACCAAAAAATAACCAACATAGAGACCATAGAAAATCAACCACAATATCTCGAACATAATCACTACAAATTCTCATATATCACGATAAGGAAATGTCTCATATTAACATATGAAAATACCAACCAAGTCAGGGACTTTCACGTATCACCTGACCATATATTGGGCTGAACCAAATCTCTCTTTCATCCAATCACCCCCGCACCATATTCCAAGCATTAATGTGGGATCTCATGGAATAAACCAAAAAAAAACAAATCAAGGTTTCCAAAGGCCAAACCACCTTAACCCTTAACTAGTGATTCCACCTCACGTTCAGACATCACTAACACCAACCAGATTAGTCTCTACCCAAGTTATCCTGGGCTTCAAGAACTAGTAACTCAACCCATAACCTTCCAGAGCTCCAAATCATTTTCCAACCCGACTCTAGGGACTAGTAGCTCAACCCACCAAGGGCTCCAAAGAATTTTCCGCAACCTAGGCTCCAAGACTAGTAACTCAACCCAAGTTGTTCCAGGGCTTCTAGAGAATTTGTTGCAACCCACAAGCATAAGGAATTATGATCACTAATCAGAAAAAATCAAGTGGAAAAACCCACAACACCATGGTTATCCAGTAAATGGCAAGGAAAATTTAAAACCGTTATCAATCCAGGAAATCCTCCACGCCAATGACAACACATAATCAAAAAATCACATGCATATACCATGCATCCATAAATCAGCAAGGAAATCACACATGAAAAAATTTATCTGCAAAGCAATCCAATGGTATTTTTTGATCCACTTTCTCCCTTGTGCTTTCCTTATTCTCCTTGCCTTCTTTCTCCAAATCAAGTGAATTCTAAAGTGCTCCAAGCATGCTTCAAGAATGCTCTAAGTGTGCAAGAGTATGAGAGAATGAGAGAGTAGAAGAAATCTCCATCACTAAATTTTCAAAAATATAAAAATTGATCCTCATAATCCATTTTATCATTGACACCTATGTTTTCTTCATTTTCCTTCATCTTTCCTCTAAATTCCTTAGCATGAAAATATGTGACCTTTCATCTCCATTTTCTTCTATTTTCTTTTATTTTCATAAATAAAATTCCAATTATTTCCACTTTCCTTTGGTAATTTTCATAGCCATTAATTAATCACAAGTGATTACATCATTATGTTTTTCCCAACATTCATCTTGGACTATGTGTCCCATGACCTTGGTATTATATTTTATTTACATAGAAAGTCAACGAGGGGTTGTTACAAACCCTTCCCCCTTGGGGGAATATCGTCCTCTATGTTCAATGACACCTATGACCAGAAAACCACTGAAAACAACACATACTACCCATGGAACTTTATAACATAGCTTGATGTAGTATTTACACCAACATCCATATACATATACATATACCAAAAAATCATTTTCCTTAACCAAAAAAAAAGAAGGATATAAAGCTCACATATGATCAGCCATCTCCCCTGTAGCTTCATCAGGCCCAAAGTGCTTCCATTGCACTTTAACCTGCTCGGTTTCGGAGCACGAGTTGTTTCTACTACAATATACATTGTGGTTTTGGTTGAAATTCTCCCTCTGGCTCCATCTGCAATACAAACCAATCAGTCACATGATCAACATCGTTCACATACTTCGTAAGCAATGACACATGGAAAACATCATGGACTTTCACTGTTAGAGGTAGTGCAAGTCGGTAGGTCACTGGTTCAATCCTCTCAAGGATATTGAAAGGCCCACAATATTGAGGTGTCATCTTGGAACGTGATATAATCCTCAAGGAGCTCCTCTTGGGCTTGATGTGCAAGTACACATGTTCCCCAACCTAAAACTCCTTAAATTTCATGTGTTGATCTGTCCAACTCTTCTGGATGTCATGTGATACCTTTAGAGTCTTCTTGATAACCTGCATTTCCTATTCCATCTCTGCCAACATATATGGTCCAATCAATACCCTATTCACTGGAACACTCCAACTTATGGGAGTATTACAACTTCGCTCGTAAAGTGCCTCAAACAGACTCATATTCAAAGATTCCTGATAACCATCTATTGTAGCTAACTCCACCAGTGGACGATATTCCTCCCACTTGTTTTTTTGGTGCATAACATACATCCTCAACATCTCCTCAAGAACCTTGTTGGCCCTCTTTGTCTGTCCATTTGTCTATGGATGATAAGTTGTACTGAAGGCCAACTTTATCCCCAAACCTAAAAACAACTCCTTCCAAAACCTGGAAGTGAACTTGGCATCTATGTTCGAATCCAATATTCTTAGGAATATCATGCAATCTCACTATCGCCTAGATGAAGACCTGAGCTAGCTCACAAGATGAATTAGTAGACTACACTGGAATGAAGTGAGCTACCTTGGTCAACCTGTCAACCACAACCATAATGGAATCATGTTGCTTTGATGTCCTTAGAAAACCTGTAATGAAATCCATGGAAATGACCTCCCATTTCCACTCTAGGATTGGAATTGGCTGCAATAAACCACTTGGATGCTTGCACTTTGCTTTTACCTGTTGATAATCCATACATCTAGCCACAAACTCAGCCAATTCCTTTATAAAGTTCGGCCAATAGTAAAACTTCTTCACAACTGTCGAAGTCTTTTGATGTCAAAATATTTTGATATCCCGAGTGACTTGAATACGACTTAACATGGAATTCCCTCAAGATAAGCTTCTTGAGCTCACTATTGTACGACACATAAATCTTGTCCCTAAATCTAACTAAACCATCTTCAATGAGATAACAATCCACATCCTGATGACCTATACTCTGCTACTGTAACATATGCTTAAGTTGTTGGTACCTATCATCCCACTACCATGCCTGTAAGATCGTCTCATGCAATTCTATCTCATATACTCATAGTTGCAACGTGATTTACCCACACTCTTCTGCTAAGATCATATGCAACCTTGTTCTCCTTACCCTTAATGTACTTGATCTCGAAGTCAAACTCACCGAGCATATCTAACCACCTAGCTTGCCTAACATTTACATTTGGTTGGTCAAACAAGTATCTCAGCCCAGTATGATCGCTCATCAGAATAAAATGCTTGCCCAAAAGATAGCATCTCCACATCTTCAATGCATGAATGTTCGTTGCCAACTCAAGATCATGAGTTATATAATTCTGCTTGTGCTCATTCACTTTCCTTGACTCGTAGCATACCACTTGTCCCTCTTGCATCAAGATTCCACCAAGTCCTCTCTTGAAACCATTTGTACATGCCACAAATTATTTTTCTGGAACAGCAATATTTAGAACTAGAGAGTTAGTAAACAATTGCTTCAACTACTCAAAACTAGTTGCGCATTCCTCAAAACTTATTTCCTTTTCTCTACAAAGATGTGATAGGATAGGAAATTCGT
This sequence comes from Pinus albicaulis, assembly GCA_034641835.2. Classification (NCBI taxonomy): domain Eukaryota; kingdom Viridiplantae; phylum Streptophyta; class Pinopsida; order Pinales; family Pinaceae; genus Pinus; species Pinus albicaulis. Next base: position 1,033,981,818 of record CM076584.1, read on the forward strand.
GATAATTTCTTGATGAACCTCCTATAGTAACCTCCTATAGTAACCTGATTATCCCATAAATGATCTGACCTCATCCATATTCCTAGGTGTTTCCCACTCCATGATAGCTCTAATATTTTCTTGGTCCATTGCAATGCCTTCCTTGGAAACATTTCCCAAGTAATTAACTTCGGTCCGAAAGAAACTACACTTGCTAAGCTTGGCATACAACTGATGCTCTCTTAGCAATATTATTAACATCGTTGCTAGATGTTCTACATGATCTTCCTCATTCTTAGAATTTATCAATATGTCATCAATGAATATTATTACAATCTTGTCTAGATAATGACACAACACGTTATTCACCAAAGACATGAAAAAAGATAGAGCATTAGTTAAACCAGAAGGAACCACAACAAACTCATAATGCCTATACCTGGTACGAAATGTGTTTTTGTAGATGTCCTCCTCTTCGATGTGTACCTGATGATATCTTGATCTTTGATCAATCTTTGAGAACATTGCTTCTCCCTTAAAATGATTAAGTAATTCAACAATATGTGGTAAAGGGTACCTATTCTTAATCATCAGCTTGTTCAACTGCCTATAATCAATACACAACCTGAGAGTATTATCCTTCTTCTTCACAAATAACAGTAGTTCACCCCAAGGCGATACAATTGGCCTAATGTATCCCTTATCAAGCATTTCCTTCAACTGCAACTTCAATTCCACCAGCTCCAAAGTGCTCATCCTGTGAGGTTCCTTTGATATTGGTGATGCTCCTGGCATCAACTCAATAGAAAATTCCACTTCCCTATGAAGCGGTAACTCTACAATCTTTGCTAGAAATAAATCCTAAAACTATTGCAAAACCAAATACCTATTCAATACTTCAGCATCCTCAACATCCTTACCCTTATCACTAGAAATATGAACTACAAACTATACATGTCATTTCCTACTACTGCGCTTTTCCTACATAGTTGTAACCGTTCTCATCAACGCAGGCTACTTCTTACCCTGCAAAATTCTTTTCTCTTTGTGATCGTCAAAACACTTAATAGCCTTATCATATCAATCTACCTTATTCCTGTGAATATAAAACCAATCCATACCCAATAACATATTGTATGATCCCAATGGAAGAAAATTTAGATGTGTTGGTGTAGACATACCGTTCAACTCAAATACACAAGATCTTGCCCAATGATGAACTATTTTCTCAATACCTATATCCAACTGCACCAACCAAGAATCTGCATGCAATTATTTATTCAAACCACACTTATCCACTAAAACAAGACTAATATAAATATAGTTAGATAAAGGATCAATCAAAATGGAAACAACTTGATCACTAATATTACCTACCATCTTAATAATGGATGGTTGATGGTCTGCCTGCATGTTATCATGTGTTGTATAAATCTAAGGAATGCTATGTCCAACATCTCCAACTGTTTGCGCCTCCTAAGCACTGTAGATCTGAGGTACGCCACCCTGATGCTGTGGACAATCTCTCCTATGGTGATCCTTGACACAAGCCCAACACTTCAAAGGCTTCATGCCATCACCCTTGTTCTTCTCCTTAGACTGAAATCCATGTCCTGTGTCAACTGCATTGAATCTCTTATATGATGTTGCATTATCCTTGTTACTAGCATCTTAAGGTTTTCCACGCTTCTTATCCCACTTTCCTTTAGTCTTGTCATTGCCTTTCCAACCTTGCTTAAGCTCTGACTTACGCTTACATTGCTCATAAAAAAATTTCAACTTCCCAATTACTTCCTCCAATGTATGAGGCCCATCATATTCAATCTGATCCTTAAAATCTAATCGAAATCCACTAACGAATATTTGAACCTTCATCTTTCCATCCTTAAGATAAGGAACATACCTCAATCAATCCAAGAACTTAGTCGTATACTCTTCATCTATCATAGATCCCATCTTAAACTCATAGAACTCCTTAGCCTTACCATCATAGTATCTCTCTAAAAATTACTTGAAGATTATTTTGAATTCTGATGCAGCCTAAGCTGCTCAAAACCCACAATTCTCCATATAAAAATGCATGGTTCATTCATAACCCAAAATAATCCTCAAATTGAGGCAAATTCTAATGTGAAAGCTTTCTCATTTGTTGATAATTATGGTTACCAACCATAATAAAATACCCACCTTGATATTTCATATTTCCGACTTTGACTTTGGTTCAAAACCCAAATAATAAAATTATTAATTCGGAATTAAATTCCTTTCTCACAATTGTGGTTTAAAAACCCCAAATTACCAATCATGAACCATATACGGGCCCACGTTTTAACACCTTGATAATTCATTTATTTATAAATGATACTTTGGTTAAATCAAATTGTGACTTACTAAATTTAAAAGTCGAAGTCAAAGATTTCCTTTAATTTTAAAACCCAAGTGTCGGCCATATATTAATCTGCCCCACAGTTGTCAACCATACATACCTTTGTCGTCATCTTGTGTGCGTCCATCCACGGCTATCATACTCCATCTCCCAATCCGACGACTATCGTGTAACAAGGATTCACACCATTTAACGTTTCAAACTCACACGAAATAGCCATTTTTAATTGCCACGCGTCGACTTCTAAACGATATCGCGTTCGTTCAAGAAATTACCACTTACCACTCTAAATCTGCGCGAAAACCATTTACGATTTTCAAACTCGTCTTCACTGTTCTATTTGCCATTTACTCATGGTTCCATATGAGCGCGGGTTCCAAACCACATATTTTCACCACTTATAATTTAAAGGCTGTGCGAAAACCCCTTTTGAGGTTTTCAAAACCACTCCTCTATTCCTCTTCTATGTGGAAACCCTCTTCACGATTTCGTTGGTCTTTGACTTACCATTCTGCATTCAGGTTACTCACTATTTCACCGCTCCACTTCATCATTAACTTCCAGTTCCATGCCAGAATACGGGGTTTCAAAACAACATGTCAATGTGATGTAAATAAGCACACATTTCTTCTCTATTATATTAAATATCAATTTAAATCAAACTTTTGTTCCAGTCCTAATCTGAATTCATTGTTCGATCAAATTTACTTATGATACATATGGTCCAATGTATCCAAATGTTGAATTGAAAATTCAGTTCCTCTTCTGTGTCATCGATCCTTTCAGTGATCGATGACTGCAAACTCATCCAGTCTTCTCAAAAGTATATGTAACCCTTTATGCACTTCAGCTCAAGTCATAATATTGACATTATACCTTGTCTCGACATTTATATCAACCTTTCCAATGGTATGCAGAACCACCATTTCAAACCCTTATTGCAGAGTTTTATCACACACCTGTTCATAAACTCTAAGCATTTCTCACACATAATCTACAATTCAATCAATCAGTGAACACATAACCACTCATTTTAGAATTGAATTTTCTCTGTATATAATAACCAAGTAATTACAAAAACTACTTCCTCTCTGGCCTGATATTCTGATCAATGACCTTTCTATCAAATTTTCTCGTAGGCTTGCAACAACAACCCCTGTTTGCCTAAAACCTGAATCTCTACTCTTTCCTACCTCTCCCTTTATGCCTTTGAGGCTTACAATATATAAAAATGTTTCTAAACCCAATTATGGTTTCAGATCCTCTATTTCTTCAACAAATTCCTAAGAATCCTCTTTAATCCCATAAAATCATGAAACTTATTCTAACTTAAGATTTGCAATTAATTCCTAAATCTCTCAATCCCTATGAAATCTTAATTATTCTAATTCTCTCATGTTCTCCAATCATTCGGGAACATTTACAAAATTCCTCTCAATATTGAATTAATTCTTATTCTAAATCACTCAAAACATTAATAATTACATTAATGAACCAATCTTCTTTGGAAACACTAGATCCCTATGTCTATTAAAATACAAAGGATTTTCTGAGCCTAATGCTCCTGCATCAGACTCCCAAGGTTAAAAATAATCATGATCTCCTGATCATGTGCTTTTAATCTTTTTCTTCCTGGATCTTATACCTTGTTCTGTAATTTATCATCTATTTCTATTGTTGTTTGTTGCTTTTCTCCAGGTCTACACACTTTATGCTGCTTTGCTCCACTGGCTGTACTTTCACAGTCTGTTACTGTCTTCCTTTTATTGTTGCTGCTTCTTTTCTTTCTTGTTGATGTCTTCTTCTGAGACACTTTCATCATTATCCTTCTTATCAGTTCAATTTCTCTGTCCAATAAATCTTTTGTTTGCTGATTACCTTCATCTCTTGGTTGTTGATCTTTTATTTTTACTGCCACCCTGTCATCCTTACCCTCTTGTTTTCTACAATTGCTAACTTCTTCTTGATTGTCACTTATGACAATTTGTTTGTCCCTTTTATTTAGAAATTCATTGGACTGGTACATAGTATACCCTTTACTGCTATCTTCATCTCTTTGCTTTAGTTTGTTGCTGATGTCCTCTAATTCTTGCACCTTCACATTCTGCACTTCTTCAAGCTCTTTCTCTTCTTGTATTGAATCCTGATTCTTCAACATAATTTCCAGCACTTTAATTTCTTTATTCCATGGATTAGATATTTCCACAGAATTTTCTTCCTTCTCCTTTACCTGACTGCCCAAATATGTCAAATTTTCTCCAGCATCTGCAACAAAACCTGCATCCATAAAACAATTATTAAAATAAAAACCATAAGACCTCGGTGCCTTTCTTTCCTCTGGAAACATTTCAATATGCTGCTCTGAAATTTCTTCTTCTATCAGCACATCAGTATGTTAATTCATTCTTCCTAAAGAATTCTCTAAAGGCATCTCAAGACTGTCAACAAGTCTCTCTTTCACACCATCTGCTCTCATGATGTCTTTCTGTTCTTATTCACTGTAGTGAACTTTGTCTTCTGTAATCTCCCTGTCATACTCTGAGTTTTCCAGCAAATATTCCAGCAATGCAATTTCTTTTTGGCATTCCTTAAGTACTTCATCATTGCTAATAATTCCTGCATTTATACACAAATTTTCAGTTTGAAAATTACAAGGTTCAACAGTCTCAACTGTTGCTTCACATATCAGTGTTTCAGACTGAATCTCTTCTCCTTCTTCTACAAGAAATTCTTCCTGTGTTGTAACAGCTTCAAATATAAATGCATCACTGCTTTCCTCATTTAAGAGACATTCTTCATCATTCTTTAATTCAAATCATTTATCTGATGAAAGATACTCTTTCATACTTTTGACAGCTTCAAAAGATTGCTCATCCTCTGTAAAACCTGTAATCACATTAAAATTATTAGATTCAAAAATACAAGGCATTACATCATCCGTCTAATCTGAACTTGCCCAACAACTCAGGAAATCATCAATAATTCCCTCTTCAACAAGGTAAACTTCTTGTTGTCTTAAATCTTCACAATAATTCATAAGATCTTTCACAGATCTCCATTCTTCATCTTCACCCAGAATTTCACCCTGTTCTGGTCTACAAATGGAAACTTCCATTTTCAACTCAGCTTCTCTGAGTTCTTCACATCTCAATTTCACACTCATCACCTGTTCAAGTTTTCTCAGCTCTTCTGCTAACTGCATATTTACTTGTTGTTCTCTCTTCTGTTGTAGCCTCTGCCACTTTACTTTCTTCTTCATGATCCAACCAATTCTCTGCTTTTCTTCTATCATCATTTTCAATTTATTAAATTTCTCTCTTATCTCAGCTAACTCTATCATATTCTTCATCAGTCAACTGCTTCCATATGCCATTTTCCTTGGCATCTTCTTTCTCCTTTCTTTTGTTGTGGTCTCTCTCAGAACCTTTGTTATCTCTTCTATGACTATCAGTAGTCATCTTCTTCTCCATTTCTATCTTCATGAGTTTCTCACTCATTCATCATGAGTCGTACAAAAGCCTCTGCAATAACAAGTCCTCCTTGTTACAACTTATCTCACCAATCCTTTTCTCTGGATTTGGTCTTTTGGCAAGCACTGGTTCTTTATCTTCTGGAACCTTTTGAACATTCCTCTCTAATCCTTCTAGGCTTCAACTCATCTGCAACTTTTAAGAACACAATTTTTCCTTTTTATCCAACCTCTGTTGGAATTCTTCAAGGTTCTGTTCCACACTTTACTCAGAAACTCTTACCAGTTTCCTTTATCACTGCTCTTAAAGCTGTGATTTTCTTGTGCTGATATTTTCTTCAACTGTTGTTACACAGCAATTTGTCACCATCCCTGCAATTCCCCATCCCGCACATTGGAGGGCTTATTTCGTGACCTGTGAGCAGTGACATGATCTGAAAACACTTTCATGGCATTCCCCTGAACATGGACTTTCATTTCTCTGAAGACAACTCCTTGTGAAAAACCCTAAAAATAGTCTTTTTATCCTTGGCGCGACTTCTCAGTGTCATACCCACGCCAATGGGGGAAATCCTCCAAAGAGGGCGTGCCAACTGGTGCACTGTATCAGTGTTGTAATCGCGCCAGGCTTAATAAGGAGTGTTTTTTAAAAATAAATGGCGAAATATTGACTCCAACAAACTCCTGAACTGGACTCTAAATCGAGTTGGGACATTTGGCTCTGGTTCTCCATGTAGAGGAAGTAGTTTTCCACCTCTCATGGAAGCTTCCTTGAGGATAGGGCCAATCCCATGATTGTAGGGATTCCAACTCCCCTTCCACCATCTATATAAGTTTTCCATTTCCCTTTGCAAGCTAGTCTCCAAGAGCCTTCATAGCCTAAAGAATGTTGCAATAGTCCTCATAGTGCCAAATCAGTAGCAAGGAGATTGACGATCGAAGAGAGAGGCTTGTCCCCATTCCCGACAAGCTTTACAGAGACGTATTCCGCTGACGACCCGTCGAAGGAAGATTCAGCGTCAGAGCCAGGTTGTATTTTCCTTTGTATGAATTAATGATAAGCGACTTTGATTATGGTTCCACTCGTATTGTTCATTATGATCATGAGTTGTGTCTTCTCTGACTGATACATAATTGCATATATCGGGTTTTACACTTGTGTTTGTCGTGTTTCTTGTGTGTGCAGGTGTTCGATCGCGGCGAGCGAGAGGATTGTGATCTGTTGGAGCAAGGAAACGAGAGCGCCATCTTCTCTACAAAAAACAGCGTTGGACTTGAGGTAGGCCTTCATCGTAATTTGGTTTATTGCAATTAGGAACTTGCACCTAAGCGTGATACGATTGTTGCTAGACCCGATCTAGGCTAGTAGGGATCGCCTCTGCCCATAGAGGGGATTTACCTCCATAACAACTTCCTACAACCTGAATTCTGCAAACATAATCTTCAAATCAGAGTTAAAATAACACTTATCAACTCACCTTCAAGATCTCTGTGTGATCTTGTTTCACCTCTCATCTGCACTGTATCTTTATGTGTTGCAATCTATCAGATTCAAAATCTGATCTCTACTCATTTTCTCCATCACACATGCATTCATTCTAATTCCAATTTAATTAAAACAAACTTGAACCTTCAAAAGAGTTGTTTCATGCTCTGATACCAAAATGATGCAGCCTAAGCTGCTCAAAACCCACAATTCTCCATATAAAAATGCATGGTTCATTCATAACCCAAAATATTCCTCAAATTGAGGCAAATTCTAATGCGGAAGCTTTCTCATTTTTTGATAATTATGGTTACCAACCATAATAAAATACCCACCTTGATATTTCATATTTCCGACTTTGACTTTGGTTCAAAACCCAAATAATAAAATTATTAATTCGGAATTAAATTCCTTTCTCACAACTGTGGTTTAAAAACCCCAAATTACCAATCGTGAACCATATCCGGGCCCATGTTTTAACACCTTAATAATTCATTTATTTATAAATGATACTTTGGTTAAATCAAATTGTGACTTACTAAATTTAAAATTCAAAGTCAAAGATTTCCTTTAATTTTAAAACCCAAGTGTCGGCCATATATTAATCTTCCCCACAGCTGTCAACCATACATACCTTTGTTGGCATCTTGTGTGCATCCATCCATGGCTATCGTACTCCATCTCCCAATCCGACGACTATTGCGTAACAAGGATTCACATCATTTAACTTTTCAAACTCACGCGAAATAGCCGGTTTTTAATTGCCACGCGTCGGCGTCTAAACGATATCGCGTTCGCTCAAGCAATTTCCACTTACCACTCTAAAGTTGCGCGAAAACCATTTACAATTTTCAAACCTGTCTTCACTGTTCTATTTTCCATTTACTCATGGTTCCATATGAGAGCGCGTTCCAAACCACATATTTTCACCACTTATAATTTAAAGGTTGTGCGAAAACCCCTTTGGAGGTTTTCAAAACCACTCCTTTGTTCCTCTTCTATGCAGAAACCCTCTTCACGATTTCGTTGGTATTTGACTTACCATTCTGCATTCAGGCTACTCACTATTTCACCGCTCCACTTCATCATTAACTTCCAGTTCCATGCCGGAATACGGGGTTTCAAAACAACATGTCAATGTGATGTAAATAAGCACGCATTTCTTCTATATTATATTAAATATCAATTTAAATCAAACCTTTATTCCAGTCCTGATCCGAATTCACTGTTCGATCGGATTTACTTATGATACATATGGTCCAATGTATTCAAATGTTGAATTGAAAATTCAATTCCTCTTCTATGTCATCAATCCTTTCAGTGATCAATGACTGCAAACTCATCCAGTCTTCTCAAAAGTATATGTAACCCTTTATGCACTTCAGCTCAAGTCATAATATTGACATTATACCCTGTCTCGACATTTACATCAACCTTTCCAATGGTATGCAGAACCACCATTTCAAACCCTTATTGCAGAGTTTTATCACGCACCTGTTCATAAACTCTGAGCATTTCTCACACATAATCTACAATTCAATCAATCAATGCACACATAACCACTCATTTTAGAATTGAATTTTCTCTGTATATAATAACCAAGTAATTACAAAAATTACTTCCTCTCTGGCCTGATATTCTGATCAGTGGCCTTTCTATCAAATTTTCTCGTAGGCTTGCAACAACAACCCCTGTTTGCCTAAAACCTGAATCTCTACTCTCTCCTACCTCTCCCTTTATGCCTTTGAGGCTTACAATATATAAAAATGTTTTTGAACCCAATTATGGTTTCAGATCCTCTATTTCTTCAACAAATACCTAAGAATCCTCTTTAATCCCATAAAATCATGAAACTGATTCTAACTTAAAATATTCAATTAATTCCTAAATCTCTCAATCCCTATGAAATCTTAACTATCCTAATTCTCTCATGTTATCCAATCATTCGGGAACATTTAAAAAATTCCTCTCAATATTGAATTAATTCTTATTCTAAATCACTCAAAACATTAATAATTACATTAATGAACCAATCTTCTTTGGAAACACTAGATCCCTATGTCTATTAAAATACAAAGGATTTTCTGAGCCTAATGCTCCTGCATCAAATTCATGCCAACTCAACTCCTCTATCATGATGCCTCTGACACACTTCGCATCTTACCACCAAATGTATTATTTCCCCTTGAGTCTGAAAATAGATATCATGGCCTTCATATTCTATGAATAATCATGCAACTCGAAGAAATTATTCATCCCAAGTAACCATGCTTCTACATCTTCTGGTTTCTTCAATTATCCATCAAAGGTGGGAGGCTTGGATTTCTTGAACTCATCTAGAAAATATTATTTGTCACTCTTCTTATAAGGATGATAACGATGATGACCATGTTGTCTATCTAATCCAGAACTATAATATAACCCATAACCACTACCTCTTCTGTCAGGTGTATCCATCCATCTACTACCTCTAATTGTGTCACATTTGTCTAACCTATGTCCTCCATGAGACCTACAACCATATGCCCCATTTTTCCTTTCCTCATGTTCATAACTAATTCTTGGTTTTCCTTGTATTTGCAAATTCGATAAGGTCTAAAGGATCACTAAATTGGCCTATGCTTGCTTTTCTTGTGCTTTGGAAAATCTTTCCTGTGACTGAATGATTCAGTCATTATCCGCCTTACAATTTCTAATTTCTGGCTTTAAAATTCTCATCATGTATGCTATGTGTTATAGCCTAAATCTACCTCAGGCTGAAAGAAGGCAGAGTTTAGGGTAACATCAAACCATGCTCAGTCTGGTAGCTAGCCCTACCAGATCAGGAGAGGGCTCTCTCCGGGAATCTCAGCAAAAATAATCAATAGGGCTTGAGATGACTTGAAATAAAAGCTAATTTAAGGCTAGGTATATAAGTAAAGGAGTTTGATTTTGATTTTGGGGGTTTTTGTTGGATTCAAAGGGAAAGGCAGTTTTGGGTCCGGGGATGAGGCCTAGTTTTTTGCGGAGTTCTGAATGGGGCAAGGAAGGCAATTGTTTTGATGCTTTGGATTGAATTAATGGATAGTTCAGACCGGTGAGGAGCTGAAGAGGGCAAGAGGCTTTCAAGAATCCTCTTCAAACAGATGAAAACATGGAAAATTAAACAAAACTCAAGGCAGAGAAAAGCAACCTAATGAATTCCACCTTTATAACTCATTTGTTTAATTTAAGAAGAAAGGAGAATGGAAAGTGATGCAACAATGCTGAAATTCCACCCCAAGGAGAGCTGGTCAACTGTAACGTGGCTCTGTCAGCATTTCCCCTTGGTTTACCCACGTGGCTCGTTATCTTCTTTTTATTTTATTTATCAATTTCAAAGAAATTGACAAATAAACATATTCGCAACTTTCGAATGTTATATTATATTCCCGGCTTATATATATTATCTCCGAAATTTATATTATGCCGCCAACCTTATAGCCAATGTTTAATCTTCGAAACTTATATTAAACCCATTCGCTGTGTAATACCCCTCGCACCGGGCCCCACCTCTATGCTCAATGGCCCAATCAACCGCATGCATCGTACCAGTTATCTCCCGCACATCTTTATCCAACGATCACCGTCTGATGGTCCTCTCCCAAATCAACGGCTCGTACGCATATCTCTCGGCCTCCTGTTACGAACGTTAACGCGCGATGGCGCGCTCTGAACGGTGGTTTTCCAGGGGTCCACCTTGCCACGCGTCGACAGCTCTATGGAATCGCTCCGTGACTGGGAAATACCGCTTGCACACCAAAAGCGGTGCGATATGGGCAATCCGCCTCCTAAAATCCACTCGTGGTTTTTATACAGTGACTAACCAAGGTTCATTCGGGGTTGCGCGCTCCTTCGTCTGCCTTAACTCAAGTTGGAAATTCTAATTAACAATGAACAAACGTAATTTCTTTATTAAGCGGGATTTCTAGAAAATAGAGTTCAACGACCAGGGTTTACGCAGACTTCTTTTGTAAGTGGTGATTTATTCGACATAGCCTGTTCGAACAACTTTGAGGGAATCAATTGACAGGGGAACGCGAAATCTACATGGTAGTTCAACCCAGTAATTATATATGCACGTAATTCAATCGTTTCGCAATTAAACAATCTCTTCACAGATAGAGGTTCGAGTCAATCCAATGGCAAAAGGGCTTGAAATCATTTAACTGGAAACAGTTGTAACACACAGAGTTTATTGCAGAAATCTCTCTTCCTCTTCCTCTTTTCTCCCCTAATACATCTGAGGGATAACATTTATATACACAAACATATGACTCTTCGGTTCCTCTGAGAGGACCATTCTAGGAATCAAAGGTCTAATTAAAATAATTCAACTAACTGAAACGTGACTGAACTAGCGAGGCTGTTAAAGCTTCTCCCGACTCAGCAGTCTAAATATTACAAGCTCATTAAGGTGTTGACCTTAAGTATTTCGTGTCTCAATGCTTTGAACCCCCCACGCCTGGCTTAGACAGACCTCTGACTGTAAAGTGACATGCCTGCATGGACTCTGAAGACAATTTTCTTCATGGGCTCCGTGCCAGGCTCTTCCATGGATCTTTATAAATATAACATTTCTTCAGTCATCCAAGTGGCATCTTCCTCTGGTTTATCCTTCCATTTGATCAAGTACTGGAAGTACTCTTGTCCTCTTGTTCTTCTGAATACTCTTTTGTTTAATATCTTCTCTGGTTGCAATGGTTGTGCTGGAGGTAGTTGCTCTTTCCACTCAATCTGCTCCTTGTCTGCTGATCCTTCTTCTGCACCATTATCTTCATACTTGTACAAATCTGCAACATTAAAAATGGGAGATATTCCAACATCAGGTGGCAATTCAATATCATAAGCATTTGCAGAAAACTTCCTAAGTATCTTGCATGGCCCAATCTTTTTTAACTTCAATTTATTATACTGCTTCTTTGGGAACCTCTCCTTTCTCAAGTGTGCAAAAACCAAGTCTCCTACTTCAAAATGAACTTCTTTTCTGCTCAAGTCTGCTCTGTTTTTGTATTTGATGCTGCTGCCTTGTAGTTGTTGTTTCACTTGTTCATGAATGGCCTGGATCTCTGAAGCAAATTCCTCACCATCTGCACTCCTTAACTCTGCTCTTCCCAGATTTCTTAAATTTGATATTCCTCTGGGGTGCATTCCATAAACAATTTCATGGACTCACTATGCTCCTGTAGAACAGGTCATTATACTGCATATTCAACTACGAGAGAAAAATATGATCCCACTACTTAGGTCCACTCTCTGCAAAGACTTCTCATGATTTCCCAGAACTCCTATTCACTACCACTGGATTTGTCCATATCGATTACGGGATGATAGTGACTAAAATACGATTTAGTACCATTTTCTTCCCAGTGTCCTCCACAGTGACCACAAATGCGGGTATCTTATCACAGAAACAACCTCTTTATAGCCCATAAATCTAACAAACTATTTGAAAAAAAGTTATGGCTTGCAGTGGCATCACTAGTTTTATAGCACGGAACAAAATGTGCCATTTTGGAGAATCTTTCCACCACAACAAAGACTGCATCATTCCCTCTCTGAGTCTTGGGCAATCCTAGAACAAAATCCATACTCACCATGTCCCAAGGCTTGTCTGGAATAGGAAAGGGAGTGTACAATCCTGCATTCTGGCTCCTTTTCACTTTAACATCTTGTGATTTTTAATTTCTTCTAAACTTATCACTTTGTTCTCATCTGTGTTTGAAATAGAAGTAATGGAAATTTTGTTCTAAAATCATATCAATTTCAAAGTGAAAACTAGTCCCCCACCTATAACTTCCTCTTTGAAAAATTTTCCCTCATGAACGTCTTGTTTGATTGAAGGCTCTCTTCTGAATAACAAGTCCTCCTGCAGGAAATAATCCAGCCACTGGCTTCTATCTGTTAAAACAGGGTTACTACATGCCTCAAATGCTTCTTTAAAATCTGGATCTATTTTATATAATTCTTTTAGGAAATCAAATCCTACAACTTCAAAATTTGTTTCTTGAACAAGCATGTGCCTCCTACTCAAAGCATCAACTACTTTATTGGCTTGACCACTTATATGTTTCAAAACAAAATTAAAACTTTGGAGATACTCAACCCATTTAGCATGCTTATGTTTCAACTTGGGCTGCTGTACAATATACTGCAAAGCATGATTGTCAGAATATAATACAAATTCCTTGGACATCAAATAATGTCTCCACTTCTTCAGTGCCTGAACAATTGCATAGAATTCCTTCTCATAAGAGGAATACTTTCTTCTGGTGTCATTCAGCTTCTCACTGAAATATGCCACAGGCCTATCATCCTGACTCAACACAGCTCCAATGGCCTCTCCACTAGCATCACACTTTACTTGAAATGGTTTAGTAAAATCAGGCAGAATCAAAACAAGCTTCTCAGTTATCTTTTGCTTCAAAATTTTAAAATTTCTTTCTGCATCAGCAGTCCATTTAAATGATTGTTTGCTTTTCTTTATTGTCTCAATTATGGGTGCATTGATCTTACTGAAGTTTCTTATAAACTTTCTGTAAAAACTAGCAAGCCCATGGAAACTTATCACCTCAAAAACATTCCTGGGTGAAGGCCACTCCACAATTGCTTTAACCTTTTTTGGGTCCATCTTCAATCCTTCTGCAGAAACAACAAACCCCAAATACACCAACTCTTCCTTCATGAATGAGCATTTCTTCAAATTTATCAGCAGTTTCTCTTGGTGCAACTTCTTCAAGACATGATTAAGATTCCTTAAATGTTCTTCTTTAGTTCTGCTGAAAACTAATATATCATCCAGATACACTATCACAAATTTACCAATGAACTCTTTCAAAACTTCATTCATAAGTCTCATAAAAGTGCTAGGTGCATTTGACAACCCAAAAGGCATTACCATCTTTCTTATAATCTCTGCATCTGTTTTAAGCGGTTTTCGACACAAACATCACCCTCCTTTATTCTAATCTGATGATATCCACTTTTTAAGTCTAACTTTGAAAAATGTTTGGCACCACTCAAGCAGTCCATTAAATCCTCAACTCTAGGTAAAGGGAATATGTACCTGATTGTTATCTTATTGATTACCTGCCGGAATCAGTACACATCCTCCAACCTCCATCTTTCTTTGGGCTCAATACTGCTGGTACTACACATGGACTCAAAATTTCCCTTATCAGGCCTTTGTCCACCAATTCCTGTACTTGTCTTCTAATTTCTTCATTTTCCTTGGGAGTCATTATGTAGGCTGCCTTATTTGGTAGATTTGAACCAGGGATGAAATCTATCTGATGGATGATCTTTCTCACAGGTGGCAGCTCATCAGGTAAATCATCCACAACAATGTCACAGTAATCATCTAACATCTCTTGGATTTCTATTGGCAAATCAGAAATCTTTGTAGAAGTAAGAACTACTTTGGGTTTGCAAACTAAAGAAAAAATTACCTCTTCTTCTTCTGTCTCTGCGAGATATTCGCTACATAACCATGAGGTCTTTGGATCAATCACTGCTTTCACTAGCTCTCCTTCTTCATGGGTATAAGCTCTATTATGATGCTTTATCATGAATAACTTGTAAGTGTTCTTCTTGACATCATGCACTGCTGCTCTGTCAAACTGCCAAGGTCTACCCAGCAGTATATGACACACATCCATGGGCATTACATCACACGGGACCTTATCTTTGTATTTTCCCATTTGCAGCTCTATCTCACACTGTTCTTTCACAACCAGTTGGTGCCCTTTGTGCAGCCAGGACACCCTGTAGGGAGTTGGATGCTCCCTTGTCTTCAACTTCAACTTCTCTATTACCTCAGTGGAAACCAGATTGTCTGTGCTGCCACTATCAATGACTAGCTGGCAGCACTTCCCTTGGACTTTGCATATGCTCCTAAACAAATTCTTCCTTTGTGCAGGCTCAGTGACCTCTTTGGCTTGCTTCAACAGGACCTTATTTACCACCAAGGATTCTCCCCTCTCTGGAAGAATTTTTTCTTCAATTTCTGCCTCTTCTCCAGTCTGGGCAACAACAGCATTCCTTGGACCAGCACCCACATTCTCTGGACACTCATAGTGCTTATGCCCCACTTGTTGACATCTATAACACCTCAACTCTCTACCTCTGCCTCTGTCTCTGCCTCCTCTTCCTTTTCCTCTGTAAGAACCCCTTCTGCCCCTTGCATCATCCTCTGTAGATGCATTCTGAGGTGAGCTATTGTTAGCTCCATCCCTGGGTGTAGCAGGCTTTCCTCTACCACCCTGACTTCCCTTTCCACGAAAAGTACCTCTCTTCTTGGCAGACTGTTTCCTCAGGAGTTTCTCCTCTGCTTTCAAGGCCATCTGATAGGCCTCTTCCACTGTCTTAGGAGACAGGAGACCAATCTCATCTTGGAAGTTTTCTGCAAATGCTTATGAGATACTTAGGAATTTTCAGAAAAATTCCTAAGTACCTGGCTCTGACGCTGAATCTCATCCTTGTACTAAGGGAATTGAGCTCAACCATTTTCTTAAAAATAGAATCAGTTACATTAAACTTGGGCCGAATTTCTGAAATAGGTGTTGAAGATGAACTCTTATCTCCTAAACCATAGCACCTGTTACAAAACTGAAAGAGGTTTTTGTAGATAAGGTCATTTTGGATAAAAACTTCTCTCAAATTTGGACAATTCGTTTCTAGTTTCTCGCAATCTGTTCCACAAAATCATCTCTAAAACAGAAAATCATTAAAAATTTAAATCTCTGAAAATGAGCTGTAAAGATCTAGTCACATATCCCAATTTGTGACACCTGTGAATAAACTGAAAGAGGTTTTTGTTATATGGCTTGTTTTTAACAAAAACCTCCTTGAGTTTTGCAAAATTAATTTCCATCTGTTGTAAAATGGCTCTGCACTAAAATGACTAAAACGGTAAAAAATATGAAAATTTTACTTTGTTTTAATGTAGGCTCCAAATATCACTGTATATATCCCACATAGTAGCACCTGTGCATAAACTAAAGGAGGTTTTTTTTATTTGGTATGTGATGAAAAAAAACCTCTTTCACTTTTGAAAAATTCCTTACCATTATTTCACAAACTCTTTTTGTACTAAACTTTTCATTGTGTGCAGCAACTAACCTCAAAACATGCATAACCAAGAATCACTCATTAATTTCGATCATATCTTCAAATCCAGGAGCCGGTTACGGGAGTGTGATATACCGTTGGAAATATTTTTTTGAGCTTCTTCTGATGGAAACACTTGTGACATGCTTTGTGCTAAACATCATGTGTAAAACATCTAACAAAACCAGACATAGTAAGAGCTCATGTTGATCCATGGTAACAGACTGCGAAGACTGGAACTAACATCGGCTCCATTGGGGATGGCAGCTCCTTGGAGGTGTCAAGAACACCGTAGACCAAGTGCCTCATCCATTGGGCATGGATGGTCAAACAACTGCAAACCCAAAACAACTCATACCAATGGAAAAACATATACATACTGCAACCTGTACATAAACAAATACCGTAAACTGAAATGTTGCCTTTGGCAGCTTATTTATTTACAAATCTACCCTACTTTGCTACAAAACCAATAGATCAAGTAACGTTGTAATTCCATATCAACCAATCAAGTAATTGTGACAAGGATGCTGCGTGAAAGTGCTTCAACCAGGACACAAATGTAAATGTTGACAACCATACATGCACATAACGAGTCTGGTTATGTAAAAGACAATTTGATCTATCATTCAAACTGAAAACAATTTCCATGTACGTTGCAATAGGATCGCAAAAACCAGACTCTGTTTTCTGCCCCAACTCCACAATACATGCTTTCAGCTGCAAACTGTCAATGCAAACATCCACGGGCAGCTCTATTGTTTCTTGTTTTGAAGGAGGGAGAGTTTCCAAGAACTTTTTGGGATCTCGGAATTCATATGATTGGATCTGATCATTTAAATACTAAATCTACTTCTCAAATTTTTCAACAACTAACTCAAAAAAACCAGTTTTAGCTTTAGGAGGAAACTTCGGAGATCTCAAAAATTGAAGCACGGCAATGAAAAATACTTCATCAATTTCAATATCCACTAACTGATCTCTAACTTCTTTTAAAACTTCACAAAGCGTAGGGTTTGCCACATACCCTACCATTTTATTTTAGTGCATGAATGGATCAGTGAGCACTGGAATCTCTAGATTGAGTTGGAGTCGCCAGGTGAATGTTTCAACCTTCATATGTGTCTGATTGTTGTCCACCATCAGCAATCAGATCTGCAACTTGAATGATCTTTCCTGGAGAAGATCTGTCAACTCTTCCCCAGTTTAATGTACTGGGGAAATTTGCAATTCAGATGTTCCGTTTATAAGACTAGACTGGAGATTGACTGAAGCAGCTTTTATCTACTTATGCACTCGCAAAGCAATGTGCAACTCGAAGGCTACCTGGCTAACTTCATGCTTCGTTTGTAGTTTATAAAACAAATAACACTAACAAACAAATAAGATTTTCTTCCCCAGTATGGTCACCACTATGTTAGGGCCTAAATCTACTTCAGGCTGAAAGAAGGCAGAGTTCAAGGTAACATTAAACCACGCTCAGTCTGGTAGCTAGCCCTACCAGATTAGGAGAGGGCTCTCTCCGGGTCAATCTTAGCAAAAATAATCAATAGGGCTTGAGATGACTTGAAATAAAAGATAATTTTAGGCTAGGTATATAATTAAAGGAGTTTGATTTTCATTTTGGGGGTTTTTGTTGGATTCAAAGGGAAAGGCAGTTTTGGGTCCGGGGATGAGGCCTAGTTTTTTGCAGAGTTCTGAATGGGGCAAGGAAGGCAATTGTTTTGATGCTTTGGATTGAATTAATGGATAGTTCAGACCGGTGAGGAGCTGAAGAGGGAAAGATGCTTTCAAGAATCCTCTTCAAACAGATGAAAACATGGAAAATTAAACAAAACTCAAGGCAAAGCAAAGAAATCTAATGAATTCCACCTTTATAACTCATTTGTTTAATTTAAGAAGAAAGGAGAAGGTAAATGATACACATAAAACATCAGTAAACTTAAAATCACAGAGAGAAACACACCATCAAAACATAGAGCCACATGGATTCCAAAGAGTGCTGCAAACCCCTGGTCTATTCCTTTGCCAAAATTGCAGAGATGAAATGTACAATGAAGTGCCAAGCAATCCCAAGTGTCCAACCCTCTGCAAAAATCCAAACATTACACTATGAAATTCATAAAATATATATATTTTTTCATCCTTGTACTAAGGGAATTGAGCTCAACCATTTTCTTAAAAATAGAATCAATTACATTAAACTTGGGCCGAATTTCTGAAAATAGGTGTTGAAGATGAACTCTTATCTCCTAAAACATAGCACCTGTTACAAACTGAAAGATGTTTTTGTAGATAAGGTCATTTTGGAGAAAAACCTCTCTTAAATTTGGACAATTCGTTTCCAGTTGCTCGCAATCTGTTCCACAAAATCATCTCTAAAACAGAAAATCATTAAAAATTTAAATCTCTGAAAATGAGCTGTAAAGATCTAGTCACATATCCCAATTTGTGACACCTGTGAATAAAATGAAAGAGGTTTTTGTTATATGGCTTGTGGTTAACAAAAACATCCTTGGGTTTTGCAAAATTAATTTCCATCTGTTGTAAAATGGCTCCGCACTAAAATGACTAAAACAGTAAAAAATATGAAAAAATTGCTTTGTTTTAATGTAGGCTCCAAATATCACTGTATATCTCCCACATAGTAGCACCTGTGCATAAAATGAAGGAGGTTTTTGTTATTTGTTATGTTATGAACAAAAACCTCTTTCACTTTTGAAAAATTCCTTACCATTATTTCAAAAACTCTTTTTGCACTAAACTTGTCATTATGTGCAGCAACTGACCTCAAAACATGCATAACCAAGAATCCCTCATTCATTTCGATCATATCTTCTAATCCGGGAGCCGGTTACGGGAGTGTGATATACCGTTGGAAATATTTTTCCGAGCTTCTTCTGATGGACACACTTGTGACATGTTTTGTCCTGAACATCATGTGCAAAACATCTAACAAAACCAGACATAGTAAGAGCTCATGTTGATCCCTGGTGACAGGCTGCGAAGACTAGAACTAACACTATGTCAGAAGAGTACCCATCTCTTTGATTCTCATCTAATATATAAGGAGATTCATGTGAACTGTAGTCCACCATTTTGATTTTCATCTCTGATCTTCTTCCTGCAAACATACCAAGTTAGATAAACCAAATATAAACATGATCAAACATACCTTAGTGAAGTTCAGGGGAGACTATTTCTTTTGCAAAAATTAATCCATATTAGCACAACATATCTATATATAATGTAATCAACATATTAATCATCCCAACATCAACATGACGATGAAAAAAAACCACAATAATGACCATCACAATGCATGCATAACAAACACATAGACAACTAACATGCATGCATGACAAACACACTATGCCCATCCAGTCCAAGTGTTTGTACCTAGAAGATCTGATACTACCTTGTAACACCTCCTCCCACATTTACCCAAAATTCACAAGCTCGCCAGGGTAAACATGAAATGAGAGTTACAATGTGAGACCCAATTTCCAAAACACACTTATGAAAAATGAGGTCCACATGTCCAGAACTAACTAAAAATACCCAATGACACATGATCACACTATTATCATCCTAACTTGACCCAACACTATCTCTTTTCATTTTCGTTTCCTTAAATTTAACACAACTTTCTATTTTTTTCATTTTTTCGGGTTTTAAGCTTCCGAGGACATTTTGAGGGCCTAAACGACATTTTCAAGGAAAACAAAGATACTAGAAAAGTACCAAAATTTTTCATACATGCTTTTTTCTTAGCCTCCTCACCTCCGTCTTCGAAACAAGGTATTGTGATAGTCAAACAAAGATCATATTCCAAAGTTACCACCCTCAGAATTTGGAGGTCCAAATTACTCATTTATACAAACACTTTGTGTACATAATACCTATAGGTTATAAATACATATCTATTTAATAATTCAATAAGCTCACCAAAGAATCATCAATAAGGCCCTATGCCCTCTCAACGTAGTTGCAACAATGCTAATAGTCCATATATTCATCAACCAATCAATAAATAAACAAATTCATGACAAGAGCCATAGATAATACACATAATATAACCAACATATAACCAGAAAATAACCAGCATAGAGACCATGCCAACTCAACCACAATATCACCAATATAATCACTACAAATTCTCATAGATCATGATAAATAAATTTATCATATTAACATATGAAAATACCAACCAAGTCAGGGACTTCCATGTACCACCTGACCATAGATTAGGCTGAACCAAATCTCTATTTGAACCCATCACCCTCGCACCATATTCCAAGCATAAATGTGATATCTCATGGAATAAACCAAAAAAAAACAAACCAAGGCTTCTACAAGTCAAGCCACATCAACCATCAACCAGTGATGTCCAACCATTTGATTCCACCTCACAGTCGGACATCACTAACACTAACCAGATCAGTCTTTACCCAAGTTGTCAAGGACTCCAAGAACTAATAACCCAACCCACAACCTTTCAGGGCTCCAAATCGTTTGTACAATCTGATGTCGGGGACTAGTAGCTCAACCAACCAAGGGCTCCAGAGAATTTGTCCCAACCTAGGCTCAAGGACTAGTAACTCAACCCAAGTTGTTCCAGGGCTTTTGGAGCGTTTGTTCCAACCCACAACCATAAGGAATTATGACCACCAATTAGAAATAATCAAGTGGAAAAACCTACAACACCATGGCTATCCAAGATATGGAAAGACAAGGCTAAAACCATTGTCAATACAAGCGATCCTCCATGCAAATGAAAACACATAACCAAAAAATCACATGCATATACTATGCATCCATAAATCAACAAGGAAATCACACATGAAACCTGTTACTTGCAAATCAACCCAGTGATAGTTGCTGATCCACTTGTTCCCTTGCACTTTCCTACTTCACCTTGCGTTCTTTCTCCAAATCAAGTGAATGCCAAAGTGCTCCAAGCATGCTCCAATAATTCTCTAAGTGTGCAAGAGTATGAGAGAATGATAGAGTAGATGAAAGCTCCAATACTAAACTGTCAAAAAACTAACAACTGATTCTCAAAAGACCTTTCATCATTGAGGCATATGTTTTCATTTTCCTTCATTTTCCCTCTAATTTCCTTAGCATGCAAATCTATGATATTTTATCTCCCTTTTCTCCTATTTTCCTTTATTTTCATAAATAAAATGCCAATTATTGCCACTTGCCTTTTCCAATTTCCGTAGCATTTAATTAATCACAAGTGATCTCGTCACTATGTTTTTCCCAACATTCAATTTCGAATATGTGTCCCATGACCTTGGTATTATATTTTATTTACATAGAAAATCAACCAGGGGTTGTTACAAGGATAATAAATTATCACCCAAGTACTATGGGCCTTACAAGGTGTTGCAAAAGATTGGTACTATAACATAAAAATTGGAGGTGCCTGCATCTTCCTGAGTATGCCTAGTTTTCCATGTTTCATGCTTAAAGAAGGTTTTCGATGACAAGCTCCCAATTCAAACAATATTGCCAGAACTTGACAAGGAAGGAAAAATGATATTGGAGCCCGAAGAAATCATGGAAATAAGAACATGACAGTGTAATGTCCCTTACTAAATTCCCCTATTGTTTGGGAAATACATTTTTGTCTATTTTGAATTAATAACTTAAATTACATTTTAGTGGCCAACTTAGGAAGAAAATAATAAATTAAAGTGTTAGTGGAGGATTGGACCCACAAGGATAGCGTATTGGAGGAGAAATAATTTTGAATTCCCTTGGGAAAATCGAATTGGTGGAGGGACCCACAATTTTTTCATGGCTTGCACTTATAAATAAAGATTTGGAGAAGGCATGGGCATCATTTACATATTCAGAAAATCGAATTGCCTTAGTTGTTTAGTTGAGCCAATGTTGTGTTGTTTAGCACAGGAGCTTCCCAATGAGAGAAGCTCACCCCTTCTCTGGTGGACTTCGAGTGCCACTCAAGAAGGGTTATTTCAGTATTTTGTGGTCAGGAGAGATTGATTTTGTAGGTCCCATGCATCTCTGGAGTAGTTGGGATGCAGTGAGAGCTGGTGATGTGCAGTAGAGGAAGTAAACGAGTGTGAGAAGATGGTTTGTGGAGGAAAGCTTCTGAAGCAGCTACAAGAGGAGATATTGAGGATTTCCAGAAGTATTAAAGCAGATTAAAAGACTAAGAGGCCATCCATACATAATTCTCTCCAGTTATTCTTCAGGGACTACATGATCCACCTAATGACTGCAACCTCATAGGAGAGCAGCAATTTAGAGCAGCATTTGTTGGAGGAGTTATGGGATGAGGAGTTGGAGGATAGAGTGGAGATATATTTCACGAGGTTTTTTGGTATTTTGGAAGGCAGCAATCTTCAGGAGTAGTTACAGCAACAAATTTCGAATTTGAAGAAGGGCCATGTAGAGAAGGGTCCAATTTTGAAGATTGGAAGTTGGGGAAAATATTTCTGGGTTTTTCTGGAGTTTGGGTAAGGATCACCTTCCCAAATTCCTAGAATTTTATGGGCACTTTTCAGAGGGGAAATCCAGTGCCAAAGTCAGCCAGCAATTGTAGAAATCCAAAGAGAGCGTAGCTCTAGGAGAGCATATTGTTGTAGGAGTTGTACCTTTTTCGATTGATCACCTAAGGCTTGTAGCTTACCTTGTGCAAGCCCAGGTGCACTCATTCCATCTCATATTGTACTCCAACTTATCATATTAATAAAAATTGGTGTTATGGGCATAATTTCTTGTATCTGTGTTGTTGAAGTAAAATTTATGTGTTTTTTTTATTGAATTTTTTCTATATCATTATAATTTTTCTATTGGAATATTACAATGGTATCAAAGCATGTTCTTGGTCAGGGTGGGAAAAAAGAGCATGTGATACCACCGAGATACCAAGGAGTGGTTTTTCATAGAGTTCGTGGGAGAGAAGGTAACCCAGACCCATTTTCAGACACAAAAGTAGAACCCAAGAGGGAAGGAATGGACCAGCGCAATTAGGAGGAGTAGCCCAAGCATAGGGACCCGGACCAGATTTTGGGGGAGCTCCTAAGGTAAAATTAGCAGATGATGAGACATGGGCATATCATGATGGACATGATATAGTAGGTGATGGGATTGCATGTGGTTGGAAGGTTGGATGGAGTAGAAGAGCCTTAGGGTGATGGAGGTTCTAGAGCAGGAGGCAGTCGTACATTCCAGGTCCCACACACTCCACAACATGGGCACGCTAGCAGACCTTTGAAGCCAAAATTCGTAGAGGATCCAAAGCCTTAGAGGGAGTCGAATCTAGTTAAAGATATATTGCACTCAGTTTCCTCCGGCATCATCATCGATGAGTATGAGAGTTTGGATGCTCGAATCAGATGGGTGATTTCATTTTGGGAATTCATTCACCTAAAGGAGAGACATACCATAGGGTCTGGTCATTATTTTAGAGGACATCCAACCATGAGGTGCAAAGGTTGGTAGGGAATGTCACACTTTTGAATTTCGATGGGGGATAAAAGATTTTAACACGAGCATGGATACAAAATTTGGACACCTATTTTCACTTGAATCCAATGAAGGAAGCATATGGCATATGATATTCCACCCTTCACTTGAAGGAATATGCCCAAGAATGGTGGTACCATGGGTTTATCACACTTGGACATATCCACATCACTTCATATTAGGAGTTCACCCAGAGGTTGTTGGAGAGATTTGAGAGGAAGGATCCGGAGCTGCATTTAAGAGAGATGGCCCACTTGATATAGATAGATACGGTAGAGGCCTACATCACTGAGTTTCAGAGGCTAGCAGTGATGGTGATAGATATTTCTGAGATTCAGTTGATCATGTTGTTCGTAGAGGGGATTGTTGAGCCACTACGTGGATGGATGAGGGCATACAAGCCCATATCATTACAGGATTCCATCTCTCAAGCTCGAGGCATGATCGACATAGTGCCCAATAACAAGAATTTCATTCCCTCGAGACCCACAACCCCACAGTGGAACAGAGATATGAGGCCACCATAGAGAGATGGAGGGCATGGTCAGTTGGATGATAAGACACGGAGGGACCTCAGGAGGAGGATATTATGTTTCACGTGCCAGGAGCCTTGGGCATTGGGGCACAAGTGCACCAAGGGCAAGGCCCATTTCATTGAGGTGTTCTCGGATAATGAGCCAAAGGAGGAGGAGACCGAGATAGTGTAGGAGCCAAGGGATGAGAGAAGTCTATCGGGAGTAGGAGGACCACCACCCCCACATAGAGGAGGATCGTTTTCTCAATAGGAGGAGTTATTTCTTCACTTAGGGGAGTGTTCAAGTAGCTAACAATCAGATTCAAGGGGACCATTCAGGGGAAACGTGTGTCAGTTCTGGTTGATAGTGGGTCCACCCATAATTTTCTTGATGCCCAGATGGTGGAGTGTAGGAGAATCCAAACAACCACATTTGAGGGATTCTCAATCCTAATACCTGGAGCCTGGACCATGCAATGTATTAGATATGACCCCGAATTGACCTTGCAGATGGGGAACTACTCTCTCACTAATCATTTCTTTGTTGTTGACATTCTGGATACCAATATGGTGTTTGGAGTTTAGTGGTTGTACACGCTGGGGAAGGTCACCACTGATTGGAAGCAACTGGAAATGGAGTTCAAGGGGCCAGATTGGAGGCCAATATTGTTGAGGGGGATACACTCTTATCCACCTCAAACAGTTTTAGCTCACAGGATGGAGTTCAATCTGTGGCATAGAGATGTGGAGTGGGCAGTTGAGTTACGCATTTCAAAGACGGGTTCATGGGCCAAGGCTACGCACCTGGACATATTAGCTTTTTTGGAGCGGCATCATGAGGTTTTTGGAGATGTTCCACTAGGGAGACCGCCAGACTGGGGATTCGAGCACACCATTGAGTTAGAGGAGGATGTGAATGCGGTCATCGCCACACTTTATAGGCATCCTAAGGCCTATAAAGATGAGATAGAGCGGGCCATTCATGAGTTATTGAGTTTGGGGCATATGAGGCCTAGCTCCAGTCCCTTTTCTTCTTTTGTAGTGTTGGTGAAGAAGAAGGATGGGACATCGCGCATTTTCATATATTACCAGGCACTGAATAAGAAGATTCTGAAGAAAAGGTATCCCATTCCCCATATAGATTAGTTGATGGATGAACTTAGAGGAGCTAAATACTTCTCTCAGATAGATCTACATTCGGGGTACCACCAGATATGCATGAGGGAGCAGGATATTCCCAAGACCACTTTTCGTTGTCATTACGAGCACTTTGAGTTCTTGATG
This sequence comes from Pinus albicaulis, assembly GCA_034641835.2. Taxonomy (NCBI): domain Eukaryota; kingdom Viridiplantae; phylum Streptophyta; class Pinopsida; order Pinales; family Pinaceae; genus Pinus; species Pinus albicaulis. The sequence continues at coordinate 1,034,007,568 of CM076584.1, forward strand.
ATGCCCTTTGGGCTAACCAACGTGTTGAGAATGCAGCAAGATGATGGAGCTTAGTGAAATGAAGTCGCCTTCACTAAGTGGGCCCGCAGGCGAATTCTGGCGCAAAGTCTATTTTTAGACTATGTCTATTTTTAGACATATGGAGCATGGTTCGGGGATTTCAGTTTGAGATTCTTGGAGCATTGGTCATGTTGGTAAAAATAGATGAGACTCTATTTTTTAGGTCGAAGAGGTCGAAGGCTATTTTTAGACTGCCTCTCCTAAAAATAGGGAAGTCAAATATTATTTACCCTTAATAATATTTGGACTCTAAACAGCGGTTTACTCTCTTGGAGCACTTCAGTTTGAGCTACAGAAGTGGCTCATGCATCTGACAGAGGAATCACGTGATTCCCAAGGGTTTGATGGCATCATGCATGGTTGACTTCAGTTGGACTTCAGTGGCAGAAGTTTGGAGGAGTTAATGAGACAGATAGTGGAGTTGTGTTCTTTTTATTTTAGTTGAACTAGTTGAGATTAGTTTAACTAGCTAATCAATTAGTTATGAGTGGAGTGAATTAAATATTATTTAATTCATTAATTAGTAACTCATTATTCAACTCAAGAACACATCGGTTCACTACAGTGCATGATCAGTTCAGTGGAGACCAGTGAAAGAGGTAGATGAAAGGGTGGAGTTAGCTATCAGTTGTGACTATACTGTTGCTATTTGCAACACACAGATAGGTGGAGTAAGCCCATGAGGATTGCGCGGTTCAGGCTGGTGGTTTATCTATATAAAGAGGCCATCCCATAGCATTGAAACACGCAATAGAGGCAAGGCAATTGGCGGTGAGTTTTGAACCAGTAACCTGTTCAAAACTGAGCTAGATTGTGAGTAACTTTATGAGAAAGTACTGAGTACTTGTGAGGAGTATTGTACTGAGTTGGTTACTTGATTTCTCCATTATAATATACACAATAGCTGCGGGGTTTTTAGCTATAAGCTTTCCCCATACATACTGTGTTAATGTGTATGATGATTTGATGTGTTATTGCTTGATTTTATTTCCGCATGTGTGATGATCTGAGTTGAGTTGAGTGGAAGAGATTATGTGTTGTGTATGAAGTTCAAATATTATGTGACCAGGATAGTCTTGGTGGATAATTAATCATTATTCAGCAAATTTCTACACAACGCTCCTGCTACTTTCCATTCTTGTATGAACCATGTGTTCCATGGTCGTCTGAGGTGTTTTGTCTTAGTGTTATTTGATGATATACTCATTTATAGCCGGACATCGGAGGAACAACTCCAACACTTGGAGGAAGTGTTATGCATTCTTGAGGAGCAAAAGTTGTATGAAAAGATGTCCAAATGTGAATTTGGACTGACCGAGATGTTGTACCTTGGGCATGTGATAGGAGAAGATGGCGTGAAGGTACATCAAGAGAATATCCAAGCCATATTATGTTGGCCAACACCCAGGAATGTGATGGAGCTGAGGGGCTTCCAGTGTATTTTCACTTATTATAGGAATTTTGTGAGGGATTTTCACAGCTGGAAGCACCCCTTATAGATTTGATGAAGAGAGGTGATTTTGAGTGGACGCAAATAACAGAGGATACATTCAAGAGGCTCAATAGAGTCATGAGTAGTTGTCTCATTTCTTCTTTGTCGGATTTCGCACAACTCTTTGTGTTGGAGTGTGATGCTTCAGGCGAAGGTGTTGATGCAGTGTTAACAGAGTGAGGCCACCCCATTGGGTTTGAGAGCACGAAGTTGTTTCCTTATGAGAGATTGTATTCAATGTATGATAAGGAGATGATGGTAGTGATGCATGCATTTGAAAATTTCAGGCATTATATCATGGGCAATCGATTCAAAGTAAAGATAGATCACAGCAGTCTATGTTTCTTCCTTGAGCAGCAGTAATTAGAGGAGAGGCAACAAAATTGGGTGAGTAAGCTCCAAGATTACGATTTTGAGATAGAGTACGTGAAGGGAAAACACAAAATTGTAGTTGATTCCCTTTCACACAGACCAACAGCACTGTCATTGATGGATGTCACGTAGGATTGGAAGGCTCAACTATTGGTTGAGTATTCAAAAGATAGGCAGGCATGCAAGATCTTGGATGGTACCTACAGGGATGACCAATTTTGAGTGATGGCTGATGTGATCTATTACAAGGATGATATATATTTGGCCCCAGGATCTCAATTGAGGGAGAAGGTCATACAGGCAGCGCATGATTTTCCATTAGCAGGGTACCTGAGTTTCCTCAAGACATACCGCTCAGTCAGGGAGAGATTCTCTTGGATAGGTCTCAAGGGATATGTGTTGAGGCATGTGAGAGAGTGCATAGAGTTCCATAGGAACAAGGTGGAGCTCCATCATCCAGGCGGGTTTTTAAAGCCACTACCTATTCTGGAGAGGAAGTAAGAGAGTGTGTATGGATTTCATCACGGGAATACCAACAGCGCAATGGAGAGACTGTATTTATGTAGTAGTGGAAATACTGACCAAGTTTTCCCATTTCTTTTCTATCTCTTCTAGATCTTCAACCTCCCATTTGGCTAAGTTGTTCTTTTTGGAGGTCTTCTGATTGTATGGTCTCCCCAAGACAATTGTGAGTGATAGGAACAACATATTCATGGGAGCCTTTTGGCAGGAGTTGTTCCTCATGGTGGGGAATATGAGCACACCTAGCACTAGCTATCATCCCCAGACGAATGGGCAGATGGAGATCGTGAACAAGTGGTTGGAGGGGTACCTACGCAATTATGTGACAAGGTAGCAAAGAGCTTGGGTCAAATGGTTGCATCTGGGGGAGTTCTACTACAACACGATTTATCATATGTTTGTTGGTATGTCCCCTTTTTGAGCTCTTTATGAATATGATGCACTCAATTTTTCTGATATGATTTTTGGAGACAATAGGGCCCCAGGGGCCAAGGATTGGGTTCAAGAGAGCTAGGAGATCCTTTGAGCTCTCAAGAACAATTTTCAGGTAGCCCAGAATCAACATGAAATATATGTTAATAAACACAGGGTGGAAAGGCAGTTCGAAGTTGGAGACATGGTTTACTTGCGCCTGCAGCCATACAGGAAATATTCACTCAAGTAGAAGGGTGCATAGAAATTGTGACCTTGATTTTATGGACCTTACCGGGTGGTGAGGAGAGTTGGTGAGGTCGCTTATGAGTTGGAGTTTCCTTCTAAGAGTTGGATCCATAATGTCTTCCATGTTTCATGCCTGAAGAAGGCACTAGGGTAGTAGGTAGTAACAAGAGCATAATTTCCTCCTTTGGATAATGAGGGGAATTTCATTCTGACACTGGAGCTGATATTGGATACCAGAGAGAGGAGCCTTGAGGAACAAAGTGGTCTGGGAACACTTGGTGAAGTGGAAGGATTTGCTAGAGGAGGATGCTACATGGGAAAATGAACAGAATGTACAACTTACAGCTTTGCAGTTGCTTGGGGACAAGCAACAGCCAGGAGGGGAGGACTGTAATGTCCCTTCCTAAATTTTCCTAATGTTTGGGAAATACATTTTTGTCAATTTTGAATTAATAAATTAAAGTACCTTTTTGTGGCTAAGTTAGGAAGAAAAGAATTAATTAAAGTGTTAGTGGAGGATGGGACCCACAAGGATAACTATTAGGTCCCCATATTACTAGTGTAGTCCCTTATTGTTATTAGTGTAGCCCCCTTATTGTTATTATTGTACCCCTGTAACCCCCATATCGTTATTATTGTTCCCTTACATTATTATTGTTAGGTCGGCTAGGATTATATTATGACCCCATGGACCCCTATATATAGAAGGAGTTTTTGTCATTTGTATCATCCAAGAATTGTTCATTTATGTAATTTATTGTAGGTTTCCCCCTCGAAGTGGCTATTTCTAAGGCGTTGATCTCTCTTTTCTTCTATTTTTGGATCTGGTTTCATAACATTTGGTGTCAAAGCTTTGTATTCTAGGGTTTCGCTACTCCAAACATGTCATTGTGGAATTTTCGCTATAACTTTGCTTCTATGAAGGTTCAAAAGTTTAAACTTTTATAGAGTGAATTCGAAATCCTGAGGAACATCGTGTACAAATTTCAGATCTTGATTCGCAATATTTTCGGAGATATGATATGTGGAAGTTAGGGTTTTTTTAGGCTCCTGAATTTTAGCTAAACAGGTCATCGTGGTATTTTCGCTATAAATTTTTTTCTACAAAGTTTCAGAAGCTATAATTTTCACAGACCGAAGCCAAAATCCTAAGGAAATGACTATAAAAATTTCAGATCTTTGTTTGCAATATTTTCAGAGATATGACCTGTGGAAGTTAGGGTTTTCTAGGATCCTAAATTTCATCTCAAAGAGGTAACCTTGGGAAAATCGTCATAACTCTCTATCTAAGCATCGGATTGCAATTCTGTAAAACTTGACCGCAAGTAAATGGACTGCAGTTTCCTACCTATCAATTTTAGAGCTGAAGGAGGAAACAGTGAGGCGTGGCACGCCGTATAATTGCGCTCTACTGAACTAGTCCATAATTAGGTCATTGTGATAGATTTGGCATAACGTTTCCTTGAAGTATCCAAATCAGGTAAAACCTGTGATATTAGAAAGAAGATTCATAGGGCTACCACAGTACCAAATTTCAGATATTGAAGATCCGAAATTACAGAGATAATTCAGTTTCAATATCGAGCTTCTCAAAAGCAAGAAAAAAGGTGTGTATTTTATTCAAATTACATAAGTCTTGTTTGAAAAATCAATTTTAAGTGATTCCAAGGGCCTATTGAGCATAGGTATCAGTATTGGGTTCTAAAATGCCTCCTAAAAATAATTCAACACTGATTAAGCCCTCAGAATACTCTACTATGACTCATGAAGATGAAGAATTGCAACATGATCTCTCAAAATTACAAGAGCAAGTGCACCAAATTTCACTCTCACAAAGAGAAAAAAAAAATGAAATGGAAGTTTTGAAGAAAGGTGTGGAATTGAATATGGATGGTTTGAAGAATAATATGGATGGTTTGAATAATAATATGGATGGTTTGAAGAAAGGCGTGGAAGCTAAGATGGATGGCATGGAAGTTGGAATGGAAGCTAAGATGGATGACATGGAAGAAAAAATGAAAGACAACATGGAAAACATAAAGAATGATCTAAAAGAAAACATGGAAGGTTTGACAAAGTTGATACAAGAAATGTTTCCTAATGGCGAACAGATAGTAGAGGAAACTCATGATGAGAACAAAATAAATGTTAATCGTGATTTCATAAACTCAAATATTGGATGGAAGAACCACCATATTCCAAAGATGGATATGAGGAAGTTTGATGGCAAGAATCCCGTAACATGGATACTACAAATGGAGCAATATTTTTATCTCAATAATGTGCAAAACACACAAAAGGTACGCATTGCAACTTTATATTTAGAAAAAAATACATTTGTATGGTATTGATGGCTTTGCTCCCATAAAAAAAATGTCACTTGGTCAATTTTTACGGAGGAAATGATCGCACATTATGAGGATACAAAGAGCAACACCTTCTTTAACCAATTAATAAATCTCAAACAAAAGGGTTCAGTGGTGGAGCACATTGAGGACTTCCAAAAATTCAATATAAGGGTAACTGATGTTCCATAGGAACACAGGATTGATGTCTTCATAGGGACTTTAAAGGATAGCATCAAACATGAAGTTCGCATTTGGGAACCTGATTCATTGGAGAAGGCATTCAGGTTTGAAAGAAAAACTGAACATAAAATTATGGCGACAAGGAAGCCTACCACTCACATCTATAAATATGGAAGTGTTACTACTCCTAGACTTCCACAACCTACAAGGTTGACACCACAAAAATTGGAAGAAAAAATTGCAAAAGGGCTTTGCTACAGTTGTGATAGAAAATACACTAGAGGCCATAAGTGTGCTGAGAAGAAATTATTTTACATAGATTGTGAAGAGGAGGAAGAAAATGAACAAGAAACTTCAAAAGAAGAGGATATACTCCAGGAACCAACCCTAGAAGAAGAAGGAATGAGTCCTACCATATCGTGTAATGCATTGGCCGGAATTACCACTCCTCAAACTCTCAAGATAGAAGGACATATCAAGAAGAAAAAGGTAATAGTGTTGATTGATTCAGGTAGTACCCATAATTTTATTCATTGTAAGGTAGCCAAGGAATTGAATTGTTTCCTATACTGAGCACCAGAATGTCAAGTGATGGTTTCAAATGGAGGAACTATAAATTGCTCTGGAAAATGCCATAATATCAAGCTAACCATGAGGGAATATGTATTGAATAGTCCAATGATTTCCATTCCAATGGGAGGTGTTGATGTTTTATTAGGAGTACAATGGTTACAATCTTTGGGGATGGTAAATTTTAATTTTCAAGAACTTTTCTTGAAATTTTTTTCGGAAGGAAATAAAATTGAATTACAGGTTATCACAGGGAAGCCAAGAAATATAATAAGCTCTAATGTCATGACAAAACTTTTGAAGAAATAACAACGAGGTGTAATTGCACAATTATGCTCACTAGAAGTTCCAACTTCAAAATCATCTATTTCTCCATATCTCCAAAAATTCTTGGACAATCATTCCAAGGTGTTTGAAACTCCCAAAGGACTCCCACTTATTAGTGAACATGATCATGATATTCATTTGATTCCAAGAAGTGCTCCTCCAAACATCAGGCCTTATAGATATCCTTATGTCCAAAAGAGCGAAATTGAACATATGATTGCATAAATGTTAGAGGCTGGTATAATTCAACCTAGTCAAAGTTCTTTCTCTGCTCCAGTAGTATTGGTGCACCAGAAGGATGGATCATGGTGCATGTGTTCGGATTATAGGGAGCCCAATAAGCTCACTATTAAAGATAAATTTCCCATTCCTATAATTGATGAATTATTGGATGAATTACATAGCGCAATTTATTTTACCAAGTTGGATCTTTGTTCAGGATATCATCAAATTAGAATGAAGACTAAATATATTCCAAAAACAGCATTTCGAACTCATGAGGGTCATTATGAATTTTTGGTAATTCCTTTTTTCCTTACCAATGCACCTTATACATTTCAAGGGTTGATGAATTCAATTTTCAAACCCTTCCTTAGAAAATTTGTGCTAGTATTTTTTGATGACATACTAATCTACAACAAGTCTTGGAAGCATCATGTTCAACATGTTGACAGGGTGCTCAAACTATTGGAGGAGAAACAATTATATGCAAAAACATCCAAATATTTCTTTGGAGTACAAGAGGTGGAATATATGGGTCATATTGTATCTCACGAGGGTGTTAAGGTTGACCTTAACAAAATTAAATCCACTAAGGAATGGAAAGCCCCCACAACCATAAAGTAATTGCGAGAATTTCTCGGGTTAACAGGGTATTATCACAAGTTTGTTAAGAAATATGGGATAATAGCAGCACCTCTAACAACATTGTTGAAGAAAGATGCATTTTCATGGACTCCTGAATCAACTAAGGCCTTTAAACATCTTAAAGAGGCGATTTTCTTAACACCGGTCTTAGCTATGCTAGAATTCACAAAACCTTTATTATGGAATGTGATGCCTTAGGAAATGGAATTGGTGTTGTTTTAATGCAAGAAGGAAGACCCATTGCTTTTGAAAGTCGTCCAATCAAAGGAAAGTATTTACAGAAAGCTATTTACGAGAAGGAAACGTTGGCAATACTACATGCACTAAAGAAATGGTGACCTTACCTAATGGGAAGGCACTTCAAGGTAAAAACTGATCAGGGTAGTCTTAAACACTTTTTGGAACAAATAATATCTTCAGAAGAGCAGCAAAAATGGGTCACAAAGATGTTGGGTTATGACTTTGAAATCATCTACAAAAAAGTGAAGCTAAATGTTGTTGCAGATGCACTCTCAAGAAAGGATGAAGAGGTTGAAGCATTGCTTTGTGCCATTTCTATTATCCAACTAGTAGTCTCTCTCATCTCAAAAAATTGAGGTAACTAAGAAAAATTAAAATTAATTTGACCAAATTAATCTTAGACATATTTAAAATGATCAAAATAATTATATGTTCAACAAATTTTGTATGACCGCACACAAACGAAACTAGCCAAGATCCATCTTGATCAGGAGCTCAGGACCAAGTGTCGTAAAATGTTCAAAAATGAAAGTGCTCAGAACTGGTTTGAACCTGGACGACCGGATAGTGCTCGTCTTCCTGATTCTGGCGCCGCGAACGGTTCGAAAAATGGTCTCCGTATGAAGAAGTTATTCAAGTTTGAAGATTTCTCCATTTCCATTAAAAAAATGCCAATTTGCCTTTGTGGAAAAATTTTATTAAAAAAAGAATATTCCACAGAATATTCAGGGAATATTCTGGAGAATATTCCTTGGCAGCCAATCAGGAGGCGCCACGTGGCTAGCTCGGAGGCCGCCACGTGGGCCCCGACGTGGAATGAAATGGCGCATTTTAAAATTTTATTTCGGGCTCGACAGGATTCGAACAGCCGACCACCAGGTTTATAACGCAACGTTTTCACCAACACCATGGTCACCAACACCCACAAGTTTGGTTCGTGTGATATGGGTGGCACATGTAGCTTGTTGCGTATGGTTGTTAGATGATTCAGCGTCTGCAAGGCCAAATTCATTCCCATAGAACTGCCGGCGTAACTACGTCCTGTGTTCTACGCATTGAAACGTGATGAATTTCAGACTTTGGGTTATGTATTATTTTGTATTTTTAATATGAAACGTGTGGTTTATGAATAACACGTTGTGTTTGGGGTGTAAATATAAACCATTGCATATAACCGCCGGATTTGTGAACACGTTTTATCATAACATAAACTTTAATTCCAAACGACTAACCGTGCGGTTAATTTGGCAACTCCGCCGCTTGGCGCTAATTTCATGTGGCGGCCTTATCTGCAGTTGCTCCACATTTAGTGGAGGTTTTGTTGGTGAAACAGGCAGTTTACTAAAGAGGCCATAACTTTTGATAGGAGAGGCTTTTGAAGACGAATTTGTTTTTGATTTTGGGTCTCTCCGACCTTCTGAAGCCATTGGCACAGGTTTCACAGTCATCTGAGGTCGTTTGCAGGTGATTTTGCTTCGTGGAAGTTCCAGGAGCCACTAGGGCCAAATCAGTTTGGGAGTTGCATTGGGAATTGTGCAGCCAGTTAATGTGGAACGAAGGTCATTCCTGAAGTTTTTCAGTATTCTGAATCCATTTCTATATCTCGTTTTTCCTTTTGAGGAATTCTTCTCACTGTTTAGCTTCATGGAAGCTTTCAGGGCCAAGAGGGCCATTTCAGTGTTGGAGCTGTTTGGGGACTATGTTCTTCCATTTTTGGTGATTCAAAAGTCTATTTCTGATATTTTCGACCTTCTGAGTTGAATGGCAGAGGTTTCAGAACCAATTGAGGTCATCTTCACCTCGAAATTCTCCCTGCAAGTCTAAAGGGCCACTAGGGCCAATTGGGGAAAAGTACTGTATCAGGTACAATTTTCACTGTTTAGTGTTTGGGAAATAGCATGTTCAGCTAATTCCTATCTTCTGATTCTGTATTTACAGTCAGATCTGTCTTTCGAGACACTCTTATTCTTGTATTAGCCTTTGTAGAATTTTTAATACAAGAGGACAAGCCTATTTTGAGAGGCTTGGTCCAGCAGATGTAGCCCAGAGAAGGGGGTGAACTGCTTATCATTTTGATGTCTTTATTTGCTGAAGATGATATGCTAAACAAAACTGATATAAATTGTGAAACAACAAATATACATAACTTTCATATACACATAATCACCTACTCAGCTGCAGAAAGTTATTTGTCTTATTCCGCAAGACATCAAATTGCAAGTATGTGAATGTCAAAGACTTCTAAGTGTTTACATATTATTTCCTTAGGCAGAGTCTGTAGAGGGCCAGGTAGCCTCCGGATTCATCCTTTCCTAAAAAGGTGAAACATCCGGTGAATGCCCCTACAGTCCATCTCTGTATAGGAAATAGTTTGTTCTCACATTTTCAGAGGTCACTTGGAGTGTATAGCTCAATTTGAAATTATGGGAAATGGATACCTTGCACCCTTAAACAAGTACATTCCATTTTCAGATCAGATGGTATCAGAGCAAGGTTGCAAAGTTGGTTTGCTTGACTGACATCACTAGCTTGATTGTGTAGCTTGAAAGGTGTCTTAAGCAGTGTTGAAGATTGACTGCTTTATTATTTTGCAAACTACTTGTTGTTTGAGTTTGCTGAAGCTCTTTTGTTCATTTTTATAATGACAACTTCCATAAGTGAGCTATCAAAATTGTCCTCCTTCACAAGATTTTTTGATGAAGGTTTGAAGCAAGAATTTTTCATCATGATGAATATGGTGAAAGAAATGTATGAGGATGAAAGAAAGAGCTCTAGACTTCAAGAGCAGTTGAATTCCATGAGGGAAGAGAAGCAGTTGCTTTCTGACCAATTGCAGGAAATGGAAGGCCAACTTCGTATTGCAAACATGAAGCTGGAAAATCTGGTTTCCAAAGAAGCCTTAGCCAAGTATCAGCTTGAAGAAGAGGTAAACAATTCTAGTTTGTCTTCAAATTCTTATAAGAATGTTTATGAACTTGGTTCTTTTGAGAAACATACCAAAGGCATAGGGTCCAAGCTGATGTCCAAAATGGGATATGAAGGAAAAGGACTGGGAAAACATGCACAGGGTATAGTTGAGCCAATAATGGTTGAGGTAAGGCCTAAAAATTTGGGTCTTGGCTATGGAAAATCTTATGGAGAAAGTTCCAAAGCAGCCATGAAGGAAGAAGATGTGCATCAGCATGCACTTGAACAAGGGAGTGGTGAAAGCCCTAAAACCATTGATGGGATGGTTAGTGTTCCAAAGGGAGCTTCTTCTTCTTTTGATTCACCTCCTCATGAAGGTAATGAAGGTGAAAGAGAAAGGTATAAATCTGATTTCAATCATATTTCCTTTGATCATGTAAAGCATGGAAGATTTCCACATAAGCATGGGAAAAGAATTGCATGTTCTTTTTGTGGTTTGTTTAACCATAGTGTTTCTAGATGTTGGAAAAGAATGGCAACATACAGGAAACTTTTGAAGGAAAGAAGGCAAGAAGCCAAAGTTCCAATGAACAATGCAAGTCATGCGGTCAAGAAGATGAACATGTGTTGCACTTATTGCCATAAACAAGAACATACTGTTGAAAGGTGTTGGACTCTGAATCCAACAATGCTTCCACAAAAGTTGAAGAAGTGGGAGAAAGAGTATGGCAAGAATGGGAAGGAAGTTTCCATCATTGATATGTGTCAAGATGATACACATGTTGATATCGATGTGCAGTTAAAGGAATCACCTTTGAAATGGATTGGTAAGAAATGGTTAGAATTCTTATCCAATTAAAGTTGCATGTCTTTTGATTGAATGCATTTTCTTTGTTAAAGGAATGCAAGTTGCAGGATGGAAAAGCTGAGTATGAGACTCACTCTTTCGTAGCGAAAGTTATATTCATTTTAGCTTTGAAAGTACATGTACATGTGATTGAGGATCTTGTACTTATGATTGTACTTAAGAGAAAGTTGAAGGATAAACTGCATGCATGAGAATGAGATGCATGAGCACAGGGATCATGATGATTTCCTTGTATTTTTAAACATGTATGTGTGATTAACTTGAAGGGTTGATTACTTTGTTTTTATCCATGCATGTAATTTTATTGACTTGGAAAAAGTTAATTTGATCTCCAAGATTGTAAAGAGGAGAAATGATGAAGTGTTTCATCTTTGTAAAAGCTTTCTCATTTGGGAGGCAGTTCTTCTTCTGAATGGAGGTGCCTTGGATGGGCATCATGACAGTTGGCAAGCCCACATGTTCAGGGGAATATTTCAGCTTATATTTCAGCAAGTTTCATTGCTGGTTCCTGCAATTTCAGTTTTGTCTGGCGAAAGAACTTGGTCGGGATTCGACAAGTACTTGGCGTATGCAGCAAAAAGTCGCCATGACGACATTTAGCAAGGCAGGACATTTTTGGGCATTAGTATGCTCTTTTGGCTGACTGGAAGAGGATATTTCTGTTCCTCAATTGCTGTAAAGTTCAGTGCAGAGATTCAGTAAGCTTTTGGGGACCAAAAGCCTTCTCATTTGGGAGGTGTGATCAGGAGCTCAGGACCAAGTGTCGTAAAATGGTCAAAAATGAAAGTGCTCAGAACTGGTTTGAACCTGGACGACCGGATAGTGCTCGTCTTCCTGATTCCGGCGCCGCGAACGGTTCGAAAAATGATCTCCGTATGAAGAAGTTATTCAAGTTTGAAGATTTCTCCATTTCCATTAAAAAAATGCCAATTTGCCTTTGTGGAAAAATTTTATTAAAAAAAAAATATTCCACAGAATATTCTGGGAATATTCCGTGGAATATTCCACAGAATATTCTGGAGAATATTCCTTGGCAGCCAATCAGGAGGCGCCACGTGGGTAGCCCGGAGGCCGCCACGTGGGCCCCGACGTGGAATGAAATGGCGCATTTTAAAATTTTATTTCGGGCTCGACAGGATTCGAACAGCCGACCACCAGGTTTATAATGCAACGTTTTCACCAACAGTCCACAAGTTTAGTTCGTGTGATATGGGTGGCACAAATTTTATTTGTTGTGTATGGTTGTTTGCGCGGGGCCCGTAAAGGGGCCAGCCCTTACGGGCCAGCCCCTTCCCATAGAACCGTCCGGCGGAACCACAGTCCCAGGCTCGGCGCATTTGAAACGTGCGGAATTTCAAACTATGGTTTAAATGTTATAAAGTGGGTTGTATGTATTCAACGTTTATATTTATTAAAAACGTTGAAACCGTTTGTTACAAACCGCGATTTTTGTGAACACATTTTATTATAACCATAAACTTTAATGCCAAACGACTAACCGTGCGGTTAATTTGGCAATTCCGCTCCTATTTTAGCGCCATTTGCTAATTTGGTGTTGTTAACTTCAGTCTTTCCACAATTAGTGGAGTTTCTCAAGGGGAAAGAGGCAGTTTAGTTTTTTGGCCATAACTTCTGCTAGAGGAGGCCTTTGAGGACGAATTTTTTTTTTTGATTTTGGGTCTCTTCGACCTTTTGAAGCCATTGGCACAGGTTTCACAGCCATCTGAGGCCGTTTGCAGGTGATTTTGCTTCGTGGAAGTTCCAGGAGTCACCAGGGCCAAATCAGTTTGGGAGCTGCATTGGGAATTGTGCAGCCAGTTTATGTGGAACGAAGGTCATTCCTGAAGTTTTTCAGTATTCTGAATCCATTTCTACAGCTCGTTTTTCCTTTTGAGGAATTCTTCTCACTGTTTAGCTTCATGGAAGCTTTCAGGGCCAAGAGGGCCATTTCAGTGTTGGAGCTGTTTGGGGACTATGTTCTTCCATTTTTGGTGATTCAAAAGTCTGTTTCTGATATTTTCGACCTTCTGAGTTGAATGGAAGAGGTTTCAGAACCAATTGAGGTCATCTTCACCTCGAAATTCTCCCTGCAAGTCTAAAGGGCCACTAGGGCCAATTGGGGAAAAGTACTGTATCAGGTACAATTTTCACTGTTTAGTGTTTGGGAAATAGCATGTTTAGCTAATTCCTATCTTCTGATTCTGTATTTACAGTCAGATCTGTCTTTCGAGACACTCTTATTCTTGTATTAGCCTTTGTAGCATTTTTAATACAAGAGGACAAGCCTAATTTGAGAGGCTTGGTCCAGCAGATGTAGCCCAGAGAAGGGGGTGAACTGCTTATCATTTTGATGTCTTTATTTGCTGAAGATGATATGCTAAACAAAACTGATATAAATTGTTAAACAACAAATATACATAACTTTCATATACACATAATCACCTACTCAGCTGCAGAAAGTTATTTGTCTTATTCCGCAAGACATCAAATTTCAAGTATGTGAATGTCAAAGACTTCTAAGTGTTTACATATTATGTCCTTAGGCAGAGTCTGTAGAGGGCCAGGTAGCCTCCGGATTCATCCTTTCCTAGAAAGGTGAAACATCCGGTGAATGCCCCTACAGTCCATCTCTGTATAGGAAATAGTTTGTTCTCACATTTTCAGAGGTCACTTGGAGTGTATAGCTCAATTTGAAATTATGAAAATGGATACCTTGCACCATTAAACAAGTACATTCCATTTTCAGATCACATCTTAACCCCGAATCTATCAAGCACCGAGACGGAAATCTCTCAAGGTGCAAACTTTTCCTCAAGTTTTGCACTGAGAAAGAAATATTTTCACCTTGAGAGATTTGATCCCTCTCGGCGCTTGATAGATCTGGGGTTAAGATGGATCTAGGCTGGTTTAATAAGAAGTTAATATATATTAAATAATAACAATTAATAATATTAATTGATAGAAAAATGATATATCACAATTAGTAATATTAATTATTAATTAACAACAAAATATCTAGAAATTACTCATAATATTAAAATAAATCATATCCAAAATCATAATAACATATTAAAATGTAAAATCTATAAATATTATTCAATACACATTATTAAAAAAGACTAATAACAACTAACCAATTTCATTGATATTGTTCTAAATCCAAAATTATTTTTCTAACAACTATTTAATATTAACAAGAGGAAAAGAAATATAATGTTAATTAAAATAAATAAATAAAATGGTGTAGTGTATAACTCGAAATAGCCTTTTTCACAAAATTGTGATCTTTTGTTGTTTAAAATGCATTTTTAAATACATAAATGGATTCAACACCCTAAAAAACCCATGGGGCACTCGAATTTTACAAATTAAACAAATTAAATTCAAGTTTTTTAAAATTTTGTTAGATTTTGGTTAAAATTAACCAATTTTTTTTTATTATTAAAATGGCCATCTCATCTATAAATTAGACTACCCCAAATAAAATTAGTTTGTAAAACTTAATTGAACTATAGTCATTGCAACTTAATAAGTGGTTAAATGTCAAATTACTAATGATAGTTAGCTAGATTGATAACATGTATGACAACAACATGAAAATCATTAACAATCTATGCAATGTCTTCAATTTTAAGAGCTCAAGGAGTATGATAATTTGTAAAATCCATGTCATTGTTCAACATAATATTTCCTTATATTTTTTGATCTGATGATGAAATAGGGGACTCCACATTGACTTGATAATCTACATTCCATAAACCTAGTTAGTCATCTCTATTCAAAGAAATTGAATGCAAATGTTATTCAATCAACAAAAAAAACATATAATAACATTAATTTAATCTAAATAATACATAAATTGGTTTCCTTTTGAAAAAAAAAAGATAAAATAGTTTCCATAACAACAAAAAAATTATTATTTTTAATATGAAAAAAAATAATTTTATTCCAATACATATTACCAATATAGAAGGAATTTACAAATACACAATCCAAATCTGAATCCGATATACCCAATCTGCATGGAAGGAATTTATAGATAGCAATGCATGTTTCCTTATCCATATGGGAAGCCCTTCCCTTGTTAGTGTCTGTCAGTCCTGCTAGGAACTAGTCATCAAATATGCTCTTACACAGATGAAAATCTCTTGGGAGACATATGTTGAGTCCACTGTCTTTTTGCGCCCTACTAGTCAACCTACTAGACAAAGTACACCATCAACACCATCCAATCCAAGGGATTTTGGCTCACCTAGTAGAATTTAAGTCAAGAGGACACCTAGGGATGAGGTGAATTAAACATATGGAAGAGTAAAGGGGCATGTTTTTTCTCCAAACATCGTTGAAATGACCAAGCCTACATCAGGTGAGCAAGAAACATCATCACATCATGAGGCACCTTTGCAAGATGAGGAGCCATTCCATCTTGACACTAATAAGGCAGACTTGGAGGTGAATGAAGAGAACAAGACACCAAAACAAATCATCATGGAGAAGGATGTTGAGATCAGATAACTTAATGAGAGCTTGTCAAAGGCCATTTTTTTGGTTTCATTCTTGCAACAAGAGAAAATGCAATTAAAGGTAAATCAACTACTCTTGAATAAGCCTAAGATTGATTTGAACAAAGAATATGTAAAGGGTAAAGCAGTAGTTGAGATTGAGGATTAAGATGATCAAGAAGAACATGTTAGAAGAAAGACACCAAGGATAATAGGCCTCAAGGGGGCACTTGAGCAATAGAAAGAAACATCTCCACCAAGAACTCAAATGACAGTTGACAAGATCATCTTGGAAGAATTGAAAAAGACAAGGTAGGATCGCTTGATAGAGTGAATTTCCACAATTGAAATGCTTCTTAAGAAGGAAAATAGGAACAATAGCCTCCAAAGACACATGGCCATGCATTACTACAGAAGAAATCAGGTGTCTGAGGTAAGAATCAAGCAATTGAAGAAAAAGCTCAAAGAAACCCTTATGAGGAAAAAAGAGAAGGATAGGCTTGATTTTTTAGTTGAGGCCTCTCTCATGGCCTAACACATCCTTATTTCACTTCAAGAAGCAATTTTGAGCAAATTTTGAATATTTTTCACAAATTTAGAAGTTTTGGGGAATTTTGGCAATTTTGCACAGTTTTTGGTCCAAAAGGGGAGCGAGCCTCACGCTGTGTTTTTTTTGGGGGCATCCAAATGAAAAAAAAATTGCATTTTTGGATTTATTTTGACCTTTACATTGACTTTATCTATTGGGAGAGCCATGTCAACACATTCTGGTGGGTGAAAAGGTAAAAAAAACCTACCTGAAAATCACCTTTCTGCCTTATTTTTCAGAGGCACGTTATGCTTTTGGATTAGTTGTAGGAGAATTGAGTTTTAGAGGTCTTGGAGCGGTCATTTTAAGTGTTTGAGGGTTGTATGGTGTAGTAGATAGGAAGATATTTCTCCAGCATCTTTCAGTTCTATATTTTGAGCATGGGAACTCCTCCAAAAGCCTCTTACACCTAACACGCTGCGTTTTCTCCTGGCACACTGCATTTTCTCCTAGGATGTTGTGCTTTTGCATGGAAGCCTATTTTCTCAGTTTTTTCAGTCAAACTTAGTTTCTCTTGATGTAATTACTCATTTATGATGTTGTTGTAATCAATGGTAAATATGCTCGCTAAAGCGAAAATTAGGTAGATTCATGCTTGTAAATGCTTTTCAAGGTCAAATGTATCAGTTTTTATATTTTGAGAGTTTGTTAACCTCCCTAGTCATTAAGTTTTTGTTGAGGAATTCATGTAAATTTTTCCTACTCTTTAGGATTCGACCCCTGAGAGAGGGGAAATGGTTTTTCGTCTATATGTGTGTGTTTTTCATAGAGAAAAAAGGTTGGACATCAGAGGGCGAAACTCTTGTAGCTTGTACTTCATCTTTTTATACAGTAAATAAAAGGACAAGTTGCAACTATTATTTAGGAATTCTCATGTTTTGAGTATGTGATATTGTATTTTCTATGTTATTGTTTTATATTAATGATATACTGGTCTCCTTACCATATCTTTCTTCTTCAGGGATTTTCCTAAGAGATTTATAAGCATAATTCTTTCATGAAAACTCTGTTTTGTTGGAAATGTCATTTTCTGTAGTCTTCCTTCTTGTTTAATGAATTCATGGTACACATTCTCATTAATATTTTCTTGCTCTTTCAAACCCTACACTACACTGACAAACTTCTAAAGACATGACAAAAGCATAGCTACCTTTCTCCTCCATACCTCTTATAGTTGTAACCTCTAATACTTTAACCTAGTTCCTTGGTTTTCATCCCTGATCCAACACAAAAACCCTAAATCTTTCAAAACCCTAGCGCTGAGATATCTAGCCTAAAATCCACTCTTGCACTAGTCAAATCATTGGCTATGTTTTTCATAGAGAGATCCCTCTCTGGTTTGGTAGGGCTAGCTGCCAAACTAAAATCTTGGTTTGAGGTTACCTTCGCCGATATCAGTTCAACCTTCGGACATTGTGGAGGCTAACATCCCGTATGCCAAATTTGACACAAGAAAACATACCCAATATGCATGGAAGGAATTTATAGATAGCAATGCATGTTTGCTTATCCATATGGGAAGCCATTCCCTTATGCCAAACTTGACACAATAAAACATCTCATTTCTCGTGGACAACATCAACAATGGGATTCTAGCCTTTCAGCTACTCCTCCTTCCATATTCCAGGTGTATTTGGATACATGTCAATGCAATTACACATTTCATCATCTAATAACTTAGAAGTTGAGGCATATTTAAGACAAATAATACTAGCAATTGCACCGAAAGGTGCAAAGGAACGCCTGAGGAGGAGAGGGGATTTATACATAACACCCCAAATGATGTAAAGTCCCAGGTACCAAGCGGTAGGCTTCTGCAACTCAAGAATACTACCAACTGTCACCTCAATAGATATTTCTCTCTCTTCTGCTTGGCTCTTCTCCAGTTCAAAGGAATTATTCCAAATTAAAATTTTTAATGGTACATAGTGGAGTCTTAGGTTATATGGTAAGCGGAAACCCTAATAAGATGTATATTTTTTTTGTAATATGTGAAATTTAATGGAAATGCGATAAATACAAGATAGAAAAGTTATGGATAAAGGAATGGAAAGGGATGCAAGGAAACTAATTCCTATTAATCATGGGATAATGGAGTCATGAGACGTTACTAAATGGAGAGACTAATTTATCATTTCACAACTACTTCAACAAAGGAGTTAACTGGATGAAACATTTTTGAACGTCGAGGAGTAGAGGAATGTGAAAGGCAATAATCAAGGCAAATATCGGGACAATGAAATATAATCAAAATTTGAGAGGAGTAGAGGAATGTGGAAGGCAATAATCAAGGCAAATATCGAGACAATGAAATATAATCAAAATATGAGTTTTTATATATCTTCTGAAAAATGTAAAATGAGGTTAAATGTAAGAAGAAAGTTGCACTAACATAAATGTCTCATAACAATGACAATCCTTGCAAGCACAAGGTACATAGCAGAGGAGTTCAATTTCTTTGGGATTTTTTAAAATTACATGAAATAAATACTTGGAAGGATGGTAAGAGGAAATTAATTTTAGAAATTAATGAGGGGGGAGGGTTTTCTGTTAAAGATTAAGCATTCGAATGAGAAGCTTCCAAGAATGACTTAACTTGTATCCATATTTATGATTAAATTTATCCAGATTTTGAGGGCTTAGTGGATGATCTAGGTGGAATGGAAGAGAGTAGTGGACAAGGGTTTTAGCTTGGCCAAAGAATATGAGGCGGTTGGATTTATAAGTATGTTCAACAAAGTCTTATTTTCAAAATGATACCTATTGGTTGTGTTTTTTTCATCCCTGCTTAAACGAATATACCAATTTGGGAAATATAAAAATATCCACAAGAACATAGAATTTAATAAACCCGGAGGCCCACCAATGAATCAAAATGATCATTGGGAAATATGTATTTTTCCAGTTTAACTGATCTACCAATTTGGCCAATATAAAAATATCCAAAAGATCATGGAATTTTATAAACCTCAGGCCCACCAATGAATCCAAATGATCATTGGGAAATTTGATAATTGGTTTAAGGTCTTGTAAAGTTTGAAACGAACATGTATGTTTTTTTTATGTTTTTCTTGGATAAAATATAGAAATACCATCAGTGTCCCCTTAAATTAGTATGTTCAAATCTAAATTATAATTAAACTAAAAAATATATTTTAGTCTCTCTATAATATCGTCTTTAATATATTTAAATAAATCCAAAACAATAAGATATAAAATGTTTGAATAAATTTTAAATTTTAAATAAAAATTTTAAATATATATATATATATATATATATATCATGTTTCATATGTTATAAAATGTTTGAATACAATTTAAATATTAAATTTTTATTTGTTTATATATGGATTGAATAAAAGCTTGAAAATGTTTCTATTTATTAATTGAGTCTTTTTTTTAAATATATTTATAAATATTAAAAGATAATTGTTTTTTCTCCAACCATTTAAGATTATATATATATATATATTAGAATTCAATCTTAACTTCAAATTTCTAAGAAACACAGTGGAAACCCTTTGTAACCAAAGTGCCTTTAGGTCCAAAGTTGTCAAAGTTCAGAGCTTTACCGTGACCAACAAGTAATGCTTCAATTTATAAAAAGATTGTTTAAAAGATTTGCGTTATGGTTGGCAATTCTTTTATTTGAGAGTGTCAACACTAGACTTATCTTTTGATAGTGCTTGACGCATCTTAAGTGAATATGCATTTTTTGACTCAATCTTCAACCATAATGGAGTGGCTAGTTCGTTTCATTATACTTAGAAAATGGGAAATGTTTACATTTTTATTCTAGGCTAATTTTAATTAAATTGCATATTTTGAAAATATTTCAAAATATGAAACTTTCTAATTTTAAATTTTGAAATATTTCTAAAATTTACTTAACATTTCCAAAATCTACAATCTAGATAATTATGAGTGATTGCAAGTCTGGGTATAAACATTTCTTCCAAATGGTTTACTCAAACGTTGACCCATTACGTAAACGTTCACACTTTTTTTCTAGTAAATTTGAAGCGCTAGTATTCCTCATAACATATCAAAGGACAAATTTTGGGTGCATTTCGAAGTGATTGGAGGCTATGGTTATTGAGTCTAACATAGCCAAAGTTGAGGAATGCTTAAGCCATTTTGGCTTTTTGGTGGACATTTTCAAGAATATAAAAGTTAAGAATTGATTAGGCTGCATTGTAAAAGTTTCCTATTCAAAGGTATTCATCAACATTTCATGGACTGAGGACTTTAGTTGGACTTAAGAAATTTACTGAATATGATGTTGTGTAAGCCTTGGTCTTTTGTTAATGAACTTATCTCTAGGATCATCTTGAATTACCTACGGACTAGTCTAATCTCTCTATCCTATATAACATTAACTGATCTTTACAAAGTGAAATGCGGTGGAAATCCATGGACATCCAAACAACAACCAAACAGAGAGAAAACACATGAAACTACAGACAGAAAAAAGTGCAGTAGAAACAAGAAGAAATAATAATAATTACCTCAACTATCTTGCAAATAGAATAATGTTCTTCCTTTCCCTACCCCTGGGAACCTATTAGGTCCCTATATTATTACTGTAGTCCCTTATTGTTGTTAGTGTAGCCCCATTATTGTTATTGTTGTACCCCTATAGACCCTATATTTTTATTATTGTGCCCCATAAAAGCCCACTATTTTTATTGTTGTGCCCTTACATTATTATTGTTAGGTTAGTTAGTATTATATTGTGACCCCATGGACTCTAAAGGATAACATCCAACACGAGGTTTGTCTCTGGGAACCTGATTCATTGGAGAAGGCATTCAGGTTGACAAGAAAATCTGAAAGTAAAATTATGGCAACAAGGAGGCCTACTACTCACATCCATAAAGATGGAAGTGTTGCTACTCCTAGACTTCCACAACCTACAAGGTTGACACCACAACATTGGAAGAAAAAAGAGAAAAAGGGATTTTCTACAGTTGTGATAACCAATACACTAAAGGTCATAAGTGTGTTGAGAAGAAATTATTTTACATATATTGTGAAGAGGAGGAAAATGAACAAGAAAATTCAAAAGAAGAGGATATACACCAGGAACCAACCCTAGAGAAAGAAGAAATGAGTCCGACCATATCTTGTAATGCATTGGCAGGAATTACCACTCCTCAAAATCTCAAGATAGAAGGGCATATCAAGAAGAAAAATGTAATAGTGTTGATTGATTCGAGTAATACCCATAACTTTATTCATTGTAAGGTAGCCAAGGAATTGAATTGCTTCCTATACTCAGCACCAGAGTGTCAAGTGATGGTTGCAAATGGAAGAATTATAAATTGCTCTGGAAAATGTCATAATATAAAGCTAACCATAGGGGAATATGTATTGAATATTATAGTTCTTTCCATTCCAATGGGAGGTGCTGATGTTGTACTAGGAGTACAATGGTTACAACCTATGGGGACGGTATCTTTTAATTTTCAAGAACTTTTCTTGAATTTTTTTTCGGAAGGAAAGGAAGTTGAATTATGGGGTATCACAGGGAAGCCGAGAAAGATAATAAGCTATAATGTCATGACAAAGCTTCCGAAGAAAGAAAAAGGAGGTGTAATTGCACAATTATGCTCACTTTAAGTTCCAACATCAAAATCATCTATTTATCCATATCTCCAAAAAATCTTGGACAATCATTCCAAGGTTTTTGAAACTCCCAAAGGACTCCCACCTATTCGTGATCGTGATCATGTTATTCATTTGATTCCAGGAAGTGTTCCTCCAAACATCAGGCCTTACAAATATCCTTATGTCTAAAAGAGAAAAATGGAAAGTATGATTGGAGAAATGTTAGAGGCTGGTATAATTCAACCTAGTCAAAGTTGTTTCTCTACTCCAATAGTATTGGTGCACAAGAAGTATGGATCATGGTGCATGTGTATGGATTATAGGGAGCTTAATAAGCTCACTATTAAAATAAATTTCCCATTCCTGTGATTGATGAATTATTGGATGAATTACATGGAGCAATTTATTTTACCAAGTTGGATCTCCATTTAGGATATCATCAAATTAGAATGAAGACTGAAGATATTCTGAAAACGACATTTCAAACTCATGAGCATCATTATGAATTTTTGTTCATGCCTTTTGGCCTTACCAATGCACCTTCTAAATTTCAAGGGTTGACAAATTCCATTTTCAAACCCTTCCGTAGAAAATTCGTGTTAGTATTTTTTGATGATATACTGATCTACAACGGGTCTTGGAAGGATCACATTCAACATGTTGATAGAGTGCTCAAACTATTGGAGGAGAAACAATTATATGCAAAACCTTCAAATGTTTCTTTGGAGTACAAGAGTTGGAATATATTGGTCATATTGTATCTCAGTAAGGTGTTAAGGTAGAACCTAATAAAATTAAAGCAATTAATGAATGGAAAGTCCACACAACCATAAAGCAGTTGCGAGGATTTCTCGGGTTAACAGGATATTATCACAATTTTGTTAAGAATTGTGGGAGAATAGCAACACCTCTAACAACATTATTGAAGAAAGATGCATTTTCATGGACTCCTGAAGCAACTAAGGCCTTTGAACATATTAAAGAGGCAATGTGTGTTTCATCGGTCTTAGCTACGCCAGAATTCGCCAAAACCTTTATTGTGGAATGTGATGCCTCGGGAAATGGAATTGGTGTTGTTTTAATGCAAGAAGGAAGACCCATTGCTTTTGGAAGCAATACAATCAAAGGAAAGTATTTACAGAAAGCTATTTATGAGAAGGAAATGTTGGCAATACTATATGCACTAAATAAATGACAACCTTACCTAATGGGAATATAGTTCAAGGTAAAAACTAATCATGATAGTCTTAAATAATTTTTGGAACAAAGACTATCTTCAGAAGAGAAACAAAAGTGGGTCACAAAGATGTTGGGTTATGAATTTTAAATCATCTACAAAAAAGGGAAGCTAAATGTTGTTGCAAATGCACTCTCAAGAAATGATGAGGCGGTGGAAGCATCGCTTTGTGCCATTTTTATTATCCAACCAGATTGACAGAGTGCTCAAACTATTGGAGGAGAAACAATTATATGCAAAACCTCCAAATGTTTCTTTGGAGTACAAGAGGTGGAATATATTGGTCATATTGTATCTCAGTAAGGTGTTAAGGTAGAACCTAATAAAATTAAAGCAATTAATGAATGGAAAGTCCACACAACCATAAAGCAGTTGCGAGGATTTCTCGGGTTAACAGGGTATTATCGCAAGTTTGTTAAGAAATATGGGATAATAGCAGTACCTCTAACAACATTGTTGAAGAAAGATGCATGTCATGGACTCCTGAATCAACTAAGGCCTTTAAACATCTTAAAGAGGCGATGTGCTTAGCACCAGTCTTAGCTACGCCAAAATTCACAAAAACTTTTATTGTGGAATGTGATGCCTTAGGAAATGGAATTGGTGTTGTTTTAATGCAAGAAGGAAGACCCATTTATTTTGAAAGTCGTCTAATCAAAGGAAAATATTTACAGAAAGCTATTTACGAGAAGGAAATGTTGGCAATACTACATGCACTAAAGAAATGGTGACCTTACCTAATGGGAAGGCACTTCAAGGTAAAAACTAATCATGCTAGTCTTAAACACTTTTTGGAACAAATACTATCTTCAGAAGAGCATCAAAAATGGGTCACAAAGATGTTGGGTTATGACTTTGGAATCATCTACAAAAAAGGGAAGCTAAATGTTGTTGCAGATGCACTCTCAAGAAAGGATGAAGAGGTTGAAGCATTGCTTTGTGGCATTTCTATTATCCAACCAGATTGGATAACCAAAGTAAGGGATGAATGGAACAAGGACGAAGAAGTGTGGACACTCATTCAAAATTTGAAGCAAGATCCTATTACATCTGATACATTTAATTGGAAAAATTATTCCTTATGGTAAGCGACAGAGATCCCATTTAAGATTATGGTAAGCAACAGAGATCCCATTTTTACTGGAAATTTTTGGACAGAATTATTTTCTTGTTTGGGTACTCAACTAGGTCATAGCTCATCTTATCATCCTCTATCTGATGGTCAAACTGAGATAGTGAACAAATGTTTGGAAGGATATCTTCGTTATTTTGTATCTGATAAACAAACACAATGGGTCAAGTGGTTACCTCTGGCTGAATGGTGATATAACACTTCCTTCCATACTGCAGCAAAAATGACCTCATTTATGGATCTTTATGGATGTCATCCACCGTCCATCACATCATGTTTAAGAGAAAATTATAAGGTGCAAGCAGTGGAATATCACATCGAGCATCAACAGCAAGTTCTCCAACTCTTAAAGGATAACCTAAATTTGGCACAAAATCGAATGAAACAACAAGTAGATCAACATCACAGTGAGAGAAGTTTTGATGTAGGAGACTGGGTATTTTTACAGCTACAACCATACAAACAAATTTCCCTCAAGCAAGCTAAGAAGGATAATAAATTATCGCCAAAATACTATGGTCCTTACAAGGTGTTGCAAAAGATTGGTACTATGGAATACAAATCGGAGCTTCCTGCTTCTTCGCGACTGCATCCAATTTTCCATGTTTCATGCTTAAAGAAGGTTATAGGTGACAAACTTCTAGTTCAAAAAATATTTCCTAAACTTGATGAGTAAGGAAAAATCATATTGGAACCTGAAATAGTCATGGAAACAAGAACTAGATAGCTAGGAAATCGATCAATTTCAGAGTATCTCATCAAGTGGAAGAACTTACCCACTGAAGATTCTACATGGGAGGATGAGAATTTTATATAGAAGCATCCAGAGCTACTCAAGCGTTGAGGACAACACTTTTTTGAAGGAGAGAGGCATGTTAGGTCCTCATATTACTAGTGTAGTCCCTTATTGTTATTAGTGTAGCCCCCTTATTATTATTGTTCTACCCCTATAACCCCCATATTGTTATTATTGTTCCCTTACATTATTATTGTTAGGTCGGCTAGGATTATATTGTGACCCCATAGACCTCTATATATAGAAGGAGGTTTTGTCATTTGTATCATCCAAGAATTGTTCATTTATGTAATGTATTGGAGGTTTCCCCCTCGAAGTGGCTATTTCTAAGGTGTTCATCTCTCTTTTCTTCTATTTTTGGATCTGGTTTCATAAGAATAATGTATTGGAGGAGAAAGAAATTTGAATTCCCTTTGGAAAATCGAATTGGTGGAGGGACCCACAAGTTTTGCATGGCCAACTCTTGTAAAATAAATATTTGGAGAAGGCATGGGAATCATTTTCATATTCATAAAATCCAATTGCCTTAGTTGTTTAGTTGAGACAACGATGTGTTGTTTAGCATAGGAGATTCCCGAGGAGAGAAGCTCACCCCTTCTCCGGTGGACTTTGAGTGCCACTCATGAAGGGTTCTTTCAATATTTTGTGGTTATGAGAGATTGAGTTTTTAGGTCCCACCCATTTCTGGAGTAGTTGGGATGCAGTGAGAGATCGTGTTGCGTAGTAGAGGAAGTCAGTGAGTGTGAAGAAGATGGGTTGTGGAGGAAATATTCTGAAGCAACTACAGGAGGAGTTATTGAGGATTTTCAGAAGTGTTGGAGTAGTTTTAGAACCAAAGAGGTCAGTCATGCATATTTCTATCCAATTATTCATTAGGTATTGTGTCATCCACCCAATGACTACGTAGTCATATGAGGGCAACAATTTAGAGCAACATTTGTTGGAGGAGTTAGGGGTTGAGGAGCTGGAGGATTGAGTGGAGATATCTTTCGGGATGTTCGCTAGTATTTTGGAGGGCAGAGACCTTTAGGAGTAGTTACAGCAGCAGATTTTAAATTTAAAGAAGGGCCAAGTAGAGAAGGGTCCAATTTTGAATTTTGGAAGTTGGGTAAATATTTATTGGTTTTTTTTGGGTTTGGAAAAGTATCACCTTCCAAAATTCCTAGAATTTTCTGGGCACTTTTCAAGAGGAAAATCTACTACCAATGTCAGCCAGCAGTTGCAGAAAGCCAAAGACATCACAGTTCTAGGAGAGCAGATTGTTGTAGCAACTGTAAATTTTTTTGTTGATCACCTAAGGCTTGTAGCTTGCCTTGTGCAAGCCCAGGTGCACTCATTCCATCTCATATTGTACTCTAGTTGATCATATTAATAAAAATTGGTGTTCTGGGCAAAATTTTTTGTATCTGTGTTGCTAAAGTAAAATTTATGTGTTTTATTTATTGCATGTTTTCTATATCAGTGTAAATTTTCTATTTGGAATATTATAGATAGCTACAAAATCGATCAATTTGAAAGTATCTCATTAAGTGGAAGAACTTACCCGCTGAATATTCCACATGGGAGGATTATAATTTTATACAGAAGCATATAGAACTACTCAAGCATTGAGGACAAATTTTTTGAAGGAGAGGGGCATGTTAAGTCCCTATAATACTAGTGTAGCCCCCTTATTATTATTGTTGTGTCCATGTAGCCCCCATATTGTTATTGTTGTGGCCTTACATTATTATTGTTATGTAGGCTTTGATTATATTGTGACCCTTTAGACTCCTATATATACCAAGGAGGTATTGTCATTTGAATCATCCAAGAATTGTTCATTTATGTGATGTAAAGGAGGTTTCCCCCTCGAAGAGGCTACTTTTCAAGTCGTTGATCTATCTATTCTAATGTTTTGTGATATGGTTGCATAACATAGTTACTTAATTACTCATTCTTGAAAGCCTTCCTGTAAATTTTTTCAATATTCCATACCTACCAAGGGTTAGTTCTTCAACTTTTTAACCTTTTTACAGTTGACTCGAACAAAGAGCTCCAGAAATGGTTAGATGATTATATATAGAGACGGAAAAGATGAGAATGTTTTAGGTTGCCCATATCTACTTATAAGGCAAGACGCTCATTAACAAACTAACATAGCTTAAATGTAAGAGAACATTCTTATTGCAAAAATTAAAGCAATATCACTATTAACTATCATGCAACAATCACAATAAAAAAATTTCGCCAATGGATTTGCATCTAAAATCTTCAATCCAAGACCACGTGCATGGATAAATAATAATAAATAAATAAATAAGACGTTGTGTACGAACAATGAAATATATAAATCCTTTCCTCATTATGAATTTTAAAATGTTTGAATTGAGTTTTTTAATGTGTTTGAGTGGGCTAAGTGATTTGAGAGTGTCAACTTCCACCATTATAAGTTCACTATTTCTATATTGAAATTTCTGGCGAAACTATTGAATTATTATTATTTAAGAGTACAAAACAATTTATCAATGTGCAACAATATAGTATTTCCTTATATTCAATTTTCAAGATGATATATCTATATATCAAATTAGCATTTTATAATTTATAAACTATGTGTCATTATAAGATTTTTTTAAGAATAGCCATCCACTTGAGCACCATACATTGTGAGAGTTACTCAACTTTTTTAGCAAGGGTAAATATCATCAGCAAAGGAAACGTTGTTGATTTTGTTTTAGTAAAAGCCCCAAACATAATGGAAATTTCAGCTGGATGTCATTATTATTTTATTTTATTTTGCTTTAATAAGTGACTTCAAAACTACATTAAAAAAAATCTTAACAACCAATCAAAAACAAAAGTTGATTTTTAAAAAAGTTAGAAAACAATTTCTAAAACATTATGAAACTTTATAAAAAAATTTGGATTTAATAAAAGTCAAAATTTTCAAAAAAAACAAAAAAAAAATATAAAAATAATGATAATAAAAAATAAAAAATAATTTTTTTTAACAAATTCACACTCTTTAAATGTCACAATAATGATTGTTATTGTAGTGTTTGTACAATAGAATGTCATGTGGATAGTTTCCCATCATAATTTAAGCAAGTATTTGCATAAAAAATGGTAAGTAGCTATTTCATTTTTAATATTTATAGATTCCATTGTTGAAAGCATTTGTCTACATGCAATTTTAGTTATTTATTGATTTTACTTTAATTTAACTATCAATTACTTTTTGTATAAGAGATAGGTACTAAGCAACAACCTGCATATTACACTTGTTTAGTTTGCATTACTTCATATTTTGACATTGTTTATGAAAGTTTGTTATAGTCCCTAGAGGACTCTAGCCTATTGACCATTATTAGTTTAGCATTTATCAATACAACTTATAATGTTTAACTTCAAAAAAATATATATTATTTTTTAATATTATTGCTAAAATGATTTCTCAAACATATGATTGAACCGTAAACTTGAAGTTCTTATTGTAGCCTTTGCGCCTAGTTTTCTGCCATAATTTTTGGATGCAATTGCAATATTTATCTCATCAATATTATATATTTGTGGAGTGATTTTTCATTGTTACGGTTCATATGAGAACCAACCAAAATGAAACTCTTTGAAATTTAAGCAAGCATTTGCATAAAAAAATGGATAAGAACAAGATGTAAATAAATATACTTACCAAGAGTTATTGCACACCATTATTTATTTGTTGTTTAACACTTTAATAAGTAGGAGTAAAAATGTAAATGTGTGGACTTACTAGTGGTTACTACCCACCAAAATTTATGCAACTTGTTGTTTAACACCTTAATAAGTAGGAGTAAAAATGTAAATGTGTGGACTTACTAGTGGTTACTACCCACCAAAATTTATGCAACGCTTTGCCCCTTAGTTGACAAATGATTTTTCATTTCATATTATCAATTTGCAATTTTTATGAAAACATAATTTCTAGTTAAGTGGGAGGGACTAATTTGCCTTGACTATATGATGCATTCCCCTCAAATGAAAAGAGAAATTGATTTTTTTAGCATGTTCTAATGACTATCCCATAACTGACCTAACTAAATTGGAATGACTGCAGGTTAGAGTACACTTTTTCTTATCCATTAGGCAAGAAACATACATGTTCAAAATTGGTTTTAAGTTATGTACTTGTTGAATCAAAGGTTTTCTTATTGCATAATCTACTGACATATCAAATATGTTCAAGGGTAGAGCACATATAGAGAGTGTAACATTAAAAAAAAATTGCAAAATTATATGAATAACTACAAATATATAGTTTACATTCACAATCTTGATATAGAGAGTGGCACATTAGATTTTTTTTGCGAGATTATATGAAAAATTACAAATATATAATTTACATTATAGTTTACATTCATAACCTTGTTACGTCGGAGGCATTTTCTTTATGGATTTGGGTGGGAAAACAAAGTGTGCCTTGCCCAATCGGAGAACTTAATTTTTGTCCTTCTACCCAATTATATCATGACACGTTCGAACAAGCGTTGCAAAATTTTAGGCAAGTTTCCATGGCGATGACCAAAAGATCATTTATGAACCCATCGTGCAAACATTCCATCGTCTCGGATTGCTCCCACGAATTCATACCTGGACACAGTTGTTGTTGAACAATGATAATGACACAAAAATAGTTATTGGTTGAATTTCATCAGGTACGAGAAGGATAGTTGTTGAGACTAGAATCCAAAGGAATCTTACTAGACATTCAATGCCTAAGACCAATAGAAATAGTAACTTCCATATCAGCGGTCACAGCCACACTAGCGGGCTCTATGGTGGCTTTCACCATGCTCTTCGGAAAGAGGATCCTCTTTAGCCACTGGAATGCCCTTAACGTTTAAAATGGGTTTCTCAGCAGATTCGTGGCCATCAGTTATAGGGACTCCATTGTCGAACCCTGGGCCGCCATCCTCTACGGATTCGTAATGGCATGGGTTCTAAGAGAAGAACTAATCTTCCTCGAGAAAAATAACCCCAAATTATTCTGGAAGGAGCTCCAACCGAAAAAGGTGCAAACTGAAAACAACATTACAGCTTCTAAATGGTTTGACTATGCAAGACAAATTTATGAGCAGAATCCCAAGGTTGACCCTCCTCCCTTGGTCAACAAAAACACAAAACTCTTCACGGTGCAAGAGGTAGAGATGGGTATCAAGAAGTTGGGCGCTGGAAAAGAAAAATACTTAGATGAAATCCAAGCAAAGTATCTAAAGTGGGGCTTAAAAATTCTTTCACCTCACATCAGAAAAAATTTCAACAACATCTTACAGCAGGGGTTCCCCACAAATTGGAAAACTAGTATGGCAATACCTCTTTTCAAGAGTGGTGACGTCAATAATACCTCCAATTATAGAACCATAATGATAAACCCCTTGTTTGCAAAGTTATTTGGAAGCATGTTAGAAAATAAAATTAGCAAGTGGGCAGAAGAAAGAGATAAACGTGCTAAAGGGCAAGCAGGTTTTAGGCCTAAACATTCCACAGTTGATCATTGTATAACTTTAAGGCACATCATTGAAAAAGTTTGGGAAAAAAAGGAAGAAGTTTTATGTTGCTTTGTTGATTTCAGAAAAGTCTTCGACACGGTTCCTAGGGATAAGCTTTGGGGCAGAATGGAGGAACTCGGGGTTCCCAGGCATTTGAGAGCAGCTGTGCATAGGTTGTATGAAGAGGTGAAAGTCAAAATCAGAACTTCAGCTGGCATTTCTGAAAGTTTTAGAAGCAATATCGGGGTCAAGCAAGGTTGCCCATTTTCTCCTACCCTTTTTGGGTTCTATATTGACAAGCTTGAAGAGTGGCTAAATTCACAAGGGGGTGACGGTATCCATTTGGGCAAGTTCGTTATAAGGCTTCTTTTGTACACAGATGACCTTATATTGATTGCTAAATCGACTCTTGGTTTGTAAGAGCATTTATGTTCCCTTGAGCATTTTTGTAGAAGGGTTGGGATGCAAGTCAATATTAGCAAAACGAAAGTAGTGGTTTTCTCTAACAAAAGAAAGCATAACCAACATAAGTTCTATTTTGAAGGCAGCATTCTGGAAGAAGTTGCAGACTACAAATACCTCGAAATTGACTTCAACAAAAATTTAAGTTGGGATGGTTGTAGAAAGAAAAGAACTTTAGGGGCCTGGAAAGAATTTTATGCTCTTAAAAAAAAGTGTAGAGAGGCAGAGCTGTGGGACTGGAAAACCACTCTAACTCTTTTTGGGCTTCAAGTGAGTCCGGTGATTCTCTACGGTTGTGAACTGTGGGCCAACGGCACAACCAAGATGCAGTGGAAACAAATTGAGAAAATTCAGAAACGTTTGATTACAAACAAATTCAAAATTAAAAGTGCAGATCCTTATGCTATCCTGTTAAGGGAAATAGGGGCTGCTCCTATTGAAGCAATTGCTATGGTGCGAGTCATAAGGTATCTGAAAAAAATTGAGCAAATGGAAGAGGGTAGATGGCCTAAGGTTGTGTTTAGTGACAGATTGTGCAAAAGACAAAAGAGTTGGATGCGAAAAAATAAAAAATGGTTTAGTAAATGGGGTATTTGCTTGAGCATGTGTCCTACAAACAGTAAAGAGATAAAAACTTTTGTTATGGATAAGTTCCACAAACATACTTGGGAGAAAGAGCTAGAGAGAAAGAAGAAGTACTACATTGAAGAGTTTAACCCCACGAATAACCATCAACAAAAGGCGTACATAGTGTTGAGATTCAACAAGATGATGAGCTTAGTGAAAAGAGTCGCCTTCACTAAGTGGGCCTGCAGGCTATTTTTGGCGCAAAGTCTATTTTTAGACTATGTATATTTTTAGACATGTCGATCATATTCTATGAGTTGCAGGATTCTATTTGTGGATGGTTGGTCAAGTTGGAAAAATAGATGGACTTCTATTTTTAGACATATTGGGCAGAATCTATTTTTAGATTTCTAGTCTAAAAATAGATATGTTGAATATTATTAGCTCTTAATAATATTTGGACTATAAACATTATCTTATTCTCTTGGAGCACTTCAGTTAAGTGCACAGATGTGGCACAGCAGCTGACAGAAGGAATTACACTATTCCTGAGGGTTTACTAGAGCTAATGCATGAGGGATTCAGTTAGAACTCATGTGACAGGGTTTGGTGGAGTTATAGAGGTAGTTGGTGGATTTTTATTCAGTTAAACTCAGTTGAGCTAGTTGTATCTAGTCTAACTGATTGATACACTAGTGAGAGTGGTGTGAATTAATTAGTTAATTAATTCACTAAATAATTACTCATTAATCAACTGAAGAATAAATCAGTTAACTACAGTGCATGGACAGTTCAGTGGAGACCAGTGGAGAGGTAGGTGAAAGAGTAAGTGTGACTATAGTGATGCATGGTTTGCATCCAACACTCAGTGGAGATGCCAATGAGGATTGTGCAGTGCAAGCTAGGTGGATTCGATTTCATTCAGAGCTATTCTTCAGCAGGGATTGCGCAGTAGAGGTAGGCTAGCAAGTGGCAGAGATCGGTGCATGGATTTGCTAGATCGGACCTAATTAGTGTGTAGCAATTGTATTGCACTGAGAGCTTGACATGTTCAGCTTTGTATGAGGATTGTTACATGATCTCTATGACATATATTATATACATATAGTTGGGGTTTTTAGCTTCAGGCTTTCCCGTTAAATCACTGTGTTAATGTGTGTGAATTTTTATGGTTTCATGTGTGCATTGTAATCTTGTTTATTTCTGCATGTGATGATCAATGGTGGAATAGATTATGTATTGTGCATGAAGTCAAATAGTGTGTGATCAGGAGAATCTTGGATATATAACACATAAGTTATATAATTTCTACACATAGGGGCTAATATTTCTTGGAGATCTAAAATTATTATTACTAAATTAAGGACTAATTCTCATCAACTTCGTTGTGAAACAGGACACTAGAAAAGGCCAAAAGAAATGTGGGAGGAAAGAGTATGTATTTTTTTCTCCTCCGGAAAAGTGGAAATAGAAAAACATTTCATTTAGAATGTGAGGTCTTCAAAGACACTAGGGAAAACTATGCAGGTATTCTGGCAGCTAGTTCTTGGGATAATCTATTCAGCGAAGAGTTTGTCGATAAGCTGGGAGCAGTTATGATAAAAATTCACAGGAAAAGAGCCGAATACAAGAGCCAGATAGAGAAACAATCTGTCCCATAGTCTATTTTTAGCCTCATGGACATTAAAAATTATTTCTTTCTTTATTTCTTTCTTTCTTTTCAGATTCAATGCCCTCGCGCTTAGTTTGAAATTCGATGACCCTCTAGAAGCCGCACAGCTTCACGACGACGCAGGTGGTGATCTTCATCAAGTTGTTCGCTACCAAGAATCATATGGTGGAAGTCTATCAACCAAAAAATGCAGACATGACCTGGGTGTTTGGGCTTGTGATGGGTGGCGAGTGCAGGCTTCTCAGAGCTTAGGTTTTCGAAGGTTTGGCATAAGTAGTAAGACAATAATGCAGAGTGGTAAGTGCCATTAAAGACCCATGTGTTGGCTATTGTTTGAATCTATGGAAAACTACTCATGTACTGGTACGATTTAAAAAATCATTCATTGTCAGGAACCAACCCTCTGCTGCCCTTTGTTTCAATTTGTACCATTGATAGAATCTAAATTCAATTGTATTATTATATTGAATTTAGTGGAAACCAGGAAACTCATGCAGTCGATGTCTATGTATTTATAAACATATAAATCATGCTTGTTATCCACATATTCCTTGGATATTCTTAACCTGCAAACTTGGCATATTCCATAAATTCAAGGATTCGTCCCCCTTCACAGTCAGTTACCAG
Source organism: Pinus albicaulis (assembly GCA_034641835.2). Taxonomy (NCBI): domain Eukaryota; kingdom Viridiplantae; phylum Streptophyta; class Pinopsida; order Pinales; family Pinaceae; genus Pinus; species Pinus albicaulis. Next base: position 1,034,041,685 of record CM076584.1, read on the forward strand.
ATTTAATGTAGGGAACTTTCACACGTGCTCATAGAGATATATTAATCTGAAGGAAAGTCAGACAATTGAAATATACCATTGAAAAAGGATAAAAAGAGTTTTGTAAATGGATTTGAAAAAGTTAACACAGCCTAATCTTACATTTATGAACCAGACCTCCACCTCATAATTAACAATCCAACATATATGTGATAGAGGATAAAAATATAACCATCATCATATTATTTTTATCATCAGATATTATTATTTAACCTAAAATCATATGCCAAAAACTCATGCAATGTAACGTTTTGTACGCAATCTGTGAAGTGTAGTTACTTGCCCTAATTGAATTCCTTACATTCACATTCAAAAATTTTATATATTGTTGTTGAAGGAGATGAAGATGAAGGATGTAATTATAGATGTTGTTTTTTTGAGTGAATATTGATTTAGCATCTTGCAACATAAAGTATTTTGGGAGTTACAGAATATCATTAGAGAAATTTCAGAAATAATATCCAAAATTAGGTGTTTAATCTTCCTTGGAACGGATATGTTGTTTTTCCTTCTTGTTGGTGTGGCTCTTTTCCCTGGTTCTGCTATGAAACCAGCTCCCAAATTATAAGAAAAGAGAGATCAATGCCTTATAAATCAGCCACTTCGATGGGGCAACCTCATTTACATTACATAAATGAACAATTCTTGGATGATACAAATGAAAAAACCTCCTTTATATATGTACGAGTCCATGGGGTCACAATATAATCCTAGCCAACCTAACAAGTATAATGTAATGACACAACAATAACAATAGTGGGCTTTTATGGGGCACAATAATAACAATATGGGGCCTACACGGGTACAACAATAACAATAAGGGGGCTACACTAACAACAATAGGGACTGCACCAGTAATATAGGGACCTAATATGTCCCTCTCCTTCAAAAAAGTGTTGTCCTCAACGCTTGAGTAGCTTTGGATGCTTCTACATAAAATTCTCATCCTCCCATGTGGAATCTTCAATGGGTAAGTTCTTCCACTTGATGAGATACTCTGAAATTTATCGATTTCGTAGTTGTCGAGTTCTTGTTTCCGTGACTGCTTCAGGTTCCAATATTATTTTTCCTTCCTCATCAAGTTTTGGAAAAAAATTTTGAACCAGAATTTTGTCACCTATAACCTTCGTTGAGCATGAAACATGGAAAACTACGTGCACTCAAGAAGAAGCGGGAAGCTCCAATTTGTATGCCATAGTACCAATATTTTGCAACACCTTGTAAGGACCATAGTACTTTGGCGATAATTTATTATCCTTCTTAGCTTGCTTAAGGAACATTTGTTTGTATGGTTGTAGCCATAAAAATACCTAGTCTCCTACATCAAAACTTCTCTCGATGTGATGTTAATCTGCATGTTCTTTCATTCGATTTTGTGCCAAATTTAGGTTATCCTTTATGAGTTGGAGAACTTGTTGTTGATGCTCGATGTGACATTCCACTGGTTGAACCTTAGAATTTTATCTTAAAGATTATGTGATGGACGGTAGATTATATCCATAAAGTGCCATAAATGGGGTCATTTTTGCTGCAGTATGGAAGGAAGTGTTATACCACCATTCAGCCAGAGGAAACCACTTGACCCATTGTGTTTGTTTATCATATAAAAAACAAAGAAGATATCCTTCCAAACATTTGTTCACTATCTCAGTTTCCCATCGGATTGAGGATGATAAGATGAGCTATGAGCTAGTTGAGTACCCAAACAAGAAAATAATTCCGTCCAAAAATTTCGAGTGAAAATGGGATCTTTGTCGCTTACAATAATCTTTGGGTTTCCATGCAGATTTTGAATTTTTTCCATAAATGCAATAGCAGTTGTACTTACTTTAAATGTAGGAGATAATGCAAAAAGTGTACTTGGTAAGTCTATCAACTACCACCATGATGACACTCTTTCCTTCGGACTTAGGTAAACATGTGATAAAATACATTGAAACCTCCTCCCAACGTTGACTTGGAATGGATAAAGGTTGTAGCAGACACGGGGTCTTAATTGTCTCAACGTTATTTTGCTAGCAAACTAAGCATTCCACCACACACTTTTGAATATCAGATTTAAGGACATCCCAAAAAAAAAAATATTCACCCTGTGGTAAGTTTTTAAAAATCATGAGTGTCCTCCTACAAGAGAGGTGTGCAATTCCAAAAGAATATTTTGTTTTAGTTGGGAATTCTTACAAATATATAATCGATCTCTATATATTAAGGAATCATTTTTCCAACTAAATGTATCAAATGTACTGGGATCTTGCTACAACTTTTGAATGAGTGTCCACACTTCTTTTTCATTCCTCCATTCCTTCCTTGCTTCAGCTATCCAATCTGGTTGGATAATAAAAATGGCACAAAGTGATGCTTCCACCACCTCATCATTTCTTGAGAGTGCATCTGCAACAACATTTAGCTTCCCTTTTTTGTAGATGATTTCAAATTCATAACCCAACATCTTTGTGACCCACTTTTGTTTCTCTTCCGAAGATAGTCTTTGTTCCAAAAATTATTTAAGACTATCATGATTGGTTTTTACCTTGAACTGTATTCCCATTAGGTAAGGTTGTCATTTCTTTAATGCATATAGTATTGCCAACATTTCCTTCTCAGAAATAGCTTTCTATAAATACTTTCCTTTGATTGTATTGCTTCCAAAAGCAATGGGTCTTCCTTCTTGCATTAAAACAACACCAATTCCATTTCCCAAGGCATCACATTCCACAATAAAGGTTTTTGCGAATTCTGGCGTAGCTAAGACCGGTGCAACGCACATTGCCTCTTTAATATATTCAAAGGCCTTAGTTGCTTCAGGAGTCCATGAAAATGCATCTTTATTCAATAATGTTGTTAGAGGTGTTGCTATTTTCCCATAATTCTTAACAAACTTGCGATAATACCCTGTTAACCTGAGAAATCCTCGCAACTGCTTTATGGTTGTGTGGACTTTCCAGTCATTAATTGCTTTAATTTTATTAGGTTCTACCTTAACACCTTACTGAGATACAATATGACCAATATATTCCACCTCTTGTACTCCAAAGAAACATTCGGAGGTTTTGCATATAATTATTTCTCCTCCAATAGTTTGAGCACTATGTCAACATGTTGAACGTGATCCTTTCCAAGACCTGTTGTAGATCAATATTATCATCAAAAAATACTAACACGAATTTTCTAAGGAAGGGTTTGAAAATGGAATTCGTCAACCCTTGAAATGTAGAAGGTGCATTGGTAATGCCAAAAGGCATGAACAAAAATTCATAATGATGCTCATGAGTTCAAAATGTTGTTTTCGGAATATCTTCAGTCTTCATTCTAATTTGATGATATCCTGAATGGAGATCCAACTTGGTAAATAAATTGCTCCATGAAATTCATCAATCACAGGAATGGGAAATTTATTTTAATAGTGAGCTTATTAAGCTCCCTATAATCCAAACACATGCACCATGATCCATACTTCTTGTGCACCAATACTACTGGAGCAAAGCAACAACTTTGACTAGGTTGAATTATACCAGCCTCTAACATTTCTCCAATCATACTTTCAATTTTTCTCTTTTAGACATAAGGATATTTGTAAGGCCTGATGTTTGGAGGAACACTTCCTAGAATCAAATGAATAACATGATCATGATCACGAATAGGTGGGAGTCCTTTGGGAGTTTCAAAAACCTTGGAATGATTGTCCAAGATTTTTTGGAGATATGGATAAATAGATGATTTTGATGTTGGAACTTCAAGTGAGCATAATTGTGCAATTACACCTCCTTGTTCTTTCTTCGGAAGCTTTGTCATGACATTAGAGCTTATTATCTTTCTCAGCTTCCCTGTGATACCCCATAATTCAACTTCCTTTCCTTCCAAAAAAAAATTCAAGAAAAGTTCTTGAAAATTAAAAGATACCGTTCCCATAGATTGTAACCATTGTACTCCTAGTACAACATCAGCACCTCCCATTGGAATGGAAAGCATTGGAATATTCAATACATATTCCCCTATGGTTAGCTTGATATTATGACATTTTCCAGAGCAATTTTATAGGTCTTCCATTTGCAACCATCACTTGACACTCTGGTGTTGGGTATAGGAAGAAATTCAATTCCTTGGCTACCTTATAATGAATAAAATTATGGGTATTACTCGAATAAATCAACACTATTACATTTTTCTTCTTGATATGCCCTTCTATCTTGAGAGTTTGAGGAGTGGTAATTCCTGCCAATGCATTACAAGATATGGTCGGACTCATTTCTTCTTTATCTAGGGTTGGTTCCTGGTGTATATCCTCTTATTTTGAATTTTCTTGTTCATTTTCCTCCTCTTCACAATATATGTAAAATAATTTCTTCTCAACACACTTATGACCTTTAGTGTATTTGTTATCACAACTATAGAAAATCCCTTTTTCTCTTTTTTCTTCCAATTATTGTGGTGTCAACCTTGTAGGTTGTGGAAGTCTAGGAGTAGCAACACTTCCATCTTTATGGATGTGAGTAGTAGGCCTCCTTGTCGCCATAGTTTTACTTTCAATTTTTCTTGTCAACCTGAATGCCTTCTCCAATGAATCAGGTTCCCAGAGACAAACCTCATGTTGGATGTTATCCTTTAAATTCCATCAGGTCACAATATAATCCTAACCGACCTAACAATAATAATGTAAGGGCACAACAATAACAATAGTGGGCTTTTATGGGGAAAAATAATAATAATATCGGGAATATAGGGGTACAACAATAACAATAATGAGGCTACACTAACAAAAATAAGGGACTACACTAATAATATAGGGACCTAATAGGTTCCCAGGGGTAGGGAAAGGAAGAACATTATTCTGTTTGCAAGATAGTTGAGGTAATTATTATTATTTCTTCTTGTTGTTGCTGCTGCACTTTTTTCTGTCTATAGTTTCATGTGTTTTCTCTCTGTTTGGTTGTTGTTTGGATGTCCATGGATTTCCACCGCATTTCACTTTGTAAAGATCAGTTAATGTTATATAGGATAGAGAGATTAGACTAGTCCGTAGGTAATTCAAGATGATCTTAGAGATAAGTTCATTAACAAAAGACCAAGGCTTATACAACATCATATTCAGTAAATTTCTTAAGTCCAACTGAAGTCCTCAGTCCATGAAATGTTGATGAATACCTTTGAATAGGAAACTTTTCCAATACAGCCTAATCAATTCTTAACTTTTATATTCTTGAAAATGTCCACCAAAAAGCCAAAATGGCTTAAGCATTCCTCAACTCTAGCTGTGTTAGAATCAATAACCATAGCCTCCAATCACTCTGAAACGCACCCAAAATTTGTCCTTTGATATGTTATGAGGAATACTAGCACTTAAAATTTACTAAAAAAAATTTGTGAACGTTTACGTAATGGGTCAACGTTTGAGTAAACCATTTGGAAGAAATGTTTATACCCAGACTTGCAATCACTCATGATTATCTAGATTGCAGATTTTGGAAATGTTAAGCAAATTTTAGAAATATTTCAAAATTTAAAATTAGAAAGTTTCATATTTTGAAATATTTTCAAAATATGCAATTTAATTAAAATTAGCCTAGAATAAAAATGTAAACATTTCCCATTCTCTAAGTATAATGAAACGAACTAGCCACTCCATTATGGTTGAAGATTGAGTCAAAAAATGCATATTCACTTAAGATGAGTCAAGCACTATCAAAAGATAATTCTAGTGTCGACACTCTCAAATAAAAGAATTTCCAACCATAACGCAAATCTTTATCTTTTTATAAATTGAAGCATTACTTGCTGGTCACGGTAAAGCTCTAAACTTTGAAAACTCTGGACCTAAAGGCACTTTGGTTACAAAGGGTTTCCGCTGTGTTTCTTAGAAATTTGAAGTTAAGATTGAATTCTAATATATATATATATATATATATATATATATATATATATATATAATCTTAAATGGTTGGAGAAAAAACAGTTATCTTTTAATATTTATAAATATTTAAAAAAAAAATACTCATTTAATAAATACAAACATTTTCAAGCTTTTATTCAATCCATAAATAAACAAATAAAAATTTAATATTTAAATTGTATTCAAACATTTTATAACATATGAAACATGATATTATATATATATATATATATATATATATAATTTAAAATTTAAAATTTATTCAAACATTTTATATCTTATTGTTTTGGATTTATTTAAATATATTAAAGATGACAGACTAAAATATAATTTTTAGTTTAATTATAATTTAGATTTGAACATACTAATTTAAGGGGACACTGATGGTATTTCTATATTTTATCCAAGAAAAACATTAAAAAAAACATACATGTTCGTTTCAAACTTTACAAGACCTTAAACCAATTATCAAATTTCCCAATGATCATTTGGATTCATTGGTGGGCCTGAGGTTTATAAAATTCCATGATCTTGTGGATATTTTTATATTGGCCAAATTGGTAGATCAGTTAAACTGGAAAGAGACATATTTCCCAATGAGCATTTTGATTCATTGGTGGGCCTCCAGGTTTATTAAATTCTATGTTCTTGTGGATATTTTATATTTCCCAAATTGGTATATTCGTTTAAGCAGGGATGAAAAAAACACAACCAATAGGTATCATTTTGAAAATAAGCCTTTGTTGAACATACTTATAAATCCAACCACCTCATATTCTTTGGCCAAGCTAAAACCCTTGTCCACTACTCTCTTCCATTCCACCTAGATCATCCACTAAGCCCTCAAAATCTGGATAAATTTAATCATAAATATGGATACAAGTTAAGTCATTCTTGGAAGCTTCTCATTCGAATGCTTAATCTTTAACAGAAAACCCTCCCCCCTCATTAATTTCTAAAATTAATTTCCTCTTACCATCCTTCCAAGTATTTATTTCATGTAATTTTAAAAAATCCCAAAGAAATTGAACTCCTCTGCTATGTACCTTGTGCTTGCAAGGATTGTCATTGTTATGAGACATTTATGTTAGTGCAACTTTCTTCTTACATTTAACCTCATTTTACATTTTTCAGAAGATATATAAAAACTCATATTTTGATTATATTTCATTGTCTCGATATTTGCCTTGATTATTGCCTTCCACATTCCTCTACTCCTCTCAAATTTTGATTATATTTCATTGTCCCGATATTTGCCTTGATTATTGCCTTTCACATTCCTCTACTCCTCGACGTTCAAAAATGTTTCATCCAGTTAACTCCTTTGTTGAAGTAGTTGTGAAATGATAAATTAGTCTCTCCATTTAGTAACGTCTCATGACTCCATTATCCCATGATTAATAGGAATTAGTTTCCTTGCATCCCTTTCCATTCCTTTATCCATAACTTTTCTATCTTGTATTTATCGCATTTCCATTAAATTTCACATATTACAAAAAAAATATACATCTTATTAGGGTTTCCGCTTACCATATAACCTAAGACTCCACTATGTACCATTAAAAATTTTAATTTGGAATAATTCCTTTGAACTGGAGAAGAGCCAAGCAGAAGAGAGAGAAATATCTATTGAGGTGACAGTTGGTAGTATTCTTGAGTTGTGGAAGCCTACCGCTTGGTACCTGGGACTTTACATCATTTGGGGTGTTATGTATAAATCCCCTCTCCTCCTCAGGCGTTCCTTTGCACCTTTCGGTGCAATTGCTAGTATTATTTGTCTTAAATATGCCTCAACTTCTAAGTTATTAGATGATGAAATGTGTAATTGCATTGACATGTATCCAAATACACCTGGAATATGGAAGGAGGAGTAGCTGAAAGGCTAGAATCCCATTGTTGATGTTGTCCACGAGAAATGAGATGTTTTATTGTGTCAAGTTTGGCATAAGGGAATGGCTTCCCATATGGATAAGCAAACATGCATTGCTATCTATAAATTCCTTCCATGCATATTGGGTATGTTTGCTTGTGTCAAATTTGGCATACGGGATGTTAGCCTCCACAATGTCCTAAGGCTGAACTGATATCGGCGAAGGTAACCTCAAACCAAGATTTTAGTTTGGCAGCTAGCCCTACCAAACCAGAGAGGGATCTCTCTATGAAAAACATAGCCAATGATTTGACTAGTGCAAGAGTGGATTTTAGGCTAGATATCTCAGCTCTAGGGTTTTGAAAGATTTAGGGTTTTTGTGTTGGATCAGGGATGAAAACCAAGGAAATAGGTTAAAGTATTAGAGGTTACAACTATAAGAGGTATGGAGGAGAAAGGTAGCTATGCTTTTGTCATGTCTTTAGAAGTTTGTCAGTGTAGTGTAGGGTTTGAAAGAGCAAGAAAATATTAATGAGAATGTGTACCATGAATTCATTAAACAAGAAGGAAGACTACAGAAAATGACATTTCCAACAAAACAGAGTTTTCATGAAAGAATTATGCTTATAAATCTCTTAGGAAAATCCCTGAAGAAGAAAGATATGGTAAGGAGACCAGTATATCATTAATATAAAACTATAATAGAGAAAATACAATATCACATACTCAAAACATGAGAATTCCTAAATAATAGCTGCAACTCGTCCTTTGATTTACTGTATAAAAAGATGAAGTACAAGCTACAAGAGTTTCGCCCTCTGATGTCCAACCTTTTTTCTCTATCAAAAACACATACATATAGACGAAAAACCATTTCCCCTCTCTCAGGGGTCGAATCCTAGAGTGTAGGAACAGTTTACATGAATTCCTCAACAAAAAATTAATGACTAGGGAAGTTAACAAACTCTCAAAATATAAAAACTGATACATTTGAACTTGAAAAGCATTTACAAGCATGAATCTACCTAATTTTCACTTTAACGAGCATATTTACCATTGATTACAACAACATCATAAATGAGTAATTAAATCAAGATAAACTAAGTTTGACTAAAAAAAAACTGAGAAAATAGGCTTCCATGCAAAAGCGCAGCGTCCTAGGAGAAAATACAGTGTGCCAGGAGAAAACGCAGCATGCTAGGTGTAAGAGGCTTTTGGAGGAGTTCCCGTGCTCAAAATCTAGAACTGAAAGATGCTAGAGAAATATCTTCCTGTCTACTACACCATAGAACCCTCAAACACTTAAAATTACCGCTCCAAGACCTCTAAAACTCAATTCTCCTACAACTAATCCAAAAGCATAGCGTGCCTCTGAAAAAAATAGGCAGAAAGGTGATTTTTAGGTAGTTTTTTTTACCTTTTCACCCACCAGAATGTGTTGACATGGCTCTCCCAATAGCTGAAGTCGATGTACAGGTCAAAATAAATCCAAAAATGAAAAAAAATTTCATTTGGATGCCCCCAAAAAAAACACAGCGTGAGGCTCGCTACCCTTTTGGACCAAAAACTGTGCAAAATTACCAAAATTCCCAAAAACTTCTAAATTTGTGAAAAAAATTCAAAATTTGCACAAAATTGCTCCTTGAAGTGAAATAAGGATGTGTTAGGCCATGAGAGAGGCCTCAACTAACAAATCAAGCCTATCCTTCTCTTTTTTCCTCATAAGGGTTTCTTTGAGCTTTTTCTTCAATTTCTTGATTCTTACCTCAGACACCTGATTTCTTGTGTAGTAATGCATGGCCATTTGTCTTTGGAGGCTATTGTTCCTATGTTCCTTCTAAAGAAGCATTTCCATTGTGGAAATTCACTCTATCAAGCGATCCTACCTTGACTTTTTCAATTTCTTCCAAGATGAGCTTGTCAACTGTCATTTGAGTTCTTGGTGGAGATGTTTATTTTTGTTGCTCAAGTGCCCCCTTGAGGCCTCTTATCCTTGGTGTCTTTCTTGTAACATGTTCTTATTGATCATATTAATCCTCAATCTCAACTACTCCTTTACCCTTTACATATTCTTTGTTCAAATCAACCTTAGGCTTATTCAAGAGTAGTTGATTTACCTTTAATTGCATATTCTCTTGCTGCAAGAATGAAACCAAAAAAGTGGCCTTTGACAAGCTCTCATTAAGTTCTTTGATCTCAGCATCCTTCTCTATGATGATTTGTTATGGTGTCTTGTTCTCTTCATTCACCTCCAATTCTGCCTTATTAGTGTCAAGATGGAATGGCTTCTCATCTTGCAAAGGTGCCTCATGATGTGATGATGTTTCTTGCTCACCTGATGTAGGCTTGGTCATTTCAACAATGTTTGGAGCAAAAACATGCCTCCTTACTCTTTCATATGTTCAATTCACCTCATCCCTAGGTGTCCTCTTGACTTAAATTCTACTAGGTGAGCCAACCTCCCTTGGATTGGATGGTGTTGATGGTGTACTTTGTCTAGTAGGTTGACTAGTAGGGCGCAAAAAGACAGTGGACTCAACGTATGTCTCCCAAGAGATTTTCATCTGTGTAAGAGCATATTTGATGACTAGTGACTGGCAGGACTAGCATACACTAACAAGGGAAGGGCTTCCCATATGGATAAGGAAACATGCATTGCTATCTATAAATTCCTTCCATGCAAATTGGGTATATCGGATTCAGATTTGGATTGTGTATTTGTAAATTCCTTCTATATTGGTAATATGTATTGGAATAAAATTATTTTTTTATATTAAAAATAATAATTTTTTTGTTGTTATGGAAACTATTTTATCTTTTTTTCAAAAGGAAACCAATTTATGTATTATTTAGATTAAATTAATGTTATTATATGTTTTTTTTGTTGATTGAATAACATTTGCATTCAATTTCTTTGAATAGAGATGACTAACTAGGTTTATGGAATGTAGATTATCAAGTCAACGTGGAGTCCCCTATTTCATCATCAGATCAAAAAATATAAGGAAATATTATGTTGAACAATGACATGGATTTTATAGATTATCATACTCCTTGAGCTCTTAAAATTGAAGACATTGCATAGATTGTTAATGATTTTCATGTTGTTGTCATACATGTTATCAATCTAGCTAATTATCATTAGTAATTTGACATTTAGCCACTTATTAAGTTGCAATGACTATAGTTCAATGAAGTTTTACAAAATAATTTTATTTGGGGTAGTCTAATTTATAGATGAGATGGCCATTTTAATAATAAAAAAAATTTGGTTAATTTTAACCAAAATCTAACAAAATTTTAAAAAACTTGAATTTAAGTTGTTTAGTTTGTAAAATTCGAGTGCCCCATGGGTTTTTTAGGGTTAACAATCCATTTATGTATTTAAAAATGCATTTTAAACAACAAAAGATCACAATTTTGTGAAAAAGACTATTTTGAATTATACGCTACACCATTTTATTTATTTATTTTAATTAACATTGTATTTCTTTTCCTCTTGTTAATATTAAATAGTTGTTAGATAAATAATTTTGGATTTAGAACACTATCAATGAAATTGGTTAGTTGTTATTAGTCTTTTTTAATAATGTGTATTGAATAATATTTATAGCTTTTACATTTTAATATGTTATTATGATTTGGGATATGATTTATTTTAATATTTATGAGTAATTTCTAGATATTTTGTTGTTAATTCATAATTAATATTACTAATTGTGATATATCATTTTTCTATCAATTAATAATATTAATTGTTAATATTTAATATATATATTAACTTCTTATTAAACCATCCTAGATCCATCTTAACCCCAGATCTATCAAGCGCCGAGAGGGATCAAATCTCTCAAGGTGAAAACATTTTTTCTCAGTGTAAAACTTGAGGAAAAGTTTGCACCTCGAGAGATTTGATCCCTCTCAGCGCTTGATAGATCCGGGGTTAAGATGGATCTTGGCTAGTTTCATTTGTGTGCGGTCATACAAAATTTGTTGAACATCTAATTATTTTGATCATTTTAAATATGTCTAAGATTAATTTGGTCAAATTAATTTTAATTTTGCTTAGTTACCTCAATTTGTTGAGATGAGAGAGACTATTAGTAACTTGAATGATGAAAAATGATGAAACAAAAATTTTAAGTGCAAATTAACGATGTAACAATATTTAATGATAGAAAGTGTGAATAACAAGAATATAGTCAATTAAAAACAATATTCATTGCGATCAATCTGAAACTATTTTCTTTTATTGTTCTTATTGTCACGAATATTATTTATTTTCTATTACTGCTTTTGAATGCAAAGTGATTAACAATGTTGAATGATGGAAAATGGGAATAATAAGAATGTAACAAATTACAAATAATTTACAGTTTGAGGAAGAAGACATTTTAGGTAAGTGAACATTTTATTTAGGATGAAAATTCAAGTATTGTATTTATGGTTGAATTATTGTAACACAAAGGTCAATTCACGTCATGAATAATGTTTATGTGCTTACACTGAGAGAGAGAGCGTATGCTTTGGGGGTAAAATAGAGATATATATGGAGGGGGGAGGGAGGGAAGAAGAGAGAGGCAAAGATAGGGAGGGAGGAAGAGATATAGAGAGAGAGAGAGGCAAATATAGGGAGTGGAAAAGGGAGGGATATATATATATATATATATATATATGGAGAGAGAGTGTGTATTTTTGGGGGGTGAGATAGAGAGATAAAGAAGGAGAGATAATGGGAGATAGAGATATAGATGGAGGGCACAGAGATGTGCTTACACTAAAATCAATGCATCTAGTGCAAACAATCAAATAGGATCAGAAATCAACATCTACACTGAAATCAATGCATGGAGTGCAAACAATCAAATAGGATTAGGAATCGACATCTACACTAAAATCAATTCATCTACTGCAAGCAATCAAATAGGATTTGAAATCAATATCTACACTGAAACCAATGCATCCAATGCAAGAAATCAAATAGGGGTAGAAATCAACATCTAAATTGAAATCAATGCATCTAGTGTAAGGTATTAAATAGGATTAGAAATCGAGCTACACTAAAATCAATGCATCTAGTGCAAGTGATCATATAGGATTAGCAGTCAATATCTACACTGAAACCAATACATCCAGTGCAAGCAATCAAATAGGAGTACAAATCAACATCTACACTGAAATCAATGCATCTAGTGTAAGGTATTAAATAGGATTATAAATTGACATCTACACTGTAATCAATGCATCTAGTGCAAGTGATAAAATACGATTAGAAATAAATATCTACAGTGAAACCAATGCATCCAGTGCAAGCAATCAAATAGGAGTAGAAATCAACATCTACACTAAAATAAATGCATCTAGTTAAAGGTATTAAATAGGATTAGAAATCGACATCTACACTGAAATCAATGCATCTAGTGCAAACGATCAGATAGGATTAGAAATCAACAACTACATTGAAATCAATACATCTATCTTAGTAAAAAAACAAAATATTCTTGACTTTCTAGATCAAAATTCTATGTTTGTATTTGTATATGTGTGTATTTCTATTCTTCCCTCTCCCTCAACCTTCTATTCTATGTCTATCTCCCTCTCTCTATCCTTCTCTCTCTACCCCTCCCTCTCTCCTTTGTCTCTCTCTCTCTCCACCTCTCCCTCCCTTTCTCTATCTTTCTCGTATTCCCTCTACCCCCCTCCCATCTATATATATGCCTCCCTCCATCTCTCCTTATTTTTCTCTCTATCTCATCCCCCTAAAAACATGTCATGTTCTCTCTCTCTCTCTCTCTCTCTCTCTCTCTCTCTCTCTTGCCCCTCCACCTATATCTCTATCTCCCTATGTCTCTCCTTCATATATATCTCTACATCGCTCATAAGCATTCTTTCTCTCTCCATCTCTCTCTCTCTCTCTCTCTCTCTCTCTCTCCCTTGTCACTCCCTCTCCCTCTGCACCTTTCTCTCTCTTGGTATTTCTTCCCATTCCAACTCCATCTCTCTCTCCTCTCTCTCTTCCTTCCACTCTCTCCCTTTCTCTCCCACCTCCCTCTGTCTCTCCCCCCCCATCACACACACACTCTCTCTCCACCCTCCAACTTTGTCACTATCTCCCTCTCTCTCTCCTTCTCACTCTCCCACTCTCTCTCCCCTCCATATCTATGTCTCCATGTCTCTCTCTTCCCTTTCTTTCCCTATCTCTATCCTCTCATTTTCTCTCTCTTCCCTCGTCTCCTCTCTTCCTTATTCCATCTTCATCTCTCCCTTATCACTCCCTCTCCCTCTCCACCTCTATCTCTCAATTTCTTTGTTCTTCCCTCCCTCTCCTTCCCCCTTCCAACTCCATCTCTCTCTCCCCCTCTCTCTCTCCTCTCTCTAAAGTCTTCTCTCTTTTCCTTCCTCTCTCTCCCTTTCTCTCCCACCTCCCTATTTCTCTCCCCCGCATCACACGCTCTCTCTCTCCACCCTCCAACTCTACCACTACCTCCCTCTACCTCTCCTTCTCGATCTTCCCATCTCTCCCCCATCCATATCTATGTCTCCAAGTAATAGGTTGTGGAATTTCCAAGTGTACTATGATATTGATGACAAAATATAATTAATATTTTGGTTTTAAAAGCTTGTGCATTTTAAATAATAATATTTATATGACAACCAAACCTGGACAAAATATTGTTTTCCGAGAATTGAATGATGACTGAGTCAGTATCCTGCCTTGTTGAGATTGCTTCGATCCACTTAGTGAAATAATCTGTGGCTTTCATAATCCAGCGATGTTGCCTTGAGGATGTTGGGTGTATTTCGCCAATGAAGTCTAGCCCCCATTTTTGGAAAGGAGCTTCAACATATACGGGTTTCAAAGGTAAAGGAATCAACTTATTCTTACCATCAAAAACTTGGCATTCATAGCATGTAGCGATCTTCTTGTATATATCCTTAAACATGGTAGGCCAATAATACCCTGCCCTGAGTATCTTATTGGATGTGGTTTTCCAGTAATGGCGTCCTCCACAATATCCCTTATGGAACTCCTCAATGACTTTTTCAGCCTCATCTTCCAAAAAACAATTCAAAATAATTCCACCGGCACCTTTCCAAAACAATTTTTTATTTAAAATATAGTATCTCAATGATTTCAGCTTCACAAACCTCGGCTTGGACTTAGTAAACTGAGGAGGAGATTTATGATGATGTAGGACAAATATTACATCTTTGTACCATTCAGATAAGATGAATTTCACTTCAATAGGGACCAATTCTTCTTCTTCTTTTTTCGACTCCGAAATTTCTGCTATCAAATTCATGTCAAGGCATTCAAAATTTGATTGTGCCATTAGTTTTTCTAATCCCTGCCCTTTCACCAAATTAGTAGGCTTAATTTTTATGTCATATTCCAGTAAAGTGGTGATCCATTTCCATCTTTTTCCATCAGGATCAGCTTGTGTCAAAATATCTTTAACCACAGTGTTAGGCACAAATGTAATAATATGAGAATGTAGAATGTAAATTCTGAAATCTTTAAGAGCTTTGACTAAATCATATGCATATTTTTCCAAGATATTATACTTCAATTTAGAGGTTGCAAGAGTCCTACTGAAAAATGAAATAGGCTGCTCACCACCTTGCTTCCCTTCCTGCAATAAAACTCCATCAATGGTATTTTCAGAAGCATATGTAAAAACCATAAATTCACTTGAGAAGTCAGGACTTATAAGCATTGGGGCTTCAGTGAGGGCTTTCTTTATCTCTTCAAATGATTTCTTAGCTTCAAAAGTCCACTGAATATCATATTCCTTCTTTAACATCTTGGTTGCAATCTCAGCAAAATTTGGATAAACCTTCTAACAAAATTTACCTTTCCAAGAAAAGACTGAATCTCTTTCATATTACTTGGCAGGTCTATCTTATGAATTGCACTGACTCTATTAGGATCAATCATTATCCAATATTTTGATATAATGTGTCCTGGAAATCTTCCAGAAGTTAGAGAAAAAATAATTTTAGTGGGATTAAGAGAGATACCGAATTTTCTGCATTTCTGCATAATTTTCTCCAAATTTTTCAAGTGATCTTCCTCCATTCTTGAAAACATAGTTATGTCATCCAAATAGACCACAACTGATTTGTCTTTCTCCTCAGAAAAAGCAATATCAATTGCCCTTTGAAAGGTTACCCCTGCATTCATCAAACCAAAAGGCATCTTGGCGTACATGTAAGTTCCCTATGGCGTGGTAAAAGCATTTTTCTCCTTATCTTCTGGATGTAATAATATCTTATTTTAACCTAAAAATCCATCAAGCATGGACATCCTTTGAGAGCCAGCAATATTTTTCAAAATCTGATCCATGTATGGAAGAGGGTAGTTGTTCTTCAAAGAAGTATTGTTCAGATTTCTAAAGTCAATACAAATTCTAATCTCACCACTCGTCTTTCTGATAGGTACTAGATTAGCAAGCCATTTTGAAAATATTATAGGGACAATGATCTTTGCATCAAAAATCTACTTAATCTCTTTCTCAATCAAAGGCATGAGCAAAGGATTAATTCTTCTCAACTTCTGCTTGAAAGATTTTTCAATCTCTTTGATGGGAATAGTATGTTGTATAATGCTAAGATAATACCTTTTCAGATAAAAATAGCTCCATGCAAAAAGATCAATATATTTCTTCATCATATCCACATACTTTTGTCTCATCTCCATAGAAAGAAAATTAGAAAGTCTGACCATTTTATGCGATGTTGTTGTACCAAGATTGCAACTCTCCACCTCCTCATCATCAGCCTGCATTCTAGGAGACTTGAAAACATCATTTTGATCAAATATTTTCTCAAGGGAAATAAGGCCTTTGGGAATTAAAAAAAAAATCATTCGTAAAATTTTAGGATTGACCTTAGTTTCAACAAACATATTTTGCTGAACCACCTGGATATTCTCAAACTCCTCCTTCAATTCAAGGAAATTTCGGACTTGATGATAATTCTCAAACACTTGTCAATGAATGATGTTGCTAGGGATTGTTGGCCTATGTCTGACCTCAACCTCATATTTCTCACTAGAATGAGTAGGGATGACAAATAAACTTGCAGAGACAACTAGAGAGTCAACTACTGAATTTTGGTCTCTAGTTTTAACAGTGAAAGCATATTCTTGAAAATTCCCAAGCATTTCCATGATTAAATTTTTGTATGCCCTCATTCTTACATCTTTCGTTTGATGACCCTTCATCCTGCTTAATCACTAACTATGAATCAGCACACATTGATATCTTTTTGGCACCTAGTTTTTTCAGAGTTTCTAGACCCAAAAACAGTGACTCATACTCTTCCATATTGTTTGTGCAAAAAAATTTAATTTTAATAGATAAAAAATTTCTTTCAGCATTAGGAGTAGTGATCCATGTCCCTGCTCAAGCCCCGTCTCTTCCAGCAGAGCCATCAAAGTGTAAAAGCCACCAGCTTTCTCCTTTTTCCTCAACACATCCCTGATTTTTTGCTTGTTGATTTTCTGTTTTTTATTCAATTTCTGCCTCATCAGTGAGTTCATTGAATAAAATTGAGGATCCCAATTCAGTTTCAACTGCATAAATAGGAAAATTTTGAGGCTTATCCTTACTACTCACCATGTAGGCCATCCTACTTTCCCAATATAGACTCCTTTGCTCACCAAAAACCGGAATGGTGGCATATGTCATATCCATTTGCATAGTCCCTTTAATTTTGGCTACCCAAGATCTGGATAAAAGCATACCAAACTTTGCAGGAATGTCAGCTACCACAATGTCCATCACCATTATTTTAGCAGATACTTGTGTTAGGCCAACAACAACATCTTTAATAAAACCTGTACATTGGACTCTCTCGGAGTCAAAAGAAAACAAATCTTTGTAAGTTCTAGTGATCTCTAAACCCATCCTCTCCATAATCACTTTAGGCATAAGGTTGTGGGAATCACCTGATTCTAACATGGCATTGTGCAAAGTCATATCATGAATATTCAAACTTACATAAAAAGGATGAAGCTCTTCATTTTTTTCATCTTCTACCCTTGGTCCTAGGAAAATGGTGGGATGATCTTCTTACAGATTTAGGATGTCTGAAGGTACAGACTGAGAATTTAACATCTTGACAATTTTTCTTCTATATTCAGTGACCTTGATAATTTCTCCCAAGGGAACTGGAATTTTGATTTTGGAGATCTCATTTTCTAAACTAAAAGTAGATGAGGATTTTTCAACTTCTTTGATAGGAGGTGGTGGTGGTGTATCCTTCTTTGGCTCAGCTGGTTTAGGAACATATTTCTTTGGCTAAGCTTTGTTTTTTGTAATGGGTACATTCCTATTTCTCAATTTGTATTGTTTCTGCATTTCAAAGATGGCACG